>JAJPUD010000203.1:60878-270172 GCA_023553655.1 Myrmecobius fasciatus | reverse complement strand
ATTGATTAGTTCTGAATTTATTTGTGTAGAAAGTGTTTTATAGTTTAGTTCATAGTGTTTCTGACTTTTCCTTGGCAGATAGATTCCCAAATATTTGATCCTATCATCTGTTATTTGGAATGGAATTTCTTTTTGTATCTCTTGCTGCTGAACTTTGTTGGTAATATATAAAAATGTTGATAATTTATGTGGATTAATTTTGAATCCTGCCACTTTGCTAAAGTTGTGAATTGTTTCTAGTAGTTTTTTAGTTGAGTCTCTAGGGTTCTCTAAGTATACCATCATGTCATCTGCAAAGAGTGATAATTTGGTTTCTTCATTACCTACTCTTATTCCTTTTATCTCTTTTTCTTCTCTTATTGCTAAAGCTAACATTTTTTCTAGTACAATATTAAATAGCAATGGTGACAGTGGGCAGCCTTGTTTCATTCCTGATCTTATTGGGAATGGTTTTAGTTTGTCTCCATTACATATGATGCTTGCTGATGGTTTTAAATAGATGCTACTGATCATTTTAAGGAAAAGCCCATTTATTCCTATACTCTCTAGAATTTTTAATAGAAAAGGATGTTGAATTTTATCAAATGCTTTTTCAGCATCTATTGAGATAATCATATGGTTTTTGTTAGTTTGGTTATTAATATAATTAATTATGCTAATTGTTTTCCTAATATTGAACCAGCCCTGCATCCCTGGTATAAATCCTACTTGGTCATAGTATACTATCCTGCGGATGACTTTCTGTAATCTCATTGATAACATCTTATTTAAAATTTTTGCATCAATATTCATTAGGGAAATTGGTCTATAGTTTTCTTTCTCTGTTTTCACCCTACCTGGTTTAGCTATCAGCACCATATCGGTCTCATAGAAGGATTTTGGCAGTATACCTTCTGTCCCTATTTTCTCAAATACTTTGTATAGTATTGGAATTAATTGTTCTTTGAATGTTTGGTAGAATTCACATGAAAATCCATCTGGCCCTGGAGATTTTTTCTTAGGGAGTTGGTTAATAGCTTGTTCTATTTCTTTTTCTAATATGGGGCTGTTTAAATAATTTATATCCTCTTCTTTTAACTTGGGCAATCTATATTTTTGTAGATATTCCTCCATTTCATTTAGATTATCAAACTTGCTGGCATAAAGTTGGGCAAAGTAACTCCTAATTATTGCTCTAATTTCCTCTTCATTAGAGGAAAGTTCTCCCTTATCATTCTTGAGACTAACAATTTGATTTTCCTCTTTCCTTTTTCTTATCAAATTAACTAAAGGCTTATCTATTTTGTTGGTTTTTTCATAGAACCAACTCTTAGTTTTATTTATTAATTCAATAGTTTTCTTATTTTCAATTTTATTAATTTCTCCTTTTATTTTTAGAATTTCCAATTTGGTATTTAATTGAGGGTTTTTAATTTGTTCTTTTTCTAGTTTTTTAAATAATAAGCCTAATTCGTTGATGTTTTCTTTCTCTATTTTATGCAAGTAAGCATCTAGAGATATAAAATTGCCCCTTATAACCGCTTTAGCCGTATCCCACAAATTTTGGTATGTTATCTCCTTATTGTCATTCTCCTGGATGAAATTATTGATTGTGTCTATGATTTGCTCTTTTACCCATTCATTCTTCAGGATTAGATTATTTAATTTCCAATTAACTTTTGGTTTATTTTCTCCTGGCCTTATATTGCATGTGATTTTTATTGCATCATGATCTGAAAAAGATGCATTTACTATTTCTGCCTTTCTGCATTTGATTTTGAGGTTTTTATGCCCTAACACATGGCCAATTTTTGTATAGGTTCCATGGACTACTGAGAACAAAGTAAATCCCCTACTGTCTCCATTCAATTTTCTCCATAGATCTATCATACCTAACTTCTCTAACAATTGGTTTACCTCCCTAGTTTCTTTCTTGTTTATTTTGTGGTTTGATTTATCTAATTCTGAGAGAGCAAGGTTGAGATCCCTCACTAGTATAGTTTGGCTGTCTATTTCTTCTTGCATCTCTCTTAATTTCTCCCCTAGGATGCTTTTGCACTTGGTGCATATATATTTAGTATTGATATTGCTACATTATCTATGGTACCCTTTAATAAAATATAGTTTCTTTCCTTATCTCTTTTGATTAGATCTATCTTGACTTTTACTTGATCTGAGATAAGGATTGCTACCCCTGCTTTTTTTTGTTCACCTGAAGCATAATATTTTCTGCTCCAGCCATTTACCTTCATCCTCAATGTGCCATTGTGTTTTAGATGTGTTTCTTGTAGACAACATATTGTGGGATTCTGGTTTTTAATCCAGTCTGCTATGTGCTTCCGCTTTATGGGAGAGTTCATCCCATTCACATTCACAGTTAGAATAACTAATTCTTTATTTCCTGCCATCTTATTTACCCAAGTTATGTTTTCCCCTTTCCTTTCCCATTTCTCCCTTCCCCCCTCCACAGTAATTTGCTTTTGATGACCCCCTCCCCCAAACAATACTCCACCCTTTAGATCCCTTCCCCCTGTTTTTACTCCTTTCCCCTGATTCTTCTATTTTCCCTTCTATTAGTTTATCCAATTCTTTTCCTCCTTTCCCTCCCCCTTCCCTCTAGCAACAGACAAGTTTCTATGTGAAATCAAGTGTCTGATATACACTTTTAGAGCCAACCTGATGAGAGTAAGATTTACACAGTGCTCATCTCCCTCCCTTCTTTCTCTCAATTATATTAGGTTTTCTTTGCCTCTTCAAGAGATTTTACCTTGTTTTTACCTCCTTTTTTTTAGATCTTATTTTACCACTTTTCCCCTCTTTTCCCCAGTATGACAACCTTTCCCCCTCTAGTTCCCTTTTTCATATTATCAAAGTAATATCTAGTTAATTATACCCCCAAACTTTAAACATCCCCCTAGTAGAAATAAAGTTCTCAAGAGTTCTTTCCTTTTTACCTTTTTATGCATCTCATGAGTTCTGTGTTTGGATGTCGAATTTCTTGTTCAGATCTGGTCTTTTCATTAGAAAGAGGTGAAATTCACCTATATCATTGAATGACCATCTTCTTCCCTGGAGGATAATGCTCATTCTAGCTGGATAGGTTATTCTTGGCTGTAATCCAAGTTCCTTTGCCCTTTGGAATATCTGGTTCTAGGCCCTTCGATCCTTCAATGTGGAGGCTGACAGATCCTGTGTGATTCTAATTATTGATCTTCGGTATTTGAATTGTTTCTTTCTAGCTGCTAGCAGAATCTTTTCCTTGATGCTATAGTCCTGAAATTTAGCCACGATATTCCTTGGGGTCTTAATTTTGGGGTCTCTTTCAGGAGGTGATCGGTGAATTCTTTCAATGGTGATTTTGCCTTCTGATTGTACAATCTCAGGGCAGTTTCCTTTCAGGATTTCCTGGAAGATAGTGTTTAGATTCCTTTTTTCATCATGGCTTTCAGGAAGTCCAATAATACTTAGATTGTCTCTCCTAGATCTATTTTCCAAGTCAGTTGTTTTTCCTAGGAGATATTTCATATTTTCTTCTAATTTTTAATTTTTTTGTTTTTGTTTGACTGATTCTTGAAGTCTTATTGAGTCATTCACTTGCATTTGTTCAATTCTTATTTTTAAAGTGTTGTTTTCTTCAGTTACCTTTTTAAGCTCCTTTTGTAACTGGCCAATTGAATTTTTTTGTTCATTGCACTCTTTTTCTACTTCACTAATTTTATTTTTCAATAAATTGGTGTCTTTTTCATATCTCTTTCGCAGGGCATCATATCCTTCTTGCAAGATATTGTATCCTTCTTGCACTAATTTCAATTTATTTTCCCATTTATCCTCCAGCTCTTTTATTAGGTTCTTTAAGCAATCTTCCAGAAAGGCCTTTTGAAAAGGGGACCGGTGATGGTCCTTGCTGATTTCCTCTTGAGTTTTGTCTAAAGCAACCTCTGGCTCTGAGGTCATCTCTTCTTTCTCTTTATAAAAGCTGTCTATGGTGAGAGCTCTCTTGCTTCTTCATTTTTTTTTTTTTTAGACAGCGTGGATATCTCTTTCAGGTAGGGAAAAAAAAAACGGCGGCTGAAACTGTGGCTGAAGATTTTGCCCTGGGGCACTTTGGCGAATTAATTTAAGGTGCTGGGCCGGTGGGGGCTAGGACTAAGGCCGAATTACTCCTTAAACAAGGCAAGTCTGCCAGAACACCTGCCCCCAATCAGGGCAGGGTGTCCCGAGTGCCTCAGATAAACTCCAGGTGTTTGGAATTTGGAGTTTGGAGTTTGGAGTTTTTGCCAGGATGAGCTGAGCTGAGCTGAGCTGAGTCCCACCCTCACTTCCAGCCTACACCAGAGTTCTCTGACACCGGAGTCCTCTGTTTATCCCTCTGTCCGAGCTAGACAAACCTGATGTGAAGTTTTTCAGAGATATCTGCAAGCAGTATCCAAATATTTCCTGATTAGTTGACTTGAAGATCAGTTCAGAGGCTTATTTTATTGTTGATTTGAGAGAAGTTCGGAGGAGGACGAAGAGAGTCACCTTTTCACTCTGCCATCTTGGCTCCGCCCCAGGACTCATTTTTAAAAGTTCTTATTGATATCTCTATTTTTTCCATAATCTTATTCCCCCCCCCAGTATGTCTTTCTCCTACTCCCAGAAAGTCATCTCTTATAACAAATATTTTTAAAGAAAAAAAAAGAATGAAAAGAAATGAATTTTTATCTGAAGTTAAATTCAGCCCTGCCATGCTTCTCAGTGGAACAAGTAAGATGAGAATGAGCTTTGTTTGGACATCATTGCTGGAAAGGTTAAGCATATAGTTTAGAAAGAAAGGACATTGCCCCAATATATGGAGTAAGATGGAGGCCTGTCTTCAGGAAAGTGATGGGAGACAAATTAAAGTGCCCAAAAGAGGCTGTTTAATTCTTTCAGTTTATTTGAATAATGGGAGATTGTATGAAGGTTCAGAATTCACTTCATTTTTACAGTTTTTACCCTCAGATTCCCTAGCCATTGAGAGAAAGAGTTGCCCAAACAAATAGACCCTATATGGGATGGATTATTATAGATATGACAAAGAACAAAACCATTGAAAAAGGAGGAGGGAAGGAAGGCTGAATAGTCCCATAATCTGTAGAGAATAAATCTTCTACTCTGGTATACCCAAGTGTAAGGTATAATCAGAGAGAACTAGTAACAGAAACTTAAATGAGGGGGGCTTTGTTGATCTACGGGTTCCCTATCAAACAGCACTTTATATAGTAAATTGGGTCCTGTTCATTTGGAAATTATAGTCTACTACAGAAGGCAAAGAGCAAATTTTCCAATTTTTTTCTTTATTATTTTATATATTTTTTACTATTGTATCTTAATTACTATTTAATTATTTGGGTTTTTTGGAGGGGGGGGAAGAGAGGGTTCCCAAATGGGATTTTATTGTCATAAAGAATACTATATAGAAATTCCCTCCCCCGTGTAGATCAGCATCAGATCCTCTGGAACTTTCTGTATTTGAGTTACTTGGGCCACTAAGAGATCAAATGACTTTGCTTGAAGTCACCCAACTAATATGGTCAAAGGAAAGACTCATCCTGGGTCTTCCTAACTCAAAACCCAATAACTACCAGGCCATACACCTTCTCACTCACTGTATTTTCAAATCATACATTTTCATGTTTGACCCAGTTCTCAGGCTCTTTGCTTTCTAAAGAACTGGAGCACTGTTCCTGCTGATCAGTGAATAAATAGCAGGAGTAAGGTCTACATTTTAATTAGGGAAGTGCTATATCCCAGTACAAACACTCATTGACTATTTAAGCATATGAGGAAAAAGACTGATGTAGAATAGCATAACACTTACCTTTTCCTTTCATGGCAGACCTAAAAGCATAAGTATTTAATTTTTTTAGGCAATTGCAAGTATTTGAAGTCAGCGGATTTCTTCCAGCATTTTTTAAAAATGATGTTTCATTTTCTCCCAATTAGCATTCTTGAGCTCCTTTGCCAGACTCAATCCTTCAAAACAAAACAGAAAATGACTTATAAATCAACACATGAGCAGATAGCAAGCAAACCTTTCTGAAAATAAGGACTGTGTATGGGGGCACTTTGCCCCATTTTGATTGGTCTTTAGTGAGAAGGAAACAGAGGCCTTTGCCCACTAGGTTGGAGTGAGAAAGGCACAGCTGAACCTTATTATATTTTCTTTTAATTAGGTTCATGAGGCCTCAGATGCTACTGCTGTAACTGCAAATCCCAGGAGGGGCCTGGTCCCTTCTGTTTGCTTTTTAAGCTGTGGCTACTACATGTTCTTTACCTTGACCTTAACAAAATGGTTGACACCTGTACAAAATCTGTGGGGTACCACCGCAAGCACAGACCTCTGAGGGACTCATCAGTAATTGTTATGGATGGAGAGGATGATGGAGATGTGGTTCTTCACAGCATCTGTTGAAAGAGTAGTGGATTGGGAGAACTGAAGCTCCATCTTCTGAGACCTAGGCTATAGGAGAACCTACCCACTTAATAGTTGTGTGTCCATGAACTTTATTTCTTCAAGTCCCACTTTGTTTATCCATAGATTGGAGATCATCATCATCATCATCATCATGTTGTTGATTTCTTACTCCATCTCTGTGAGGTCTTGTCATTGGCTTACAGAACTTTCCAGTGATGCAGATTGGCTACTTACCTATAATTTATAAATAAATTCACATGTTATCTTTTTTTATGTAAGCATAACACATTTAATAGGATTGATGCAAATTTTATAGGCAGATCTTTCCACCCAGCCTAGTTAGTGATTTCAGAAAGTAGGGTAAGGTAGTTGATGGAGTTTTATTCCATGAGATCAATCCAACATCAGAGTGCCAAAATAGCTTTGGTTATCAAGAGGAGATCTGATCAATTGGTATCCTTGAACCTTTTAAGTATTGGCAGGAATACCCCCAAAGAAAATATTTGAGACTTCTTTGAAAACTTCTGTCAAACTCTATTGGGAAGTAGCAAGCCACATTTCATTTGACTACTGAAAACCAAATGAGAACATTTATCATTAGGAAACATTCTCATTTGTTAATCTGGCTAATTCCAAAGAAGCCAAATCACAATTTTCCATTTTATCAAATTAGCTTATTTGGCCGTCCACTAATGCCCAGAGCTCTGGCTGATGGAATGTATCTACTCAGCCTGAGCCAAGGTTGAAAGTTTGCCCATGATGATATTTCTGTTAATGATATTATTGGAGAGATTCTGAATTTCCCTCCTCTGCACATGCATCCTCAACCTCATGATGGACTAGCTTGACAGGAAATCCCACAGCATTGATACTTTTCTTCTTTACATCCCATATTCCTTCACTTACACTTAGAGAATCTTATCTTTCCTGGCCATCACAATTTTTCTTCCCCCTATAGTGAATAATTCAAAGAAAACAGTAAATATCTGAGTCTTCAGAATAGACCTCTTTTGAGCTGAACTTGTTTGATCTCTAGATTTCTATTGAAACTTTTAACTCTGCGTTTGTGCTGTGTCTTTAGAAAGACTTATTAATCCTTTCCTTGATGTCACACATTCCATAGCTCACTTAAAGGTGGTTCTGGTTGTTATATCATGTCATCTGGAATGTGGTCCTTTCTCTGTTGCTATTATTTATTTTTCATTTGCTATGGCAACCACTTCTTGGACAGTGATGCTTTTATACCAACTTGGGAGTTGAGGGGGAGATGTTGAAGGAAGGATGAGCTAGGATGAAGTTTTAGTTCTGCTACTGACCCAGTAGACTTCTGGTCTTCCAAGGGTAGGTTTGTTTGCAGCTGGAGAGAAGGAAGCAGATTGACATTAACCAAGTCTGGATTCTCCTTTTAGGCTGTTTTACCTCATCCCGGTTATTCAAGGCAGCATCCTCTTTTCCTACAATTATTATTCAGTGGACTTCCCCTTTTAGGCTTTACAAAGCAGACCTACTCTTTTTCCTTTCTCCTAAACTGTCTCAGATTTCTGAGATCAGATCCAGGAAGATTCTTGTTTTGTTTCTTGAGTTTACAGCACAGTTTGCTACACCAACACTTCCTGTGCCTAATATAAATCTGGCATTTTTCCAGGACATGGAGTTCACAATAATAATTCTGTATGTATGTTATATTTTCATCAAACACTTTCACATAGATTCTCTCACTTCTTGTGATATCCCTAAAAAATGGGAAGGTTGAATACTCTTTCCCCCATTTTAGAGATGAAGAAAATCCTTGATTTTTTTTTTTTACTTGTGGCATAGTGGATGGAGTACTGAGCTTGGAGTAAAGAGCCCGAGTTAAAAAACTGCCTTTGATACTAATTGTGTCATCACTAGCAAGTTGCAGATCCTCCATAAACTCTGATTTCCTTAAATGTATGAAAGAAATTGTTTGGGGACGGTTGATGTAATCCTAGTGCAAGAAGCTCTTAGAAAGGTATGATAAATTTAATGGAACTGCCCTACTCCCATATTGTGACCATGTGCAGACCTTCTGCAGATGGTTCTGATTCTTCTAACCATATGATGAGGAGGCAGAGTGATGTTTGGCTATGTAGCCAAAACTAGGATCCATAAGCCAGGGTCAGCCTCTTGGAGATGGCTTTCCTAGACCAAATGACACTGGAAAAGGAAAATGTGCTGTGGTGGCTCTTACTGGAGCCAATGTAAAGCTAAGGATTCTTGGCTTTACTGATGATTTTGTCATTGTTGTGTCCTTTAAGTGATGGAGGATGGAGAGAATATAATAATATGAACTTTTAAAAGTCAGGAGAGTCCTGAGTAACATACCCAGGCCAAGCTAGCAGTAGCAAGATGTGGACTCATGTACCTATCAGCCCTGTTCCTTTTGGAAGTGAACTTGGGGCAAAAGCTTTGTAGAAACTGAACATTTTTTTTAGGGAGACTAAAGAGGTATAGGAGAGAGTGGGCCCCAAGCATTGGGAGGGAAATGTCTTTAAAGTAGATGTTTCTTTGTAAAAAACTAATTGATGTTAATTGGTTAAACAAAACAGGGATGCTAATCACCAGTTGCTAATAATGGAAGAAACATACTGGAGTGTGGAATCAAGCTCTTATCGATTAGCAGTAGAGAAACACTTCCGTAACCCTCCAGGGGTATCCTTAATACCCTAAGGTGGCTATGCAGCCTGCTTATTCAAAAGTAAAGTTATACTTTGTGGGAACCCAAAGTGTTGCTATATATAAAATGAGGATAATCATACTTTATATATATATATATATGTATATATATATATATCCTTATTATCTCAATTAATTTTGCACTCAATATCTGTCGAGATGTCGTTACTTTTTTTTCCCCTTTCTTCTTTGGTCCCAAAGCTTGTGTTGAATGAATAAATCTCCAGAAAGAAGGAATGGCCATAATGTTTTATGATTATAAGAAGGAGGCTGGATAATATGGGTGGTTTATCACCAAGGCCATCATCACAAAACATTTTTCAGCACCTGCTGCTGGGCTTATGTCATACAAATGGGTTGGCCAGGATTCTCCTTTCTACCAGAAAGGACAGACATAGAATTATAGAGCTGGAAAGGACTTTAGAGACATGTGGCTTCAAAGTTGCTTTGGGCACCAAGGTGAATGGATTCTGTAGCCCCAAGTGGCCACCGCAAAGCTATTCTGAGAGAGAAGTTCTGGAGAATCCATGGACTTGCTCAACATTAGGGACAGCTGTACCGAAATGACAAACTAAATTCAGTGTAAAATGGCTAAACCACTTCTAAGGTGGCAATGAATTAAAAAGATCTGAAAATATTCCAGGGGATCAACAGTATTAATAAAAGTATTCCTATTGAGCACCTTCCATGGAGTGCCAATCTGGTTCCATATTCTAGTTCTATGACTTTTTGTTTTTTAAAGAGGGATTTGAATTCTGAACATTTATGGCTGCTTATTAAAGTAATACTTACATAAAGTATTATGTAAAGGGTCAAATCTTTCTGTGGGTAATATCTAGGGTCAGTATGGAGGGGTAACTCAAATATTCTAAGAGCTTCTCCACCAATCAAAAGCAGGTGTTCTCTCTCTTCATCTTTCTATTTGGAAGAACAGATTGCTGATGGGGGGAATTTGTGGGGGGATTTTGAATTTGAGCCACTTTCAGAACCCTAAATTGCTCCTGGCTCCTGAGGATCAAATTGTAATAGAGAAAGGTCTGTGCGTGGGTGATGGAACAGCAGAAGGCAAATCTGGGAGTAGAGGGAGCAGGTGTCTGGCACCTCGCAAAATTGGAGCTGGTTGCCTCCACATCTGACATTTAGAAGGCATAATAGCAGCATACATCCATGCCAGGGATTGTGAGGATGGGATTTATATAGCGTTTGCACACCTACTTGCTCCATGTGGAAATTTGCTCTCCCGCCCATCTCATTAAGAAAATAGAATGTGGGAAATCAGAGGGTGGAAATGTTATTTTGTTGTGGCTGCTGGTCACAAAATTTATTTTGTAATAGAATTTCAGGATACCATCCTCCTTAAAAACATGGGGTCCTGGGCTTCTTTCTTTTCCTGTAGCACCTCATGAGTTAGGAAACACTGCCAGCCCCTACCACAGACAAGGACGAAGAAAAAGCACTATTGCTGGAATAGCTTGTAGAAATCCAATATTGTTGACAGGACAAACAGTGGAGATTAGTATGCAGTGTGGCTGTTAAGAGCCTACATAAATGAATAAGAGTCAGAGCTCCTACCTTCCTTTCCCTTATTCAAGCCCATTTCAAGATCTTTTTCTAAAACTCCCTACTTTCTGCTCCAAACGGTTTTCTTTGGATTGATGGGTAGCTCAGCACCCTCCAGGACTCCAGCACAGAATGTCATTACCTAGTTTCTTCAGGTCATTTCCCATGGAAGTCATCATCCTAATGGCTGCGCCTGGTTCCTACTTTGCAGGGTTGCCTCTGGTGAGCTAGCTGCCTTCCTCCATGTAGCCATGAGTTATACCTTCCAAATTCCCCAGCAGTGACAGATTCACGGGAGGTTGACTAGGGATGATGGTATCATCGGGGTAACAGAACTTGAGTCCATGAGGGTGTGAACAACCCTGCAACATTCTCATGCAAATAGATAGAAATGAAAGCCTGGCTAATTAGGCATCAATGTGATTGGGGAAGTGGGGAGGGGGGTGAGAAGAAGAGAAAAAGAGAGATCTGGATGGATACTTGCTTATTTGCAGCCTGCTCTGGAAACTGGATGGGGGAGGCTCCTTTTAGTGTCTCCATAGCATTTTTTTTAATATGATGAGAAGACAGCAGAAAAATCTGTTGCCAGCAGCTTTTCCTCGCAAACTGGGCAAACTCTTCTAAGCACATAACACACTCTTCTGTAATTTAAACTTGAAAACAGGCACAGGAGTCACCTTCATCTGGACGCTGTGCACATCCAGAAGCAATGGGATGCCACATTTCATCCTAATTGATGTGGCTCACACGGCAGTTTGGGGTGTTCGCCTGCCAAGGCGTGTACTTTGCTTAGCATCTTTTTGAATTGATACAGTGAAATTTGTAGCTTTTACATTAACAGAATCATTAATAAGTTGGGCACTGAAGGCCTGAGCAAATGAAGCAAAGACTCGGGCTAGAAAATGTGCTGAGCTTGCTGGGCATGGGGCTCAGGGAATTGGCAAAGCCAATCACCCATTTGTTTTCTTCTCCACTTTGGAATCAGGGGCTTGGGATTGGACGCTGGTGGTTGCATTTTTCAAATCCATTTAACATACAGGAGTCACTGTGGCTTTTTAGAGACAGAAATTCATCCTGCCAGAGCTGTTATTTGGGCTGGAGAAGTGACTTCAAAGCTTCTTTGATCCAAGCCCTCACACCAATGGCTGAAGTCCCTGATTGGTCAGATGTGGGATCAATGTTCCTCTTTTAAAAAAAAAAAAAAAAGCCAGATTAAAAGCCTTCTTGCTGACCTGTCTGAAAACCCTGATATAACTTAGCAACTGCCATGAGGCAGTCTTTGTGAAAGAAAGTGTGACAGGGGCCAACACTAGTCATTTTTGTTGGTGGCAAGAATATGGGCTGTGATCTTTTTTTTTCCTACTTTTAAGACTTAAAAGGATAAGAAGGAAAAAAAATTGGGGTAGCTCTAAATCTAGATCATTGTTTTGAGGTCCTCCCACATGTTGTTTCTAAGTCCAGCCTATTACATATGATTATTTCTCTCAAAATAATAGTACAGCAATGACTAATGGCTAAGAATTCAAGAATAAAAAAATGAACAAGAATAACAAAAAAACCTCATTAGTCTAGAACTCAGTATTAACTCATTTCTATAGCACTTTTAAGTTTTGCAAAACACTTTCTTTAAAACAAACTGATGAGGTTGGTGGTAAAAGTATTATTTCCATTTTAAGGAGGCATCTTAGGCTCTGGGAGATTAAACCCAAGATTATACAGCAAGGTGCCTGGGGTGGGATTCAAACCATATTTACTATATCCAGATGGCAAAGCTGATAGAGCTGTGGGCCTGAAATCAAGAAAAGATGAGTGCATATCCAGCTTCAGACACTTACTAGTTATATATAATGCTGGGTAAAGCCACTTAATTTCTGTTTACCTCAACTTTCTCATCTGTAAAATGGGGTTAATAACAGCATCTAGCTCCCATGGGTATTCCTTCTCTCCCTCCTCCCTCCCTTCCTTGCTTTCTTCCTTCCTCCCTTCTTCCCTCTTTTCTTCCTTCCCTTCCTCCTTTCCTTCCCCTTTCCCCTTTCCTTCCTCCTTCTCTTCCTTCCTCCCTCCCTCCTTCTTTCTTCCTTCCTTTCCTCTCCCCTCCCTCTCTTCTTTCCTCCCTCCTTCCCTTCCTCTCTCCCTTCCTCCTTCCCTCCTTTCTTGCTTCCCTCCTTCCCTCTTTCTGTCCACATAGAGTATCATACCCTTACCTACAGATGCTTTTAAAAGCATTTTTTTTCTTTTTTTGCACCCCTGAGCCCTCCCAAGATCTTTTGGGATTTACTGGCAAGATTTTTTTCTTAAGGACGAGGTCTTAAACCAAAACCAATCTGATTCTAATTGGCCACCATTAGGTCCTAGACCAAGGCCCATTTGGTCATTGTTTGGGTTCTGATTGACTCAGATTGAATGTAAACAGCAGTCATTTCTTCTTTGGCCAGAAACCCTGAGAGTCATCCCCTCCTAGATTCATTTATTTATTGAGATTTTTTTTGGACTAGATGAAAGAGGAAATTCTTTGTCTCAGTTGCTACCTAGTCTTAATAGTCTTAATCACTGAATGGTGCAGCCTCAGTCAAACTAAAACCTGTTAAAGACCTGAGTCAAGGTCCTCCATTGCATTGAGGGCCATCTCTAGTCATCCTGATCTACATCTGGCCACTGGACCCAGGTGGCTCTGAAGGGTGAGGCTCATGACCTTGCACATCCCTCCTTCACTTAAATCCAATTCACTTGTATATCATGGCATCACATCCCTGATAACTTGGTCCCTTTTCCAGAAGGAAGGACAAACATCAGCACAGTGCTTGGTACAGTTTATTGTTGTAGTTCTTGGTAGTCATTTTTCATGTTCATCTTTTTGTAACCCCATTTGGGGTTTTCTAGGCAGTAGTTTTCCATTCCTATTCCAGCTCATTTTACAGATGAGGAACTAAGGCAAACAGGGTGAAGTGACTTGCCAAGGGTCATATAATTAGTAACCCTGTAAGGACTTAATAAATGCTCCTCCCCTTCCCTCTGCTATTTACTGTGGCCCCAGCTATGTAGGAGAAAGTATGTTCACTGAACATGAAGTCAAAGAATATGAAATCCCAGCATTGCAAATATGTGACTTTAAGCAAGTAACTTTTTGAGGTCTTCAGTTCTTGACTCTATAAAATGAGAGATTCAACTAGCTGGATTCTAAGAGCTCTTCTTGTCAAAGCCTATGACTTCCTGAGAACATTGGACTAGGAGTCAAGCAGACCATTTAATAAAGCCTCTAAATAATTAATTCTATTTCCTATGTGAATTTAGAAACAATAAAATTATATTTCTTATTTTTAGTAACCAGGGACCCCCTCATTAGTTCCTCCCCAAAGCTATTCCAAGTTTTAGCTATTTTATGAGACAGAATTCTCTCCAGATCATAGCTCAGGAGCTCCCATCAATATGTTTGACTTTATTATTAGATACATTTAATCTAAAGCAAAGGCATTTAATAAAATAGCATATTTTAAAAGTAGCAACAGATTGTTTCCTCTATAAACCTGGAATGGTCTAACAAATTCACATACAGGGTCCACACCTACATGGGAAACCTGTGTGCCAAGATGGCTCTATGGAATGTCAATTCAAGTATTTAATGTTTCAAAGCATCATGTCTTTTTGTGATATCATCATGCTTTACTGGGAGTCCCTTTCTGCTCCAGCTGATCTATAACTATTCTAATACTCTGTCTACCATCCACTAAAGATGCTATGGTTGTAAATCTATATCATGAAAAAGGTTATAGCTCTTTTTTATTCTGTGCTTTAATTTTCCTACTTTATTTCAATCATAGTCATTAATTAAAGTACTATCTTTAATGTTACCGAGAAGTCTGTCTACTACTATAATTAGTAAGCATCTCCTTGGAAGGGGAGAATGTTCCTTCAAGCAATGACTACAATATAATTCCTCCCAATCAGATTGTACTAGAAAGTAATAAATATCCATGTTAAGTTAATATTTGCTCTTTGAATTTGCCTTTCCCCTACTGTCTTCTTTGATTCCCTCAATCCAACTTCCAATCTGACTGATAGCCAGAAATCCACTTTAGTTCTTCTTCTTATTCTTTAATGACTGGGACTAGCATTCCTAGAGCTCTGCTTTCTGCTTGAATGAGGTTGAAGTAAGGAGACTGTTTTCAGCTTTTCCCCAGCATGCTCCTCTGTTCTACATAAATCACAAGAGCTGGGCAGGTTGAAAAAATATCAAAATGTTGGCTACCTGTGTTCCATTTCAAACAATCACAGCCTAATCGCTCTATGGTCTCTCTATGTGTTTCCCAGATTAAAATTAGATTTTTTAAAAATGTATCATTTTTGAGTGATCATTATATCTCTAATCATTGGCTATTCCCCTACCTTCAATGCATTCTCTCCTAATCTTCTCAGAAGTGTACTGGTAAATATTTAACGACTGAAATAGGGGGAATATATTCCTTATACACCTCTAGGTTTGATTTATATTATTAGCAATTACTTCATCTCTTAAATTTAAAATGTACAAAATAATATATCAAGACATAATTTGTAGCATTTGCTAATTTCTGAGTTAGTGATAACAAACATTAAAAACTTTGTAATGCCCTTTGAGCTGGCTTTAGCACACCCTTACTTTGGTCTCACAGAATCCCTCCTTCACTTAAATCCAATTCACTTGTATATCATGACATCACATCCCTGATAACTTGGTCCCTTTTCCAGAAGGAAGGACAAACATCAGCACAGTGCTTGGTACAGTTTATTGTTGTAGTTCTTGGTAGTCATTTTTCATGTTCATCTTTTTGTAACCCCATTTGGGGTTTTCTAGGCAGTAGTTTTCCATTCCTATTCCAGCTCATTTTACAGATGAGGAACTAAGGCAAACAGGGTGAAGTGACTTGCCAAGGGTCATATAATTAGTAACCCTGTAAGGACTTAATAAATGCTCCTCCCCTTCCCTCTGCTATTTACTGTGGCCCCAGCTATGTAGGAGAAAGTATGTTCACTGAACATGAAGTCAAAGAATATGAAATCCCAGCATTGCAAATATGTGACTTTAAGCAAGTAACTTTTCTCTCTCTTTTTTTTTTTTAAAGATGCAGATCAGGCACTGTCTTTTATAACATCCAGGGCTTCTTAAACCTTTTCCACCTGCAGCTTCTTTTTATCTGAGAAATTTTTATGTGACTCTGGGGTATATAGGTATATATAATAAATATACAAATCAAACATTTATTGACAATAAATCATAATTTCACAACTCCCATATTCAGTTACAAGACCCTATGTGGGGTTGTGAATTGCAATTTAAGAAGCTGGGTTCTATATAAAGCCTTTTCTAAAACCTCTCAAATTATAGTATCCTCCCTCCAAAGCTACTTTGAATTTAATTTCTTTGTATAAATTTATTATAAATTATATAATTTATATATTATTATTATATATTATATTTCTAATATGAATTATAAATGTATTAACTTTATAGTGAAACTATATTTTTGTACATAATTGTTTTCTCTATTAGAATATAAGAACCCTGCAAGTAGGGATAATTCCATTATATGCACTTGAATCCTAGCATGTAGCATTCTTCCAGGAATAAAGCAGGTAATCAATAAATTGTCATTGATTGAAGGATTGATATTGAAACTATTCCAGGAAAGAGTCATTTTAGTAAGTTCTTTCATTTAATATTTCATTTCAGTTAAAAAAAACAATTCTCAATGGGTAACATCAGTATCATATAGAATAAAAAATATAGTAAATAAAAGTACATTACTATAGTCATTGAAAAATATAGAGCAGAGTGCTCAACTACATATATAAATGGACTCATGATCTCAATATGTTTACCTCCAATAATGCATCCGGACAACTCATCCATGCTTACTTTTCTTTTATGGTTCTTTTCAATGTCTTCTCATAAAATTGCCCTAAGGGCTAAACCCACATGAAGACATTAAAAGACCTTTAAAATTCCTAAAGGCAATCAAGTCTGTTTTTCTTCACCTATTCAATTATGGAATCAACTCATTTGTCATTTTTACTTTATGTCCTACATGGAGATATATTTGTGGATAAACTCTATAGATTATTCATGTATCTGTATATCATAATCTGATTCATACACATTTTTTAATCTTTTTGATTTTGTTTTTGTAGATGATTAGGCCAGTTCTTTGGAAATGTTACAGATCTCTTCCATATTTGTAGTGTTCTCGGATATGATATAACCAGCATTATGTCATCTACAAACAGGACATATTTCACTATTTATAGTGAATCTTTTTTTCAACTTGGATTCTGTATTAGAACCTCTCTTCCTTGGTAGTAAACACTTTTACTGAGCATATATCTTCTTGTTTTATAATTTACCTGACATTTATAGTTAAAGCATCATCAAAATGTTACCTTTGTTGCTATTATACATTGTTGTATTTTTCACAGAATCTTGAAAATTTTCCATGGATGGATTAGAGATACCATTTTGTAATGTATTTTTTATGGAAGCATTTTGATCCACTGAATAGTTTTTAAATAATCAACAAACATTAAGCACAGTGGGATTTTTTATATTCTCTGTCTTTTTTAGTATGATAGTAAATATGCAGTCTACTATCAAATATCACTTTTGAAAACCCGACTCCCCACAAGCACACTCATCAAGCATATCCTCCAATGCTTAGTTAGACAATCCTCACAAAAATTTTATATTAATTGGAAGGTGGGCATATAGGTTGGTAGTTGATTCTTTCTTGGATTTTTTTTCTATCAATAAGATCTGAATTTTTTTTCATGTATATAGAATCTTCCCTTCCTTCAGTTATCTTAAGTTAGATAATGCTTATTAGACTGTTAACAACTTCTCTTACCCTCAACACAGATCTCTATTGATATTGATTTCATTCAGCTGCTTTCTCTGTCTTTGTTCTCTTTAATGTCTTTTTCCTCTTTTATGAGTAAGTCTAGAATTGGGATGCTAATTGTTATATTCTAAATGTGGTGATTCAACCATCCGAATGCTGAAAATTAAAAAAAATTATAAAAAAATAATCTTGACAGATCTTTTCCATTTTTCTTTTCATTGTTATCCCCTTTCATTTTAAATTTTATGTGTTCTCAGAATAATGTTGCCTATTTCAATGTCTAAATTCTTTTAAAATTGATATTACCCTCTACTGTTTCTCTCCATCTTATAAGGCAATATTGCCCATAATCTTTCACTATCCTTTGCATAAAATTTGTAAATAATTCTGAATTACTTTTGCCTTTGGCTGACATTTATACAGCTAGCTAATTAGTCAAATATCTGCTAAAAGACAGGTGGCAGAATGCATTCACCTCTGAACCTGGAGCCAGGAAGACTCATCTTCTTGAGTTCAAAACTGACCTCAGATACTTCCTAGTTATATACTCCTGGACAAGTCAGGAGTATATAACTTGCCTTGGCTGCCTCAAGTTCCTCATTTGTGAAATGAGATGTAGACAGGAATGGCAACCAATCCAATATCTTTGCCAATAAAACCCCAAATAGGGTCATGAAGAGTTGGACATAATCAAAATGGCTGAGCAAAAACAACTACCTGACTAAGGTGTTTTTTGGCTCTTTTTGGCTTCTTTGTCAAAACATTTGATCACCACTGGTTTAACTTTTGAAATTAAGATAGTTGATGTTTATGCAACCTTTTCCATTTTTATTAACACTAACTTTAAAAGCAGATCATGTTGGAGTCATTTTAATTATAATTTTAATTTAAAGTATATCTTTCCTTTTTTGTTTTCTCAGTTTTGTAATTATTTTGATTTTTGCTGTATAAAGTCAGCATTTTTATAGGCAGGTAACAAATTCAGAATTGACTTTTACATCAATATTGAATAATGTCATATTTGTTAAAATAGATTCAATTTCATTTTGGTAAAGGATTTAGTTTTAAGATTCCTCCCTTCCTTCCTTCCTTCCTTCCTTTATCTTTTCAAAGAGAACATGTGAATTCTTTTCTTTAGCTTTAGCTTCCTTTATCTGGAACATTTATAATGAGAACAATAAAAGGGACAGGATTCAGTTCTTCCATCAGCATGCCCATTTGTTGCATAATAGACAAGAATCTTGCATTTAAAGTGCTAATGGTCAAGTTAAATTTTAGTCTAAAATGTCTGTGATTCTTGGCACCTATCTACCCACACACCCCTTTTGTTATTTTTGCCATTTATTATGATTAATAATTAATTTTTATGGCATGCTCATCTTCAATCAAGGTTCATGTATTTGGCAGAAGAAATCACAACTTCTTGATTTTATTAGTATTTCTTGAGTTGGAAGATGGAAGAACTCACTTTTTAAGTCACTGAACAGCTTTTTTTCTTCCTAAAAATGAAATAAGATGCTTCAATGTTATAGCATACTGGGGATTTGAAGGACCATATAGAAGGTCTAACCTAGAAGTTGTAAACCTGAGGTCCATGAATTTAAAAGATAGATATAGATAGTTATATAAATATTGATATAGATACATATTTATATGTTTATGTATATGTATATATATATACCTCAATATATAAAATTATTTCAATATAATAGGTTTCTTTTATAAAGAAGAGGTCTCTACACTATGCCAGATTGCCTAAATCATCCATGACACAGAAAAGAACTTTTGGTCTAGTCATCTCCTCATTTTGCAGATATAGAAAAATAAGGGAAGACAAGAGGAACAATTGTTACAAGTTACAAGAATCTGCCTTTTACATTGAAACTTAGTATGAGAATTTCTACCCAGTAGAATTACTAATAGTATAAGATACTATTATACGTGTGTGTGTGTGTGTGTGTGTGTGTGTGTGTGTGTGTGTGTGTGTAGGTAGCAGTTTGAGGTTGCCATTTAGGGAGGGAGTAGGATAAAATCAACAGGGACTCAGTCATCGTAATAGTAAGTCTTGAGAGGACAGCTCAGATTAATCAAAGTCCATAGGTCACTCTCTTGAGGTAGATAAAATTTCCTAAACCCATTATTCCCCACTTGATTTTGACCTATGGCATATTATAATTAATATCTACATTCCCTCAAGTACCAATTAAAGAAGAAAAAGAATAAGAAAGAGGAAAACCTGATTTTCTTTGAAAAACAAAACAAACCAACAAAGATGAGAAAAATACCATATAGGACAAAGGGACTCTAAAATATAAAGAGAGAAAAGATCACAGGGAAAGAATCCTGAGGAAGAAACAGGAAGTTGACCCAAAGTGAGACAGATCTCATCTCATATAAAATGTCAAACCAAACACAGCCTCCCTTTGATTTTTTTTTTTTAAGAAGAAATCTCTTCTGGTTCTGGGAGTCCTTAGCTGTCCTTTGAGAGACAGAGCATGGGAAAGGAGGCCTGCCAAAGCAATGAGTGTAGGCAGTGCCCTGGCCACTAGATTGCTGGCATCAGGACAGTAGCACCCAGCCAGCAGGGTTGTAGTACAGCTCCCACCACCCCTACAGTGGCTCCCCAGTAACAGTCACTTTGCAGTGCCATGTGGTGGTGATTGAGATGAGGCGGAACAAGCCTTTTTGCCCCTTTGTTCTTTCTCCCAGGAGCCACCCCAGTTGCTCTGTATTTTATTTGCCATTAAAGGGCTACTAATCCCAAACTATAGAAAGAGGTAGTTGCTGGCATTGGCACTCATGCCCAGGCATCCTGGCAGAATAGCACAGTCTGTGGAGAATGCTATTCTTGTTCAATCTCCTTGTAAGCGCCATAAAAGACGCATATGCCATAGGTTTGCCGACAAGAGCTTTTAAGAAGGTGCTTAACAGGCTTCTGTACCCTGGGCCTCCAAAGCAGCCTGTGAATAGTGGCTCTTGTTAGGGCGGTTGCTATAGCAAGCTCTTGTTTTTAATTCAATAGCACAGTAAATAATACTTTATGCACTGTGGAAAAAAAAATGCTCCCTTTAAATTGCCTCCTCTCAGCTTGACCAAAATGGACATTTTGTGCATTAAAGAATAGAGCAGAACACCTGTTTGTTCTCCTTGCTTTTTTTGTAGATTTTGTTTTTTGTTTTTTTCTCCCCTGAGATGTTTCATGAAACATGATGGAGTCATAAACACTTATGTCTACTTGAATATCAGATTTCCAGTAAAATTATAATAATTAAGAAAAAGATACCTCCTTATCTGGAACTCTACTTGAATGGGAAGTCCCATTTCTATCTATCAAACAGATTTCCTCCACTATATAATCCATAAATGTGATTTTACTGAGATGGGAACTCCTTGTGAGAAAATGCCCTTCACCAAAGTTGCTCAGCACCTTCCCTGTAACACATAGTCATAGAAAGTTGTCAAGAGGCAAGTGACTTGTCTATCAAATAGTCCAAATGTGTCCCAGATGAGATATGAACCTAGGGTATCCTTGCTCCATGTCCCCTATCTACTTAAACAGGAACATATGAAATGAATTGTTTAGTTGGATTCAGGGTCCTTTGAAGGGATGAGGAGGAGAGTGGGAAGGGACAGGAGACAAAAAATGAGAGTGGAGTCATTTGATTTCAGAGATGGATACCACACCTCCTCCACCTGATAAACAGCTGAGAGCAATGGGGAATTTCTTATTAGCAAGAAAGCAGGAGAGGGAAGGGAGTAGGCAGAAAGTACTCTGCAGGGGTAGAGCAGTAGCAGCCTGCCTGATGATAAACAGCTGGGTGCGCAAGAACTGTTCACTCCTGGGGAGCAAAAACGAAAGAAACTTAAGAGGTTAATAAAACTGGGACATCATCTGTCTCTCTTTCTCTCAAGACACAGAGAGGAGAAAATTACTTATCATCTGCTGGAGTGACTGTGGGTACTGGCCGGTGACCAATGTATGGAAGGGAATATTTTGTACCATTGAAGCAATCTCAAGGAACATCGGTGACAGCCTTATTCCTTCCTAGCTAGGGGAGATGTGCCTTGCGGATGCTGTCTCCTCATTAGGGGACAACATCTGTTTCTTACTATAATTAGCTCACAGTTCAATAGTTAGCTTCAGTCTCTTACACCTGTACAACAATCAACATGGAAATTACAGAAGCACATGTTGTTTTTTCTTCAATCAGCTCCACTTACACACGTTGTTAAGCATCTAATATAAAACAAGGGTACCCTCACTCAGGTCCTTCCTCTTTGGGATCCATTACGAAAGCAACAAATCCTTTGTTGGTTTTTTTTTTTCCTTTAAAAAATATTACAGATCTCAATTCGCATTTCCAATCTCACCTTTGTGCTCCACAGCTTTCCTGAATTAAAGAAAGCATCAAGCATTGTCAACCACCTCACCATGCATCAGGTCATAAAAATAAGATTTTCAGTCACCTAGAGAATGGCTAAGGGAAGAGGAGAGACAACTGAACACAGAAAACAAGGGTGGAGGGAATGGAGGAGGCAGCGTGCACCAGCTGGTCACTGGAGAGGGTTTTAACGGAATTCTTGGGGGGCGGGAGGGGAGGGAGGAGAGGGATGCCAAGATGGAAGGGTGTGGGGTCTCAGGTCATTTCCTGCCAGGTCTGCTCCAAATGGGAGGAGAATCCATAATTACACTGTCTCACAGTTCCATTAGTGTCAAGACTCATTAGGAACCCAATCCACTCCACAGCAGTGGGCGTACAAAAGAAAGCACCAGCCAAAGTCTGCAGGCTGCATAGTAGTCGTTAGACAGAACGGAGGGTGGGGGGTAGGGGTGAAGGTTCAGGGCTGGGGGTTGGGGGAAAGGAAGGGATTGTAAAATTCCCGACTGGGTAATTAGAGCCAGCAGGGAATCCGATCGGCTGCAGCAGGGCTCTTTCATTTTTCTCTTGGCTCTCTGAGTGGGATTGGCAGGTGCTGCTTTCTGCCAGGGGTGAGGTGATGCGCCCGTGTCATAATTCACAATGAGCAATGATCGTTCATTTGCTTCCTTGCTCCTTGGGCAAGCTGTGGAGGCAGAGGCAGACCCCGATTATTCTTGTTATTAAGAACTTATTAAGGAAAGGTGAGAGTGTGAGGTGGTTCCCTTAGCCAGAAGGGGGAGTTAACATCAGAAGGGCTGGAGGCTAACTGAGATAGGACTTTATTAACTAGTCAGGAAGGAGAGGTTGGCTTCGTTATGTTCATTGCTAAAGAGAAGGAACCCTTCAGTGGAGAAGTGCCCAACTATGGACGTGTGGATCCATTCTGGGATAGCAAGGGACCCGTTCCAATTGACCCCCAAATCAACTTGTGTGAACAGAATTGATAATATTATAAAATCATGGATCATACGATTTGAGCTGGGACATCAGGAATCACGCAGCCCAACTCATTCACTTTTTCAGATGAGGAAACTGAGGTTGTAGGACTAATATAACTGGCATAGGCAGCATTTGAAACTAAGTCCATTAACTCCAAAATCAGTGTGTTTTTTTTTTCACCAATCTGCCTTTCTGTATCATGGGATCACAAATTTAGAGCTAGAAGAGATTTTTGATGAGGATACTGATGGTGAGAGAGGTTAAATAACTTGCCCAGAGTCACATGGTATTAAAAATCTGACATTGGAAATGAATCCAGATCTGCTAAACTCCCAAATCATCACTTTTTTCATTGTGCCATGCTCTCTCAAATGACATCGAAGAAATATCTTCTTAAAGAAATCAAAGCTATCATAACTTCTCAAGCATTTCAACATTGTTAACATGTAGTGGACTTCCTGCCATTTATTGGAGGGGAGGGGACTGGGGGTAAAATTTGTAATGGAAAGCTTTGTAAAGATCAATATTGGGGAACTACCCATATATATGTTATACAAATAAAAAGCTTTAATAAAAAAAAAAGAAATCAAAGCTATCAATAGGATATGAAAAAAATACTCTGTCACTAATAATTAGAGAAACTAAAATAACTCTGAGTTACTACTTCACACTCATCAGATTGATCAAGATGCTTAAAAAAGGGCAGAAAATAGGGACACTAATGCATTGTTGGAAGAGTTGTGCATTAAGAATCATGTAGTACAACTCACTTTTTTAGATGAGGAAACCAAGGATGTAGGAGTAATATAAGTGACGGAGGGGACACTTAAATGCTCACCACAAACATTTTCATGGAGTGATATCTTGACTTGTGCATGAATTGGATTATGATAGAATATTAAGATACTATAAGATGTAATAAGGGAAAATTTTAGGAAAACATAACAGGGGAAGGCTTGTATGAACTGATACAAAAGTGAAGGTAGCAGGACAGAAGAAAAATCTACAGCAATGTTATAACAAAATGAATTCTGAAAAATTTAGCAACTCTGAACAATCCAATGATCTACCACAGCTCCAAAGGCTGCATAATGAAAAAAGGCTATCTACCTCCAAATAGAGAACTATTGGCCTCTGAGGGCAGATTGAAGGATGTTTTTTTCCCTTTTTTTGCCTTTTTTTCCATTAAAACTTTTTATTTGCAAAACATGTATGAATAAACATTGACCCTTACAAAGCTTTCTGTTACAAATCCCCCCCCTCAGTCCCCACCCTTCCCCTAGATGGCAGGAAGTCTGCTACATGTTAATTATGTTAAAATACTTGACAAATCAAATATGTGTATACATATTTTTACAATTATCTTGCTGTGCATGTGCAAGAAAAGTCAAACCTACAAGAAAAAAAATCTGAGAAGGGAAACATAATGCAAGTAAATATCAATATAGAGCATGAAAATGTTATGTTGTTGTCCACATTTCACATCCCTCTCTATGGGTGTATATGGCTTTCTTCACTGAACAATTGGAACTGGTTTGAAACATTTCATTGTTGAAGAGAGCCATGTCCATTAGAATTGATCATCATATAGTCTTGTTGTTGCCGTGTATAATGATCTCCTGGTTCTGCTGATTTCACTCAGCATCAGTTCGTGCAAGTCTCTCCAGGCCTCTCTGAAATCATCCCTCAGGTTGTTTCTTATAGAACAATAATATTCCATTTTTTTGCCTTTTTTTCAACATGGCAAATATGGAAATATATTTTGTATGACTTCATCAGTATGATGGGTGTTGTAAATTTCTTGCCTTATCAATGAGAAGGATAGAGGAAGGGAGAGAATTTGGAACTGAAAATTTAAAAAAAAAAGTTCTCTAATATGACTTTTTATGATAGAATAAAACCAGTCTACCTTGAAATATTTAAACTGTGAAACAACTGGAATCATTACTCTTAAGGGATTACCCAAGAGATGATTTTTTTTATTAGCCAAATGTAGAAATACATGTTTACTTCTTGAACAAATTAATGGGTTTGAGCTAGCCTAGGAGCCAGGAGACCTTTGGCTAACATTTGACTTAAGAATTTTACTAACCATGAAATTCTGAGCCAGTTGTGAGTCTCTGTTTCCTTATCTATAAAATGGGCTAACCCTAAGCCACAATGTTGTTTTGAAGCTATGAATTTTTGAAAATATTTTGACAACTGTGTTATGATTTATTTCTTTGCAATCCTATGTATTTTATTTTATGCATGTAAAAACATTACTCTGAGAAGTGATTTATGAATTTAAAATATTATTAAAGAGAACATCACACAAGAAAAGGTTAGTAACCTGAGATCTATAAAAATATGTGAAAAAAATTTTTCTTGTGTACCATAAAATATGTTAATGGAGAAAGGAGTGATTATATAGGAATCCTGAGAGTTGTCTGGTGGCTTACCCATTCAATTTAAATTTAGGAATCTTGAGGCCATCCCCATCTTTGTTACCTTACCTAACAATGGCAAAGTTAGAAGTAACACCTCAAAGTGGGAAACAAGATAGTTCAATGTATTACACTTTGAAATTCACAAGAAATTCACTTCCTCATTTAGATAATAATAATATTAATGATATATACAATAATACTATATATACAATAATTGTGCTGACATATTGTATATAACAGCAATATCTTAGTTTAGGTTCTGCTTTAAAATTTACAAAATGCTTTTTTCATAACTTTTTGTAGTGGTCTTTTATAGATGAAAAACTGAGGCTCAGAGAGCTTGAGTAAGTAGCAGAGTTGAAGTAGTAAAATCAGACATAGAACTGGACAAAAATACAAAAGGGAGTAAGCAGGGAGAAACCTTAACTGGTCAACTTTCTTGAGTAATTTTTAGAAACATTTCTAAAGATAACAGGGAGGGTCCTGCCATAATCTAGTTTCAATCGGTCAATCAACCAATAAGTATTTATTGACTACTATGTTCCAGGCACTGTGCCAGAGCTAGAGATAAATAAAAATTTGAGGTAGCCAACTGCCCTCAAAGAGCCTATTTTTGCAATCTGTAGTTCAGGATAAAACAGGCCAAAAAACCCAGTAAATTGGCTTGGTTTATAAGGTTCAATTATAACTATGAAGATTTTTGCTTTTCTAGAAGTCACGTCTTTGGGGAAAAAAGTGAATTGTATTTTTTTTTTCTGCTTTGTAAGACAGCAAGATGAACCATTTTGAAATTAAGAGGACAATGGTGTATTTACTAGTGACCCCTAAAAATGGAATTAAAGATAGCTTATTTTCCTACTGCTATGTATGTTGCCTTTGCAGTTGGGAGGTAATAAAATACCACCTCTGTGGGAAAAGAAACAAACAAACAAAAAACAACCGGAACAAACAACAAAAAATGAACTTGCTCTTGGTTGGTTAGCAGAAATGACTTTTCCTGCATATAGAAGGTAGAGAAATACAGGACCATTTCATTTTGAGGGACAGGGGCTCATTTTCAATAAATGAGAACATTTGAAACCCAAGTGGGCTACTGGACTCTGTTTTTCTAGTCCTTTTCTTAAGGTTTTGACTAGACTTATGCTCTTATATACTGTTAGAGTTTTCTGGAATAGAGCTCTTCAGTGGGAAAAAAAATAAACAAACAACCAGAAGCCAAAAGTCAAAAAACCAAACCAAAACAAATAAACCAGGGTCATCGATAAAGGAGCCAAGGTTAGTGCCATCGAGGTCTTAAGATCAAATGTCCATAGAAAATGAATGAAAAAAAATGGAGCCCATGGGGGAGAAAAAAACAACACAACAACCAGTTCTACTGAGCATATTATTTCTGAAAATGTGTCCAATTTTGTTTTAATTCTCTATGGAAAATTTATACCAATCCATACAGATGTACACTTTTCTGTTAATTATTCCTGACTGTATAATAAAAGTTAATGTTGTGCAAAGAGAGAAAGAAAAAATCTGGATTGTGGTTTCACTCTACATCTCATGAAGAACAAAGAAAGACCATGTTTGGTCTACTTCCATGCCAGTCAGCCTTCTTCCCCTATTCAGCTCTATACAAAACAGTTTTGACCCTGCCTCCTTCTTTGCCTTGATGGATCCCTTGTTTAGAATGGTCTTAAATCTGATTTGGGATTTGAGCATTATTTGGATTAGCTCATTAGTGGGGCACCATTCTGGCAAGTGTGCTAATCTTCGGCACTGGTGCATAGCATTGTGACAATATTAGACTGAAAATGAGAAATCTAATGAGATTAGACAGATCTCAGTGTGAATGGTCTGGAGGTACTTTGCATGGAGTTCCATGGACATAGCAGTCCAGGACTGGACCAGACCTTAGATACATAAGCTCAGGTGACTTGGAATAGATCTTCTGAACTACCTTGAGGTAATTCCAGGATGAAAGGGAATAACTCAGTCCCTCCCCAGAAGACTTCTTGATATAACAAGCATTTGCCTAGATAATGAAATGCTAATTACTCAGGGAGGGGGAGTGACAGGAGAAGGAGATTTGTGTAAAGTGGGAGTTATCCTGTAACTCTGACGCAGTTTTGTGTCTCACTAGTGAGCATTAGAACAAGGTAAGGGATTGAGCACTAATTGGATGATCCGGCAAGCAGCATGTTATGCTCTAAAGTTACATGCCCAGCCCTGGCTTGCTAAATAAAACCCCTTGGTATTTTCCCCTCTGTTAAAATGATTTCCCTGTTTTTACTTGTGCATGCTGCTGTGCCAAAGCCAGACAGAACATGCTGGTTCCCATTTACTTAGACTTATGCTGTCAGAGGGATCAGAGACTTTAAGAATCCAATAGTTTATGATTTATGATGTCCAGATGTGGTTATGGGGTAACACACAATGGATGGAGGCTTTGTGCTTCCACTCCGTTTGCCTCCTTCCTCAACCAAGGAAGAAAACAAAAGTTTCCATAGTATTATTATTATTATTATTATTGTTGTTGTTGTTGTTGTTATTATTATTTTTGCTAGTAAGTAGAAAAGTCATGTCATTTAAGACTCTGAGCAAGCCACCTGAGAATTCTTATTTAGTGTTGTGCAGGCCTGCCACCTCCTGGTGATTTACGGCACTCCATGAAGACTGACTTGATTAAACTTGAATTTACTAAAAATTCACCTCCTGTTTAATCCAAGCATGGTCTCTGAAACGAAATTTCTGAGTCAAAGGAGGCCAGAAGGTATGAGTGGTCAATATATTGTTATTCGACATAAAAAAATTAGTTTCCTCATTTTCCCTTCTTTGTAAAAAAAGTAAATAATCACTTGGACTCCAAAGTAAAGAATCACCAATCAGTGGACATCTATTATGTACCTACTATGTTCCAGGCATGGTGATAGGTAGTAAGAATATAAAGACAAAAATGAATTTGCTCTTGCCCTCAAAAAGTTTATTTTCTATTGGAGGAAACAGCATGGATACATATAAGTATAATCAATAGAGAAATCAAATAAGCATTAATTAATAACTAAACTGTTCTAGGTTCTGTTTTTTTTAAATATTTAGGATTTTTCTTAGGGATTTAATTGTAGAAAGCCAAGCAGAAACTAATAGATGATCTATTTTCATATTTGAAGGAGAAAAAAATCAAATGGGAAGATCAGAACTATGAGGACTGTGTGCCCTCTACAGGAATGCTAGAAAATTCAAGAATTCTGAGATTAAAAAAAAAAAAAAATAGAATTGTGACAGACATCTCTAGATGCTGTTTACACTTTCTGAGGCCCAAGGAAAGGAAATGGGAGAGTGGGTATTTGTGTGTATTTGGAATTATTGCTACTAGAAACTTTACCTGTTTGGAAACTACTTGGGGGAAAATGCCATTGTGCATTTAAATATTTTATTGGCAAAAAAAAGGGAACAGCAAGAAAGATGTCTCCGGACCTAAATTTCTTTAAAAAAATATTTTATGCAAGTATAACCATGTTTTGGGGTTGGTTTTTTTTGGCTTAATAGACAGAGTTTAGATTTATATCTGGGGATTTTAGACATTCTTGGTGGGAGTGGGGTGGGGCAGAGCAAGAAGGGCCATTCCAAACTCTAGGTGGAAGAAAGCACTTTTTTTTGTTGTTTCAAATCATTTTTTTTCTAATCATCCTTCATTCAGTGGAAAGAATAGCTGAAGTAGTCTCCCTTTTATAAGAATAAAAGCTATCCAAGTGGGAAAAGGGGGCTATGTGTTCTACTGACCCAGCCCTTCATGGATTTTTTTTTCCTTTTTGGATTTCATGAAGCTCCACCATAGCTGAGCAGTAGTCCCATTGTTTCCTTTAAACAGTGGGGTACTCTGAGAGGTGTTGTTTATTAAAACAAATAGGAGAAGCCAGCTGAGCTTTTGAAACAAGCACTGGGTTCTGGAATCAGAGACGCCACTCATTGGCCATCGGTAACCATGTTGCTAGGGAGATGGTTACCAAGCACAGGTGTTTTAATGGCGATTGCATGTAATAGAGTAGTAGTCTCAGAGACAGCTTTCTGACAACCTCGTTCTGATTAATGTCATGAACCAAGAAATTCAAATATTTCATGACCCACCTGTGCCCTGGGGATAGGAGACTGGAAGGCTGGGGCACGATTGCTGTTTGAAAACAAAACTGAGGGGGAGGTGGGGGTTGAAACTGGAAGGAGGCAGTAGAGAGGAAAAAGAACAAGATTAGACGATCAGGCTTAAAATTTGAGAATGGAAGTAATGAAGGGAGAGAGGGAATGTAGACTAAAACTTTAATGTTGACTTATTGTGCTTAAATGTTTAGCAAGAGAATGGGAGAATCTACAAGATACAAACATGAGGATGCAGAAAGTTTATCTACTCACAAAGATCTCTACTGGCCTTCTCTAATGCTCGAAATTTCCTGTTAGAATCTGTCTTTTGGGTTAAGGAATTATCTACAGAAAGCCATTATTAAAGCAGAGCAGAGCTCACCTGGGAGAGGTGACAGAAATTAATCCACATTAATAGGTGCCGATGGATTGAGTTGATTAGCTTTTTCCACCTTGCTGAATACAAAATCCTTGAGGGGATGGATGAGAGAGCCTAGAATGGGTTAAATTTGGTTTAGGGATGAGGAGGCTGGGAAACACCTTGGTGATTAAATGGAAAACAGCTGCTTTGGAAAGTTTAAAGACAATTGTACCTGGAGTCAGTAGAGTCTTGGATTAGAATCTTTATCAGAAGAGCTTTGTGATTATAGGCCATTCTCCTAACCTCTCAGGGCCTAAGTTTTCTCAGCTATAGAAGGAAGAAGATAAGACAGCCTGTATATCTATAGAGCCTCATGGATGATTATAGGAACCAAAGGGGATGGGCTTCTATAAAGGTCAGATCATTTTATTGCATCTGGAAGCTGGATCTGGTTGGGAAGCATAGCAGGGGATGCTAGGAGACCAGTCAGTAACCTTAGGAAGCAGAGTGAATAAAGTGCTGGATCTGAAGTCAGGAACTCTCTTCTTCCTGAGTTCAAATGTGACTTCAGATTCTTATTAGGTGTGTGATGATGAGTAAGTCACTTCACTCTATTTGCCTCAGTTTCCTCATCTGTAAAATGAGCAGGAGGAGGAAATGGCAGACTATTCCAGTACCTCTGCCAAGAAAACTCCAAATGGAGTCATGAAGAATTAGATATGGCTGAAAACTACTGAACATCATTGTCATCACCATCCTCCTGCTTCTCCTCTTCATCATCCACATCACCATCATCAATTATCATGATCATCACCCTCATCATCCTCATCCTCATCTTTATCATTAGCAACAACCACCTTAGAGGGAGATGGAGAATGAGATTGAGTCCTTTAAGACTCCTACAAAAGATTTTGCTGATTTCTCCCAGTTTTAAGTGCCTTTCTAGAAATTACTTTTTATTTAGGTAGGTACCTGTTGCTCCTCCCTCACCCCTTTCTCTCCATTCCTCCCAATAAAAAGTAAATTCCTTAAAGGAAGAAATTGTTCCATGATGGGGTGGGGACTAAGTGGTGAAAGGGGGGGATGGGAAGAGACCATTAACCACCCCCCCCACACACACACACATACACTTCAAGGCCTAATCAATACTTGTTAAATGGAATTGAAATGGGGGAAGTAACTGAAGAAAATTGCTGTCCACTTCAGGGTTCTCAGAAAATCACAGACTATTAGAAATGGAAGTTCAATTCTTGGCAATCTCTAATCCTCTTCATTGAGGAAGACACTGACTTTCAGAAAAGTAAAACAATTTTCTCCCAACTTCATTTGGTTACTTGGAAAATGGAGGATCACGTATTTGTAGCCTAGTGTCTTAACTACCAGTCTCAGCACTCATAGTGTTGCCTACGGCCAATCTTGGTTAATGTATATTACATGGATTAAATATTTTGTTACTGAAATATTACAGTGTATTAACTAAGAACAAAAAAATTGCTTCTTATTAATTATGGGAATGGAAAAAAAAAACTTCAGCCAAGTCTTTTTGGTAGTATTCCTAGTGAAGAGCCAAAGTACAGTATTTTCATTAAAACACACACACACACACACACACACACACACACACACCAAGCCTTGTAAATGAATACAAATGTAATTCAGAACAGCTCCAGCACTCCACCTTCAGCATAATGACATAGGCAAAGCCTGGATTTCTACCCTGTGAAGTGAATGATGGGATCTAGTTGAGATTATGGGGCTTGCAGCTGCATAGTACAGAAATAAAGCACTAGGCCACAAGGTCCCGTTAGGAAAAGGTGAGGCAGTGAATTATTTTTATAGCCTGGAAATGACATATCTCATTCATCCAATGAGTTATTTGCCCTCTGGATTGAGTTCACAGACCTATGAAATAATAGAAACGGTCTGTTTCTTTGTCTTTTAGGGTAGTAGGAAAGTGGACCTGAGAGATGGGACAGAAGGTCTGATATAAATGTTTGAAAGCTTCATTTAATAGGCTTAGGTCACAGCAGGATCTGGGATACTTGACTCTACATCATTATACAATAGCCTGTTTCCACTGCAAGGATTTTGAAACCCAGTCATTCCTGTAACATCTCTGTAGTGAAAACTTGCCACTAGATCTCCCCAGCTCTGGATGTAGTGATTGTAATATATTCTAAAAAGGAAGGACATTTCTACTTTTCTGATTTGGGGCATTTCTTTCCATTTTGGGTTGAACTTCTAATTAAGGAAGGGAGAGGGAATATATTAGGGAGGTAAGAAAGGAAGGGAGGGAGGGAGAGAGAAAGGAAGGAAGAAAACTACCTACTCGGTGGAAATAAAATTGACTGTGATTTTTCTCTAAATCATATTGGTCTTGTAATTTTTTGTTACCATGTGGTATCTCTCTCCCTAACGAGTATTTGCTGGTACATCTCACTGTGTTATAAATATTCAGGGTATTACTTTAATGAAAACTACTATCTATGGAGAAAAGGTAACGGTTTTTATGCAAATGCTACTGTGCTCTGTTTTAATATCTGAGTAAAAATCAAACCTCAGCCTTCAGTCCCATTTAAATAAAAACATCACTTGCCTCCAGAGATGAAAAAAAACCCAGAATATGTTTTCCTACCTGATTGATGCTTTTCCATTTATTTTTAAATGTAATTTTTCCCCAGTAAAGAATTGTTCTCTTGAATGTCAAGGAGGAAATATTTCCCAAATCATGTACTCTGATTGGCTGGTTTGGGCCTAATCAGATAGCTGTGTTGTGGAGGGATGGATGTAGGAGAAAGGGAAGGAAGGAGTGATTTGTCACACTGTTTTTTTTTCAGCCATTGCTAAAAAGCTGCTTTGTAACACCAGACTGCCAAATCTGGAGGCCACAATCAAATTATCCACCCCTCCCTCAACTGCCTTTCCCCCTTGATGCGCCCCCCCCCCATTTTACACATACATACACACCCTACCTCTTCAGATCTATCACTGACAGAAGAGTTATTAAACAAAAACTCAGCCCATGGAATTAATAATCACAAAGATTCATTTCTTTATCAAATGTTGTGGCCTGAAGGAAGAGCTCTTTATACTTGCAGAAAGACCACAGCACATTAATCACTGGAGGGGAGGGCTGTGGGCTTGTAATTTTTAATACTTGTCAAATAAGAAGCACAAGATAAAAAGGGATCTGAATAAATGTTTACTTTTTGGAGATTATAGACCTTATTTTCAAAGGATTTCACCTGTTTCTTAGTCAGGGTGGGGAACTTTTTTTTTTAAAGGATCACTAGTTTAGTATATGTATTTGGGGTTAGGGATGAGAAGAGCTGAATGAGAAGCTACATCAGTCTACTTTGTAAGCCCTTGATTATTTGATGGCTTTGTTGCATTTGCAATCAGAGGGTTGAGAGAGAAAAAAGGAGAAGCCCAGACAAGAGTATGTGGGGAATTCTGAAAATCAAAGGAGAGATCAATAATACTGAAAGTAAGAAAAGCATTGAAGAAATAAGTAAAACTAAAATCTGTCTTTGTTTCAAAAATATAAAATAAATAAACCTTTAGTTAAACTGATTTTTTTTAAAAAGAAGAAAACCAAATTATCAGTATCAAAAATGAAAGGGGTGAATTTACCATCAATGAAAAGGAACTTAAAGCAATAATTAGAAGTTATTTTGCCCAACCATATGCCAAATAAATCTGACCAAGTAAAATGGATGGATATTTACCACAATATAAACTTCCCAGATTAACAGAAGAGGAAAAAATTAAATAATCTAATTTTATAAAAAGAAATTGAATAAGCCATCAATGAATGACCTAAGGAAAAAATCTCCAAGGTCAGATGGATTCACAAGTGAATTTTAACAAAATTTAAAGAACAATTAATTCCAATACTTTATGAACTATTTAGGAAAATGGGCTAAGGAGTCCTACCAAATTCCTTTTATGACACAAATGTGATACTGATACCTAAAACAGAAAGAACCAAAACAGAGAAAGAAGGCTATAGGCCAATTTCCTTAATGAATAGTGATGCAAAAATTTAGATAAAATATTAGCAAAGAGATTTCAGCAATTTATCACAAGGATAATAGACTATGCCAGGTATGATTTATACCAGGAATGCAGGGCTAGTTCAATATTAGGGAAATTATAAGCATAACTTACCACATAAATAACCAAACTAACAGAAATCTTATACTAGATTATTATCTTATACTAATCTTATACTATCTTATACTAAATACTAGAGCACATAGAAACAAATGGAATATTCCCTAAAATGATAAGTAGGAGCTATCTAAAACCCGATGGTAAGCATTATATGTAATGGGGATCAGCTAGAAGCTTTCCCAGTAAGACGGGGTGAAACAACAATGCCCATTTCACCACTATTATTTAATCTTGTTCTAGAAATGTTAACTTTAGCAATAAGAGAAGGAAAGGAAATGGAAAGAATTGGAATAGGTGATGAGGAAATCTAGCTAGCATTCTTTGCAGATGAGGTGACAGTATACTTTGAGAATCATAGAGAATAAACTAAAAAACTATTTGAACAACAATTTTAGCAAAGTTTCAGGATATAAAAATAAACCCATGTAAATCATCAACTTTTTCATATATTACCAAAAAAATCCATCAATAAATGATAAAAAGATAAATTCTATTTAAAATAACTGTAGACAATATAAAATATTTGGGAGTTTATCTGCTAAGCTAAATCAAGGAACTTTATGAACCCAATTACAAAACACTTCACACAAATAAAGATTTAAACAATTTGAAAAATATCAATTTCTCTAGGCAGATCAAGTTAATATAATAAAAGTCACAATTCTACCTAAATTAATTTACTTCTTCAGTGCCATATCAATCAAACTACCAAAAATAATTTTATAGAGTTAGAAAAAAATGATAACAAAATTCATCAGAAAGAACAAAATGTTAAGAATATCAAAAGAAATAATGGAAAAAATGCCAAGGTAGATGGCCTAGCTATACCAGATCTAAAACTATATTATAAAGTAACAATCATCAAAACTGTTTGGTGCTGACTAAGAAACAGAGTGATGGATCAGTGGAATAAGTTAGGTACACAAGACACAGTAGTAAATGACTATGGTAATCTACTATTTGAAAGGCTGAAAGACTCTAGATTCCAGGATAAGAACTCGCTACTTGACTAAAACTTCTGAGAAAATTGGAGAAAAATATGGCAGAAACTAAGAATAGATTGTATATGAAGATAAGGTTAAAAAAATGGGCACATTATATAGACATAAAGGGTAATACCATAAACAAATTAAGAGAGAAAGGAATAATTTACTTTTCAGATCTTTGGAGAAGGAAAGATTTTATGATCAAACAAGAAATAGAGAACATTATGAAATGAAAAATGTATAATTTTTATTACATTAAAATAAAAAGATTTTTCACAAACAAAACCAATGCAACCAAGATTAGAAGGAAAACAGAAAACTGGAAAATAATCTTTACAAAAGTGTCTCTGACAAAAGTCTCATTTCTAAAATATATGGAGAACTGAGTCAAATTTATAAGAATATATACAAAAATATTATAAATCATTATAGATTAGAGAAAGACAAAGAACTTTGTTTTATCAAAAGGATTTTGAGGTATCACCTCACCCCTATAAAATTGACTAATATGACAACAGGAATATTATAAATGTTGGTGAAGATGTGTAAAATTGGAACACTAATGCATTGTTGGTGGAATTGTGAACTGATCCAACTGTTCTAGAGAACAATTTGGGACTATACCCAAAAACTATAAAACTGTGCAAACCCTTTAATCCAGCAATATCACTACAAGGTCTCTATCCTAAAGAGATCGTGAAAAAGGGAAAGGACCCACCTGTATAAAAATATTTATTGCAGCTTTTTTTGTGTGTGTGGTAATAAAGAATAGGAAATTGAAGAGCTGGATATCCATCAATTGGGGAATAAGTTGTGGCATATTAATGTAATAGAATACTATTGTCCTATAAGAAATGATGATCAAGTGAATTTCAGAAAAATCTAGAAAAACTCACATGAACTGATGCTGAATGAAATGAGCAGAACCAGGAGAACATTGTACACAATAACAGCAATATTATACAATAATCAACTATATAAATTTAGCTCTTTTTGGTGATGCAATGATCCAAGACAATTTCCAGAGATTTATGGTAGTAAATGCTGACAATATCCAGAGAAAAACTCTAGAGTCTGAATGCAGCTCAAAGCACACTATCTTCACTTTTTTGTTTGTTTTTTCTATCTCATGGTTTTCCCCTTTTGTTCTGATTCTTTTATCACAATATGACTAATATGGAAACATATTTAATATGATTTTATATATATATACATATATATATATACTATATCAGTTTGCTGTTATGGGGAGCAGAGGAAAGCAGAAAAATTTGGAACTCAAAGTCTTATAAAAGTGAATGTTGAAAACTATTTTCACATATAATTGGCAAAAAATGAAATTCTATTAATTGGGGGAGGGAAGAGAGAATATGAGATATTATGCTCCATTATAAATTGTATCATCCTTTAAGTTGAACTCTTAGCTCACATCCTTTTTGAGCTATTCTTGCTCGGTCAGTTGGATTGGGTCTGGAAAGGAAATGAAGTCTGGGTCAGAAATGACCTCTCTTTTTTACTCTTGACCTTGTTCACTTCTACCTTCAGGACTCTTAACTCTTTCTAATAGAAAGGTGGGGGGGAGTAGTGCATTTGAAATCAATATGTTTGGCTGTGACCAGAGAGTAATCTGCCCTATAGTCATCACTCTCACTTAAACAAAGATTTTTTTTAGTTTGACCAATGCCTCCATTTTCATCTTCATCACAGCAGAACATCCTATGCCTGCATTTCCTGATTTTCTGATTATAAGATGTGCTACCCCAGAAGTTTCTCACTTCTGAGGAGGTTGCGATTACAAATCAGAACCACTTATTCTCTGCTGCTCCCATGACTATCCTGATCTGAATCTGTGTGACACTCAGAATGATATTGATGGGAGTTAAGTATGTGGCTTGAGTGCTTATGAGTTTCTAATAGGGAAGAAAAAATTCATTTGGAAAAACTATTTCCCCCCATTGCTTCAGTTATAACAGACTCTGTGGAGACTATGGAACAACGAAACAAGTTTCTTTAAAGATACCCAAGAACCCTTGTCTGAACTCTTTCCCTTGGGGTTGCCTTCTCCAATCTCACTAGCCCACTTTGTAACTTTGGATAAATGACATCATCACCTTGGGCCTCAGTTCATTCACCTGCATGCAAACTTTGTGTCAGAGGCTCCTTCCTTATAGAAAAAAATTAGTTACATTTTGGGGGTTGCCAAACTTCTCTGGCTCACATACCCCTAGCCTAGCCAAGAATATTATTATCTGTCACTCCCCAAAGATTATCCTAAAGTCATTAATCTCACTAATTTGGTTCTTTTTTCTTTATCCAAATGGAAAGTGGATAACTTAATTTATGGTTCTCCCTCAAGAATGATCATCAGCTCTTCCTTATCCATCTAAGACATCACCACAGAATGTAAGACATTACAAAAAAAACAGGTTTTATTTATATAGTAAGGTAAAATTATCCTAATTCTAAAACTTCTATAGGCATAAATATAAGGGGATATTAATATAAAGGAGTCATAGAGGAAGATGTGAACCACGGAGTTGGGAAAGGACAGGATGATATAGGGGTAAATAGGCAGAAAACAAGTGTTTCTTAATAGCTACTATATATAAAGTGCTTTATAGATATTATCTTATTTGATCCTCAAAACAATCCCGTGAGGTAGGTGTTATTATCCTTATTTTAATTGTGAGGAAACTGAGGCAGACAGTGATTAAGTGATATAACTAGTAAGTGTCTGAGGCTGGATTTGGACTGATTTTCCTGATTCTAGACCTAGTGATCTATCCATTGTGCCACTTTATTGGGGTAGTAGTATGGGGTATCTAAAAGGAAGTGAATACATTGAAAAGGTGGGTACAAAAAGCCTTGGGAAACAGATTAAGTAGTTTGTATTTTATTCAATGTGCAATGGGGAACAATTGAGATGTCTGTGGAATATTAAAGTCAATTCACCATTTTTTCTTTCCACTTTTGCCACATGGAGAAACAGGGCCATGTTAAAGCTGTTATTGAACTATCTATTGTGATATTCTTGACATGATCATTGTGGATAATGATCATATTCTTCCAGAAGCTAAGTGAGGAAATAAACAGGATATGCTTCCTGTGAAGATACCTAGGCAGGGAAATTACTATAAACATGGGGTTTATCCTCATTAAGAGACACAGGAAACCCAGGGGTTTGTCTCCTTTTCCCCTAATTGTGCCCAAACCTCTTCTCTGGACTATCACCAAGCAATTTTGGAGTTAACAGTAAGTGATTCCCAAGGGGAGCCATGAAAGGAGCAAATCTCTTTTTAAAGGAGACATTTTTATAGAAATCTCATTTTCTCTGGGGCTCAAAGCCAGACTGATTTTAGTGGATTAAGCTCTGTAGTTTTACTTTTAGGATAGATTTTAAGTCAAAACTGAGTCTATGAATCTATGTGTGGGGGCAGGGGAGTAAGGGAGGAGAATACCAAAAAAAAACTCCAAGTCAGTGATTTCTAGGACAGTCAGAGAGGGCTTTAGAGGAAATGCCAGATGATTCTGTTGAACACTCTTTGGAAGGGGAAGAAAGAAGTGGGTACTATAATAAAAATGGCACCACAAGTCATGCTAAGATCTTTTGGATTTTTGCCCCAGGGCATTGTCAATGCCAGTTTGGAGAGGTATATTCTCACTTTTTACATGCCCATTAAATTTATTCTTTGTCAGTTCTAGCTAGTCTTATGTGATTATTTCTGTCACCTCAGGATGGTTATTCCCCCTTAAGTCATATCACTTAGAGCAAAAACACAGACTATTTTCCTGTCTGTACAATTTTACATGTGCCAAAAAGCCTAATCCATAATGGCCTGCAGTAGTTCTGGTGTCTGGGTGGCAGGTTTTTGCTTTTTACATTGGAGCATATTGTAGATAGTGCCCAGGGATTCTAAGAATTAATGGGATTCTCGTTAAGGCTGTATAGTAAGACTCAGATGATTAAAACAGCATCTTTGCATTGAGAGAATGAACATTTCCTTTGTTCCATTAAAGCTGTTCTCTCACCTTTCAGCCAAGAAGCAGTATCTGTAAATGTCTGTAGGTCTGTAAATGGGGAAATGATATCAGGAACTCCAATCCTCTTATTAACAGTTCAAAGGTGTAATGGATATTAGAAAGCTTTTGAGCTTAGGCACTCATTTGCTTTCTTTTTAATTAACAACTCTCCTGTCTTTTTTACTTCCTGTCTGGATTGTACAACTTCCATACAATTCAGAAAAATCAGGGGTTGCTATTGGGGACCATTGGGAAAATCTGACTCTGGACTATAATCCAGCTTTCAGTGAGAGAATGACGAAGAAAAGAACAAAAAAAAATGAAGGGAACTGTGGAGATTAAAAAAAAGAACAAAACATCTTTATTTGTCTTGAAAGGAATGGAAAGGGGAAGGGAATTCTATTGAGTAATTATGGACTACTAGGAATCCTCTACATTGCTTTGAATTTTCTGTGAGTTCTAAAATAATGGCTGTCCTGCATCTGATATACATTGCTACTGAAGTGCTTGCATGGAAATAGGAATCTTTGGATTTGGAAATCAATGGGGACTTGAAAATGCAAAGTCTCCAGAAGAATCTTTGGATAGGGCAAGCTGAATCAGAGAGATGTGATTTGAAGAGAGTTCCACTAAGATTGAGCACAGTTTATATAAACCCAGAGCACAGTATATGCTGTTATATACTGGCCCACAGTATATGCTGTTATCCAGGGACAGACATGTCTAAATTTCTCTTTTCTAAGAATTGGGTATCTTTTACTTCTTGTGCTCAAAGATGTTATCCTTCTACTTTAAAAAAATTCTCTTTAATATTATGTATTCCCTATTTTTGTCTGTTTACCTGTACCATTCTAAGGTCAAATTAATTACTCTCAAAGTAGGATGGTGAAAAAAGTCCTAAGGTTCTCTTCTCTAGTCCTGGTCATGTTATTAGCTATATGACTTTAGGCAAGTAATTTTCCCACCTTGTGAATAATACCATCATAAATTGTATTATTATCTCAGAAAAGACAACTGAGAAGATATCAGTAACTAAGAGCCCATTGTACCTATTGTCTTAACTCTATAAAATCTTTTTGAGTATGGTTTATTCTTATATCATGAGCATCCTTGATGAAAATAAAAGAGAAGAGGTAGACTTTGGTACATGCTTTCTACTACAAATCATATCTTCACTATCCCATAACTGACCAGAAAGAAAGTTCTTACTGTTTGTTGTTGATAGGTCTCCTCAGCTTCTCACCTCATCTCAAATAATTTATCATGTCTTGTCTGCTCATTTATAAATGTAAACCACCATGTTTTGTTTGTTTGTTGCTTCTTTATTGCAGAAATACATTTGATCTGATAGAACAAAACAATCTTAGAAGCTTTCCTCTAATAAGGTATCTTCTACATATATGTTAACATCACACAAGATTCTTTGATAGCTATGACAATAGAGATAATACCTTTTTTTCCCCAAGGATTCTCTGTTTAACAATATTACTTGATTTTATAAAACAGGGAGACATATACTTTATAAAGTGTTCAGAGCATATCCTGAGCAAAATCCTAAAGTGATATTTTATATTCTCCTGTTACGGATTACATTGTGTTGGTTGTAATAATTCCCAGAGTACTATTAAGGCCTCTCCAGTGAAATCCATACCTATCCAAGTTATTGATTTAGTAATCCACATAGGAAAAGCAAGTGAATGAAAAGTGTATATTCTAGGTTATGATATAAATTTAAATGGGCAGCCCATTGAGTTAGCCTATTGATAGTTATTCCTTAAATAGGTATGGAAGGTGGAAATGAATTGGGCCAATATTTGAAGAGGAGGAGGAGGAGAGTCATTGGGATTGTATCTCAGAATTTATATAGTGTTTTCAATGATTTCAAACTACCTCCATTAAAAAAACCCTCTCTTATAAATGTCAATATTCTCCTGATAAAATGATATGTTTTTGATGTCATTGGATACCATAATTTCAGAAAAAACAAAATTGCATATGAACCAAAAGACTATGAATGACATGTAGTGGACTTGAGCAGGCATATTATCAATGATAACATATTTATAAAATAATGTAAATAACATTAACATAGAAAAGGTAAACTTGTCATATATCAAAAGAAAGGATAAATAATAATAATCAAAAATAAAAATAAAATACCCAGAGGAAGTCTTTTTGGGTAGATACTATAGAATCAACTAATTTTGAGAATTTGAAGAGCCTTCAGAATCCATCTAATTTAATCTATACTGAGAAAAATCTCACTATGATATATATAATGAATGATCACCAAAAAGGAGGAGCCCACCACTTCTTAAGACAGCTTATCCTACCTTGATAACTTTGTTAGGAAGTTTTTCCATGAATTTAAGCCTAAGATTTATTTCTTTGCAACTTCCACCTCCTGGTTTTGCATTGTGGCAGCAATCAAAACAAATCTTAAAGACAAACTTATATCTTCTTGATTCTTCTCTTCTTCAGGCTAAACTTTCCAGGTCCCTCTCACTGATACTCATGTATTCAAGTCCTCTCCCCCCCTCCTAACTTGGGTTGCTCTCTTCTGTATAGTCACTACATCATCAATATCTTTCCTAAATTGTGGCACATAGAATTGAACACAATATTTCAGAGAAGGGCATAGTAGATAAAAATTACCTCCCTCCCTCATTATTTCTGGAAGTGAAGCTTCTTTTAATGCAATCTAAATTTCTGCTTGCCACATTCTATTGCTTACTCATATTGAAATTTTTAGAACACTAAGTCCTTTATACCTTTTTCATAATAGTTGCCATCTGGTGACAACTTCCCAATATTTTACTTATGATATTGATTTTTCATGTGTGTACCCAAGTTTAAGATTTTGCATTTATTCTCATTGAATTTCATATTATCAAATTCAGGTCAGTGTTCTGGCCCATGGGTTGGCAAACTAGGACCTGTCAAATCTAACCCACTGACTGTTTTTGTATATAGCCTTGCCTTAGACCAAAAAGTAATATTTTATTAAGATAAAGTTTTTTCATATTATTTAAAAATGTGAAAAAAATATTATTTCCTATGCCAGATTGTATAGAAACAGGCAGACTAGATTTGACTTTGGCACAAAAGTTTGATGACACCTTTCTCCTTCACCAATCTAGTCTATCAAGGTCAGCCTCTATTGTCCAGAATATCAGCTATCCCCTTCCTCCAGTTTTGTTGTATCATCTGTAACTTTTATCCAAGTCATAGCTAAACCCTAATTAACAATCACTTATTAAGAACTTACTATGGTCCAGGCATTGTGTAATTATTGGATATAGTTACAAAAGTGAGAGCTTCTGCCTTGGACAAGATATGGATAAGCTTTGGGGGAAAAAAAGGATTAATTTTGATCTGTGTCAGGTGAGGGAATGCCTAGATCACTGAAATCATATATCCATTAAAAGATTAAAGGGATACCAAAAAAGGGGGAAGAAAAGGGATAGGGGGAGAAGAAATACAATGGCTATTTAAAATCTATTAAGAATGAATTTAAGACTAAAATATCCATAGCCTCTACCCAGAGATTCTACTTTTAGACATATACAAGAAAAAGGATCCATATATACCAAAATGTTTATAGAAATTTTTTTGTGGGAGCAAAAAACTGGAAACAAAGTAGATTCCCATTGATTGGGAAATGGTCAATTCAATTGGGGTGCATTAATATAATAGAATATAATTGTGCTGTAAGAAAAGACAACATGATGTATTCAGAGAACCATGGAAAGATTTATGTGAACTGATGCAAAGTGAAGCTGAGCCAGGAAAACAATATGCAAAATAACTTTCAACAATATAAATTTAAAGAACAACAACCCCAAAACAATTAAATTGAATGATGTAAAATGATTAAAAAACAAGATTGGTTGTGCATAAAGAAGAGATAATAATCATAACAACAATAATTAACATTTATAAAGTACTTTAATGGGTTGCAGACCATTTTGCATGTGTTAATTTATTTGATCCTTATAACAACCCAAGGAAAAAGGTACTACCATTACAAAAAGGTTAAATGATTTATTTGCCCAATTAATAAATATCTGTGGCAAGATTCAAAATCAGGTTTCCTGATTCTAACTATGGCACTTTTTCATTGTGCTACCTAGCTGCTCATGAAAATGACATATGAGATGACATCTCTTTCTCTTTTGCAGAGGTCATGATCCATTATGTAACACTGAATATAATATCAGATTTTTTAATGTGTTAATGAGTTTTCCTCAAAATTTTTCACTTCTTTTTCTTAAAAACATATATATATATATATATTTTTGTTATTAGGGATGGCTCTCTAGAAGGGGAGGATAAAAAATACAGGAGAAAATGTGAGAGAAATAAAAACAAAAAACCAGCAATAAAAATCTATTTTTAAAAATAATAAATTTGAGAAGAAAAGAGTAAATAAATGAATAAGGATGTAACATTTTTATACTTCCATGGATCAGTGATCTTATGATTATGGTTACTCCCTCTGCTGGTGCAGAATGTAATCCAGACATACCTTCTCATCAATGCAGCATGCATAAGGGAAAGGGAAAGCTTAACAGAAGAAACAATTTAAATTATTTCCCCTATTTGATAAGCTTTGAATTTGTTATAATCTCTCAGGGTTAAGATCAATAAGGAACTCTAGTAAGTTGTCTAGTCAAGGAATCATAGCCATTGAAAAAATCAAGTGAGAAGGTGAATTGTTTTAAAGGGGAAACATGCTTAGAACTTAAATGTGTTGTATAATCTAATGCAGGAGAAAGAAGATGAAACAGGTGTCATTTATCCCCCATCTGCATGGCCATAGGCCAATTGCCCAGAATTTTTTTCATTGAAGAAATAAGAATATCAAAAGAGCAAAATAATCATTTCTTTCAAAAAAAACTTACATTCCTCCCCCAAAATTTTGCTATTTAATTTTATACTCTATAATTATTAAGCTGAGTGTCAACAGTATAACATTTGCCTTCAGAGGGCTACCATAGAGTCAGAAAAATGTAGATGGTGTTTAGGATATGCTGGTAAATGTTTTATAACCAGCTTCTCCAAATGTACCCACAATATACTTTTTTTTTTAGATTTTTTTTATTAAAGCTTTTTGTTTGCAAAACATATATATGGGTAGTACTTCAACATTGACCCTTTCAAAGTTTTCCATTACAAATTTTTCCTCTAGTCCCCTCCCTTCCCCTAGATGGCAGGAAGTCTACTACATATTAATTATGTAAAAATGCTTGACAAGTCGAATATATGTATACATATTTCCACACATCTTGCTGTGCAAGAAAAATCGTATCTACAAGAAAGAAAAATCTGAGAAAGGAAACCCAATGTAAGCAAACATCGATAGAGACCATGAACATGTTATGTTGTGGTCCACATTTCACATCTCTCTCTCTGGGTGTATATGGCTTTCTTCACTGAACAATTGTAACTGGTTTGAAACATTTCACTTTTTTTTTTGCTTTTTGCTGAGGCAATTGAGGTTAAGTGACTTGCCCAGGGTCACACAGCTAGGGAATGTTAAGTGTCTGAGACCAGATTTGAACTCCGGTCCTCCTGACTTCAGGGCTGGTGCTCTATCCACTGTGCCACCTAGCTGCCCCGAAACATTTCATTTTTGAAGAGAGCCATGTCCATCAGAATTGATCATCATATAGTCTTGTTGTTGCGGTGTATAATGATCTCCTGGTTCTGCTCATTTCACTCAGTATCAGCTCATGCAATTCTCTCCAGGCCTCTCTGAAATCATCGTGCTGGTCGTTTCTTATAGAACAATAATATTCTATGACATTCATATACCATAATTTATTCAGCCACTCTCCAATTGATGGGCATTCATTCAGTTTCTAGTTTCTAGCCACTACAAAAAGGGCTGTCAAACATTCTTGGACATGTGGAACAATACACTTTTAAAATAAATGTGCATTATTAATATTTTCTCAAGTACAATCAACAAGAAAACAAATCAGACTCTGATTTTTAGCAACTGATTATTTCAGAGGAATAATTACTCACACTGAAAATTTAACAATAGGCTCTCCAGGAGCTTGTTTCAGTTTGCTGCATCTTGGATACGGTCCTGCATCTGTCAGGGGACTAGTTATATGACCAAGGTCAAGGCCATTAACAATTCACTGCCCCTAATATCTCTGAGGTTATAAAGTATAAAGGAATTACCAATATGCTTTGGTGGAGGAAGTTTCCACCCTGGGATTTCCTCCTCACAGATAAATTGTTAGTTTGGATTGCCAAAATCTTTCTACTATATCACAATGATTTCACATATTTCAGTGTCTAGTTCATGGTAGAGGTTTTATAAATGCTTGTTCTTTTCCTTTCTTCTACTAAAATTCCTTGTTTTTTGATACAAAGCTATAGAATGTTAGTGGTCTTAAAAGTGATCTCGAAAACTAACTGATCCAATCCCCTTCCACATTACAAATAGAGAAAATGAAACCCAGAAAAGGTTGTTAGTCAACTAGCATTTCTTAAGTATCTACTATGTGCCAGACTCAGTGCTAAATCTTGTTCTCAAGGAATTCTCAATCTAATACTCTCAGACAGCATACAAACAACTTTATACAAATATCTATAGAGGAAAATTTGGCATAAATTGGGAGTGGTCTCAGAGAGGATATACTAATTGGGCTGGGAAAGTTTTCTTGTGAAAAGTGGGACTTTATCTTAGGCAAAGGAAGCTTGAGAAGCTGAGAATGTGGAGTAGGAGAGTTCCAGCTCTAGGAACATCCAATGAAAACTCAAAGAGGTCACTAGAGTATGAGAGATGTCTCTGACAGAAAAAAAAAAAGATGAAGAACCTTTCAAGTCCATGAATTCAAATTCAAGTTGATGCCCATAGCTGGTATCTGCTGGAAGTACTTCTTGCAATTAGATTTCCTATTAGCAAGAGATGACCACCAGGATCTCCCTAAATAAAACTTGGACAGGGCTCAAGAACCATTCCCAGGATATTGTACACAATTACAGAAACATTTTATGATGTTCCAACTATGATGAATTTAGCTCTTCTCAGCAATACAATGATCCAAGACAATTTCAGAAAACCTCTGACGGAAAAAAAATCTATCTAATTCAAAGAAAGAACTGAAGAAGTCTGAATGCAGATCAAAGCCTATTTTCACTTTGTTATTGTTGTTTTCTTTGTGGTTTTTCCCTTTTTCTGTAGCTATTTTCCTAGGTTACCCTATTCCTTTGAGGGCCAAGGTAAAGAGTAGCCAAGGATTTTTTGCCAAATAAAAAAGTAAGAATTTTCCTTAAATTGAAAGCCCGTGATAGGTAATAGGACATGAATAGGAAAAAATTAAGAAAAGTTCCCTGTTCCATGGCTCATTATAAGATGCAGATAGAGTAATCTACAGGGCAATGGTCAATGAGCAGGGAATGGTAGATATTATGAAAATAATATGTTGCTTTTGAGATTCCTGACAGTTTTGTAGTGGTTTTTAAACATATTTGTACATTAATACAATTTGGCTATCAACAATAAATCATAAATCAAATCAAATTAAAAAATCCTATTCTAAACTTTTGTGATTTTTGAATGGATAAATACTAGCTCTGCCTCAAGCTACTTTCTGAAAAATCCCTGACTATTAGCTAACAAAGTTTGCTACTTAAAACAAATTTTTTAAACTGTTTATTATTTTGTAGGTTGTGGTCTTTTTTCTTGAAAAAGTTGGAGGTGACTTTGGATGCCATCTAATTTAACCTAAATAGAAAAAAAAAGAATCCCTACTATAATACACTAAACAAATGATTTGTTTAAGGCCATAGAAGGAGTCTCTATGATAGGTGATAGAAAGAGTTGAGATTATGCCTGAAATCATTTCTCTGGATCCATTACATTCTTTCTGTTATAGCAGGGTGTGTCTCAAACAAAACTAAATAAAGCAAAACTTACTTGGTGTGGGATTTGAATCTGGGAGCATTTACTTCCAAAAACACTGCTAGAAGAAACCAGCCAATTCCAAGTTTCTATCACAGGCCACAGGGAGGTAGAAATCATGATTCTATTTTACAAGGTTCTTCATTCCTTCTATCACTCAGGAGACGCAGTATGAAACTTTGGTTAAAATGTTGGTTTTGAAACCAGAAAGACTGGTTCAATTCATAATTTGACACCTAATTAGCTGTGTGACCATAGACCTCTATATGGTATAAATTTCCTTAGGCTTCAGAATGCTCTTTAAGGGAATCTATTAAGTTATATGGTACAGGGGCAGCTAGGTGGCGCAGTGAATAGAGCTCCAGCTCTGAAGTCAGGAGGACCTGAGTTCAAATCTGGTCTCAGACACTTCCTAGCTGTGTGACTCTGGGCAAGTCACTTAACCCCAACTGCCTCAGCAAAAATCAAAAAAAAAAAAAAAGTTATATGGTACAGCTAGGAGGCACAATGGATAGTGCACAATCCTAGAACCAGGAAAACTTGCATTTAAATGCAACTTCAGGTACTTCTTAGCTTTGTGACCCTGCCAGTCACTTAATGCTGTTTGCCTCAGTCTCTTCATCTGTAAAAACTACAGAAAGAAATGGCAAAACATTCCTGGATTTTTGCCAAGAAAATTCCATTTTTTTTTCTTTTTTCTATTTTGTATTTAAGTTTAAAATAAAATTTAGAAAAAAGAAAAGAAAATCTGAAATGGAATCACAGAAAGTTGGATGCAACTTTTGTCAGTGGAGGGAATAGCACTCATTTGAAATCAGTCTACTAGAATTTCTTAAGCTCCTACTATGTACCAAGCCCTGAATGTATAAAAAGGGGGGTGGTGGTAAGAAAGTCCCTATTCTCAAGGAACTCACAATTCTTTGGCATATTGACCCTTGAGCCAAACAAATGGTCGACCAGCCCCTTTGAGCTCCTCTCCTGCTTCTGGCCCTGGGCTAGCTCTGAGCTGAGTAGTACTTAGCAGAGCTTCTTTCCTACATTCTGCCATTTAGGGCTAGACCCAGGAGGTGGGAGCTAATATGCTATTTTTGTTTTGCCAAATACCGTTGTATCTGGCTCATTTTTGGAGCCTTGCCCGGTTAAGCACCTATTTGCAATTCTCAGTTCTCTCCTAAAACTTTTAATGTGCATGAGCTTATTCAGTCAGGGACAATCGCCAATTGTAGTGCCATAAAAACAGATCTTGCGAGGGCTGTGCTATCTTGGGCATGTCAGATGGCTCAGAAATAAATAGGCTTAAAGAAAACACTTCTACAGAAGAGATGTTTAGGTAAAGCAAAAAAAAAAAAAAAAGAAAGGAAGGAAGGAAAAGAAAAAATAAATCCAACAGTCTGGAAAACAGTAAACATTTTTTTAAAATGTTAAAGTAGCAAACTTTCTTGACTAGCAGCCAGAAACTTAAAACTCCTTGATTGAGAAGGGCCTATTAGGACCCAACTGAGCCTAGCCTGGGCACTTATTCTTCAATCAGAAGTCTTAATTGAGCCTGTAAGCATTGATGATTTCTAGTGCCCTTCCAGATGAAATAACAAGGAGTTAACTCTCCACATACTGATAAGCCAGGGGTAGGGAGATCTCCTTAACACCTTCCAGGCCTCTGGTTATTCATCTTTAAAATGAAAGGTCTATACTGGTAGGACTGATGGATCAACAAGCATTGGTTAAGCTTCTACTAAGTGCCTGGCAGTGTGCTAGGCAGCCAGAGATGAACAAAAATGAAACAGCCCCTCAAAAGGCTTCTATGTTGCAGGGGAAAGCAACAAAATTTATATAAAAAATAACTTCATTTTCCAGGATTTGGGGAGACTGGGCTGAACTAACAGCTGAAGAGGAACGAGGAGGATCATAATGACTTTTAAGGTCCCTTCCAAATTAATGGTTCTGTGACTTTATACTGTATAAAGTCTACGTCTGGTCCTTCAAAAAAAGGAGGAAAAAGAAGATTTTGATTTAAAAAAAAAGCACTCATCCTAGAATGAGTTAATGATGAGTAAATTCTCAGAAATGACCAAAAAATAGGTGGGGGAGTTTCCTAAATCCTTTCTCCCCCACCTTTTTCCTAATCTCTAAAATTGGATGGATGGTTTAATTCTAAGCATTATTATTTAAGATTGACTCTTAGAATAATTTTACTTTTCTCGGCCTATCGGCCTACGTTTCCTCCTGTGTAAAATCAGGGATTTAACCATGACATTTCTATGGCCACTTTCATTCAGATAGAAGATCCCCAAACCTGGAGTGAATTGATTTAAATTCAATAAATGTTAAGTAGCTGCCATTTACTAGGCACTGGGGATACACAAATTAAAATGAGATAGTCTTTCCCTTCAAAGACCTTACTTTCTTCTGGGAAGAGTATGGGGAGTCAAGGGATACAGTAAATATATAATTAGTGAAGTACATGCAAGAGAGGGGCAGCTAGGTGCATAGTAGATAGAGCACCAGTTCTGGAGTCTAGAAGACCTAAGTTCAAATCCAACTTTAGACACTAGTTGTGTGATCCTGGGCAAGTCTATTAACCCTAATTGCCAAACAACAACAATAAAAATTGAGGAGAAAGGGTACTTACAATTGGGTGGAAGTCAAAAAACTTGGGATTAAAGCTTGGTTCTGCAATTTATTGGCTATGTAAGTATGGATAAAGTCACTCCATATATCTGAGTTTCAGTGTCCTCTATAATGAGAGAATAATAGTTTTTGTTCAATCATTCAACATTTCTTCAGTGCCTACTATATGCTAGGCATTGTGCTAATCTCTAAGGATACAAAAAAGATGCAAAAGACTTCTTGGGGCCATTCTGAGGGTCAAATGGGATAATGTTTGTAAAATACTTTGTAAACTTTTAAGTCCTATGTAATGTGAGCTATTGATTATAATAAATCTATCTCGAAGGGCAATCAGGCATTCATGGAAAAGAAATTATAGCCATCAATGGCCTCATTTGCTAAAACTTTACTCTGCCTAGTATTTTGACAATGTGGCCAGCCAGCTTTGCTTCCCTAAATGATCTATAACAATTTTCTCCAGCATTGCCTTTTGAACCTTAAATGACTATCATTAACCATTCTGCTTCCACTGTATTTTTTGATATGGTTCCATTCACGAACAAAGAGGTTTTAGATCTGGAAATGTCTTATACAATTTGGATTTAGAATTGGCCAAAGCGTTGTTTGTGACTTTGGCATTGATTACTCTTCTCTCTTTATTTTGGATGCAGAGACCTACATATTGTGTAGCTTGGATATAAGAATAAGAAGTGGGACAGCAAAAAAAGATATCTTGGAATATTGTAACGGGAAATGAGTTTCTCCAACTCCATGACCTTCTGCTTAAATTGTCAAAGCAAATCCCCTTGCCTCCCTCATCTCCACTGACTATTTCTCTGCTTCTGTTCCTGAGTCACCAAGTGCTGCTGGAGGATGACATACAACCATGCAGATTTGCTCATTGCAAATTCATGCTGTCTAACTTCAGCTTGGCCCTTTTCTCCATCAGGCAGTCCTTTTGTTTTCCTGTGGTATGCTCTCTCTACATCAATTTCATATTTTCTTTTCTCTTATTAAACTCCCAATTCTACATCTCCTATCCTCCTTCTCAGGTCAGATGACCTTGACTTCTCAGTTACTGAGAGATTGATGACATCCAGTGAACTGCCCAATCTACTCTTTAATTTGGTTTAGTGCATCTGTCTATATATCTGTCCTTCTGCTCATCCAACATCTGTCTCTACAAAGAATTATTTTTTATTTTGTCTTCCATCTGTTTCATCTTCCTATCCCTTCATGCTCCTGAAAGGATCTTGTTCTCACATTTATTTTCTGCCTCAAACCTGCTAAGGTCTTCCCTTCTCAAAAGGGATCTTTAAGATTTACCCAACTTGCTCTTCAAACTGATGTCTCATTATTCTTCTGCCCTTCACTGCTAGACTTCTCCCTGGCAACAAAACCAATTTATTCATCAATGGAACCACATCAAGAAACACTCTGGAAGCAGAATAGTCAACAAGAATCATTTAAACTTCAAAAGGCAATGCTAGAGAGAATCTCAATCATTACCTCTATTCCTTCCTCAAACATTAAAATTTGGGATGTGGATGAAGGGGAGGCAGTATTGCATAGTGGTAAAGTGAAATGGGTCTTGAGTTATAGGACACAGATTCCAACTCAACTATGTGACTCCCTATATTGGGAATATCATTTAACTCTCCCAGGCCTTAGTTTTTGTAATCTGTAAAATAGGGGAGGAGATTAGGATAGATGATTTTTGAGGTTACTTCCAGCTCTAAATTTATAATTCTATTACCCACCTGTAAGTCCCTACTGAAAGTTACCAGAATGAAAGGGATTAATTTTTATCAAGGTTAGCCTTTTATGTAGCCTTTTTGGTAGCCTTTTATGCTGTTTTTCTTCCAACTCTCCTTCTGGCTTTCATAACAAAATTGAGTTTTTTGCTACCCTTTTTTTTCTTTCTTGTCTTGTCTTACATTTGGCCTTCCCTTATCTCCTTAGCTCCAATGCAAAATTTGCTTTGTTTTATTTGAATAGTTAGGTGGTATGGTAGTTAGAGCATCAGTCTAGGAGTCATGAATACCAGAGTTCAAATCCAGCCTCAGATGCTAGCTATATGAACTTGGGCAGGTCACTCAACCTTGCTTGCCTCAGTTCCCTTACCTGTAAAAAAGAGAAAGAAAGGTATCTCTGCTGAGAAACACCCCCCCCCAAGAAGTCATGCTGAATCACTATTTGTGGGGATTCATCCATTTTCCAGAGGGTTTTTTTTTTTTTTTTTTGGTTGTGGTTGTTTTGTTTTGTTTTTTTGCTAAACTGATAGTTTATAATCTGGAGTAGTTCTCCATAGTTTCATATTGTTTTTTTCTTGGGATTTCAAGATTTTGTCAAAGAATTTTTTAACTAGAGTTCCTGACAGTGAACTTGAAAGCCATATTTTTGTTTCGTCTTTTCCATAGCTTTCTGAATGCTGGTCATATCTAGACAGTATATATATCCTTAGACTGATAGGTCAGCAAAGTGATGCTGTATGTCCACATCTTCTCCAGTCTTAGAATATTTAAAGCAAGTTTGAAAGGAAACCATTACTGTCATTGAAACATTAACAGGTGTGGAACAAATCCATTATAGAGGTATTATATAAATGTAGCCAAAAAGCCACAGAATGGCTTTATTGAGCCTGATGATTAAGACTGACTTGTTGAAAAGGGTATGATTAAATATCTCTGAGTGTAGACTTTCTTTTTTTTCTTTTCTTTCTTTCTTTCTTTATTTTAATAAAGCTTTTTATTTTCAAAACATATGCATGGATAATTTGACAACATTGACCCTTGTATAGCCTTGTGATTCAGATTTTCTCTTTCCCCTCCCACTCCCTCCTCTAGATGGCAAGCAATCCAATATATATTAAACATGTTAAAATATATGTTAAGTCCTCTCTCTGGGTATAAATGGCTCTCTTCATCACAAGATCATTGGAAATGGTATCAATCATCTCATTGTTGTCAAGAGTCACGTTCATCAGAATTGATCACCATATAATGTTGATGTTGCCCTGTATGATAATTTCCTGGTTCTGCTCATTTTACTTAACATCAGTTCATGTAAGTCTCTCCAGGCCTTTCTAAAATCATCCTCCTGATCATTTCTTATAGAACAATAATATTCCTTAACATTCAGATACCATAACTTATTCAGCCATTCTCCAATTGATGGGCATCCACTCAGTTTCCAGTTTCTTGCCTGAAAATAGACTTTCTGGAATCCTTGATTTCTACCAGTCTGAGGTGAATACTAGTAGGAAAGTCATTCAGAGAAATATAGTCTCCAATAATGTCTTGGCTATTGTAGAAGTCATCTGCTCACTGGTTGGGGAGGCCTCTGTGTATCAGATGAGGCAATCTATCATTATTTGGATATTCCTGAAGCTCCTTCTCTTTTAGAGTCTATATACAAAAGTTTTCCAATAAAAATGTGGCTCCAGTGGCTACTCTCTCCTTACACACAGTGCCTGATTATTAACAGATTATGTACTGAATAGAATTCTATTACTTCTGTCAAGTAACATTCTTGCAAATCTCTAAACTAGATACCAGCTGTGCCTCGACCAATGCCATCTGCAAAAGTAAGAATCTCCTCTTGATAGCAAGACTAGATCCAGAGGTTGGAGTTCTCCATAATACATAAAGCTCTCCAACTAGTTCATCTCCATCTAAATATAAAAGCTCTGGGAAAACTCCTCTAATTAGTTCACTTCTAGTCTATTCAATGATTCATCTGCCAACACACCAAAGGCAAACAATTAGATTTGAAATGTAAAACATTTATTTAGAACAAAAGTGAATATAAAAAACCTCAGAAAATAATCACAGCCTGCATACTATATAAGCAGTTTTTTCTCCTCACTCCCAGAGAAATTTGGATCTCAAAACCATCTAAGTCTTGGGACTCAACAAGGGAAATCCAGAGAATCAAGGTCAGAGTTGAGAGGTTGGTAGGGAAAGGCCATGGACTTCGAACTGGGAATCCTAGATTTATAATCCCACTTCAGACACTTACTAATTATGTGATTTATCTGTTTACATATTGTTACTCTCTACCACCAAGAGGAATATAAGCCCCTTCAAGGTTTGGATCATTTTTCTACTTTTTCTTTGTTTCCTTAGCACACACCTGGTATATGGTTTATACGGGGACTGTTAACCTTTTGTATCATAGATCCTCTTGGCAATTTGATAAAACCTAGGGAACCTTTTTCAGAATATTGCTTTTAAATGAGTAAAATAAAACAAAGTACATAAGATTAAAATGAAACTAATTATATCGAAATACTATCTCTAGACAAGAAGACTATAATCAGAGTGGATCTAATAACTACAGTAATTTCAAAGTTGTGATGAGTGTGATATTTCAAAATATTTACAAAAACTGTAATATGATATGGAAAATTTTGCTTTCTATTGATGAAAAAGACTCAGGTTATGGGAGTAGCAATATCCTAACTCTTGTTCCAATGAAAGTTAATTTTTTTTTCTTTAAAGACGTTGAGAACATCCTTGCATATCAGTTGGCTTGGGGTATTGATATTACTTCCTCATGGCCTGAGGACAAAGCCTTCCAAGGGCCAGCTCCAAAGGCACTCAGATAACTCAAGCAATGGAGCTTTGCTCCATTGAATAGACTCCAAGTGTCCTCAATGTCTGTCCTTGATAACCTCCTTCTGTGGCTAAGAAAAGCACTTTTTTATTAACTATTGAATTATCATTTAATATCTGTATATCATTTAATTCTGGTATTGAACTTAAACTATCAAAGGACTGGCAGAAATCAGGCCCAGATTAGATCACAAATACAATTAATATTACTATGGTTTGTTACCAATATTCGTAATTAAAGAAAATGCTAAATTTCAATGGAGGATAACGAAAATAAGAATATAATTTTTTCCCCATACAGGTTAACAGACTCCTTGAAATCTATCCATGGACCCAAGAAGATTTCAGATTAAGATCCTTTGGTTTAACAAATACCTTTTTATTGATTGATTATTTTGTGCTGTCTTTCCCAACCACAAGTAAATAGACAGGAAAGGAGGAAATACTAACCTAACTGCTTTGCTTTCATTATTTCATTTTGTAACCCCAATATTCTAAGGAGGCAGATAATGCAGATGTCCTTTATCTTTATTGTACAGGCAAGAAATTGACACTAAGATAACCTAAGGGGTTTGGCCATACAACCTTTAGATGCCCAAGGCAGGATTCTAACCCAATTCTCACTTGATCCTCCATCTTCTACCAAACCACAGTTATTGCCAAGGTGATGTAACTTGTCCACAGTCATGCAACTAGTACAGATTAGAGCTGGTGAACAAAGATCTTCTGATTCTTAATTATTGCATTATTTCACAAAGACTTTTCTTTGTCAAAACCAAAAATTCTCTCTTTTGGGCTTTGGGTTGTTTACTCTAACTTGACCTGATTACTTTTCTGGAGATCAAAGGCTTAGAAAACTCCTGTGATCTTACCTGTCTTTGTCTCCTACTTGTACTGAAGAGATTTTACTAGCCATTGCCCTGCTTATAGGGATTTTGTTTTAATGTTCTTTCTTCCTCTACTGTATAACTACTAGATAGATAAAGTGCTGGGCTTTGACTTAGGAAGATCTGAGTTCAACTTCAGTTTCAGAAACTTACTAACTGTGTGATTCTAAGCAAGTCACAGTTTCTGTTTGCTTTTAATCCACTGGAGAAAGAAATGGCAAACAACTACAGTATTTTTGTCAAAAAAAACCCATGGGCAGTATTGATATCCTATGGACCACAGCATCATGAAGAGTTGGACACAACTAAACAACTAAATGACAACATGGCTCTAGTCTGGAATCTAAGTCTCTTTCTTTTGGGATGCTCTGTGTCTGTGATCTTTCCCTTCCCTTTGCCTACCTTTATTCTACTATAACAGCTTGACATTGCCTCCCAGGCCAACTTTTCTTTTCAATTTGAAACCTGGTCTTCTTAATAATAACAAAAATGGCTAGTTTTTATGTAGCACTTCAATTCCTTACCTGAACAATAAGGATAAAGGACATGTGGATGCCCCAAGTTATTTCTATCAAGTTCCAATTTCTGATTATTGGATGGACTGCCTTCCTGGTACAAATCAAATTGCTTTCTTTTGCTTCATCATCCTCTCCTTCTATACTCTGAGAGTATCACTGCTCATGTTTCTTTTTTCCTCAAAGGAGAAAATCCAGATTAACAATTAAATATAGTCGGGAGGGGCAGACAATAAATAATATCTACAAATTCCTGTTCTAGTTCCTCCAGGCAAAGGTGGGACCTGTTATTACATCTGTCTTTCTACCTGTAATGAGAATCAAATGAAATGATCTTTATGAAAGCTCTTTGTAACCAGTAAGTGCTGTACAATATGAATTTGTTATTGTTATTATTTGGAATTACTGCTGTGATTTCTTCAATTTAGGAAACTCCCAGTGAGCCAAATCCTTCTACCAATGCAGATCAATACTTGTTCTACAACTTCAAATCTTAAAAGATTTTTCTGGGACACTGAGATTTCAAGGACATAGGCCAAGATCACAAGGTTAAATTGCATCAGGGTCATATCTTGAATTCAGCTTTTTGTTGCACAGAAGCCAGCTCTATCTTTTCTACTATGCTGCCTCTTGATTTGTTATTCTTCTATCATTTTTCTATGCTACAAAAACTAACATAATGCTAAGCACCTGGTAAATACTTTATCATAGATTTCAAATGTTTAGCAGTAAATGAAAACAAAATAATAATATCACTTTTTTTTCAGATTATAAAGAAGAATTTGAAGTTCTCATGATATGAGCTTTTTGCAAATGCAGCCTCTGCCTTTTACAAGTGGTTGCTAATACCTGGGATCCATTTCTCTGCATCCCTGGGTTAGATGTTAGCAGACATAGCCTGGTGAGTAAAGCTTGTTTTTCTGAGAAAATCATGCAAGAATTCCTTCTCCTTTCCAAGGAGCTTATAAATGGAAGATGATGCCCAGCAATGGAAATAATTCCTTGAGCTGGATGGAGGAAAGAAAGCAGTTGCTGGTTTAAAGGGACTGAGCACCACACCCATAATCATTAGAAAATCAAGGCAGGATTTAATTTTTTCCCCCTTAGGACTTTGCCCTTGTTCTTGTCCTTTGAAAATTCCTAGTGGCTTACATGGAGTAGTAGTCATGTAGTAGAATAGCCTTATATTTTCTCCCTGCATGGAAGAAAATTATAGCCTCAGCCCCTTTTCCTTCCTAATTATACAGATATACTCATATCTGTCTATTTATCTCTCTCTTATCTACTTACCTAAATATCTAATACATCTGTCTGTCTCTTCTATCTATTTATTTGTCTGTCTATCTATTTACCTGTCTAGTATATCTATCTCTATTTTCATCCATATCATTTATATATCTATCTACTTGCCTATCTAATATACCTATTTGTCTCATCTATCTATCTACCTATCTACCTACCTACTTCTCTAGTATATCTGTCTCTCCTATCTATTTATCTATAACTATCTGACTGTCTTTCTGTGTTTGTCTATCTGTCTGTCTGTCTGTCTGTCTACACACAGTCAAACCCACTGCCAAGGGTAACTATCAGCAAAGTGTAGGCTTTGTTTAGAAGACCATTTTAAACAAACAGATGAAGCACACATAATATTTTTACTACTTAAAATCTGGATTCCTTAGTATTAACATTGAATCACTGAAATGCCTCCAACTAAAACAGTAACATACAATGTATCTTGCCAATGCTTGAGTGCTTTCTTTCTTTCTTTTTTTGTCTTACGATAGAATTACAGGAATTATGTGTGAAGTAAATATAGTTTTTTTTTCTTTAAAAAGAGGCTTTGCACAGTAGAATGGTTTATGTAGTGTGAATGATATTATGGAGAATAGGCAAATTGTCAAGTCAGGGGACTCTAGTATAGTAAATATAGCCTAGTATTTAGTAGGTGGGTAGTAGGGGATAGGAAGAATTGTGTATGGAAGCAGGAGATAAGGATTCACAGATTCTAAAGCTAGAAAGAAACTCAAATATCTGTAATGACCTACTAATTCTAGAGAGGAAATTGAAGCCCCTAAAGTTTAAAAGACTTGCCCAGGTTCAGGTCCTACAGAGGATAGAGCACTGGACTTAGAGTCAGGAAAACTCATCTTCCTGTGTTCAAATCCAGTCTCAGGTACTTAATAGTTGTGTGGCCCTGGGAAAATCATTTAACCCTATTTGTCTCAGTTTCCTCATCTGTTAAAATAAGCCGGAGAAGGAAATTGCAAACAACTCCAATATCTCATCTTTGCCAAGAAAACTTCAAGATGGGGTCATAAAGAATCAGACATTATTGAAAAAATTTGGAAAAACAACATACCTGTGATTCATAGCAGCTGTAGGATTGGAATACAATTGTTCTGATTTCTTATGAAATTATAGGATCAAAGATTTAGAGATTAAGTGACCTTAAAAGTCATCTGTTCTAACTTTGTCACTTTATAAATGAGGAAATTGAGTCCCAGAGACATAAAACATTTTGTCCAAGATCATATAGTTACTTCCAGAGTCAGAATCAGAATTCAGTTCTTCCAAGACTCAGCTCAATCTCTTGAGATTTCTTCTATCAATAAAATTTATGTCCAATATCTAAATGGCTGGGATATCTTCCTCCTTTCTATCTCTAATGAAAATTTATTGGGATTTCTGGGCAGAAATCATTCTGTTGTTAAATGTTTTACTTACTATACTTAGATAATGAAAAATTTAGTCTTTATTTCTTTCAAATTTCTGAGGTCTTTCTAAAAGCTTCTGGTTGTGTTTTAAAGAACAGAACTTACTTGATTGTAGTCTTCAAGGTGGAATAATGATCTAGAATAGTAAGGATACATATAACTCTAATGAGTCATTTTCTTTTTTTAAAATGGTGACTGTGAAGTAGGTTCAAAAATTCATTTTTTCAAGCATAGATTGGGTGTGTCTGTGGCTAAAGTATCTTCCTATAAAATATAGTTTTGATGAATGAACCCCATTATACATTTACAGAATTCCTCCATCTCAGCAGGTGAATTTATGTAATGAGACTGCCGAGTTAAATTCTTTAGTTATTTTAAGTGATATTTTAGCCACTAGTTGAATAAGATTTACTTTTCTAAAACTATATTTGGCTTGTGATCTGCAGTATGAGCACTTCATAAATACTGGTTTAAGTGAAGGCCATAAGGAATTCTCATTAGGCTCCAACACAATGGCATTATTTAAATGGGAATGCCTACCCATGTGTCTGCATCCTCTGACTGTTCATGATCATTAGCATCCTTTCACTGAAATTCAGAGAATAGTCCTGGTATCTTTCCCAGATTTCCAATTGGGAAAATAAAATTTTTAGAAAATTCTTTTCTATAGTGTTGAGTAAGCAGTGGGTAATTTTGCCTGATTCCATGCCATTTTAATTCTCCCTCCCTCTCAAATGGGCTGCCTTCTCTCATTTTAAGGACTAGCATGGATGCCTCAGTTTCCATGATGCTATCCCTTTTCATTCAAACTACAATGGGTGTCTCCTTCACTCCATCACTCAATCTTTCTTCCATCTCTATTGTACTTCTATGTACTTAGCATAGTCTACTTGTATCAGTGATCATTTATGTACCTATCTAATGTCCTAAAACACGTCTGACCATATCACCCCACTATATTTAATAAACAACATCTAGATGGAGTTTATAATAAATATGCTGAATAAATTCCAGTGACTTCCTATTATCTCCAGAATTGAATATAAAATCCTTTATTTGCTATCACTTTCATAAAGTTGACCATTTTGGTCTTTCTACTCTTCTTGTAGCTTATTGCCCTTCATTCCACTATCCCTCCAATTATTGTCACTTCCTTACTGTTGCTAGGGTGAGCATTCTATCTCCTGACTCTTGACATTTTCACTGACTGTCTCCATACCTGACAGTCTCCCTTTTTATCTTTGTCTCACAGCTTTCCTGGTTTCCTTCAATTCTCAATTAAAGTCCAGTCTTTTTCAAGGAACCCTTTCTAGTCCTTCTTAAGCTTAGTGCCTTCCCTCTCAGATTACCCTAAATGTGTTCTGTATATGGTTGTTTGCATGCTGTTTCCCCAGTAGATTGTGAGATCCCTGTGGAGAGGAGCTGGGGGGGTTGTTTTTTGTATTGTTGCTTTTTTTGCATCCCTGTTACTTAGCACAGTGCCTATCACATGGTAAGGTCTTAAGAAATGCTAGATATCTTTCTTAGTACCTCCTACTAGATCACAGGTTATAAATTTAGGCTCAAAAATACTTAAGATATTGTATGTAATTCTCCTCCAATAGCACCCTGATTCTTACAAATGAAGCAGTAAGTTTCTTGAGAATGGGGACCTTGTCTTATTTTTCTTTGTTATTTTCTCTTAGCACAGTAAATTTGTTTGTTAAATTGAATTGACAGAGCTTGCCTCCTTACAGATGTGGGGTGTGGAGATTCTACCTTTTTTAGATGAAAGTTGCAGATTGACTGTCTCTTGCTTCTTTTTATATGCTGCTCTTTAGGTCAAGATGTATTTTCAATATAAATACATGGAAAACCATGTGCAATGAACACTTGTAGGAGGAGATATTTTCATTAAATAAAGGTATTATTGAGCCATAAAGAGGTTGGGGGACCAATGGAAAAATTTCCCCTCTCCTCAATTTATCTGGGATTGTGCTCTAACCTCTGTTTTACTGCAGACCTTAAATGTAATCTCATATATATGTAAATATGAGAATGCTAAAGGTATAAGAAGAAAATACTGGGAAAGACATTTTAGAGGCCAGAGTGGGGAAGTAGAGGGAAAGAGAATTATATAATGAAAAGATAGATACTTATAAAAAAGGGATTCAGAAAGAAGACCATTCAATTCAAATAAAATAAGCTTCATGGGGGGAGTGGTCAGAAAGGAGTAAACTAACTAATCAGAAGTCAGTCAGTTAGCAGAGCAATAAGCAATGGGAACCATGGGAATTTGTCTAAACATTGAAAAAAATGAATCAGAAAAAACAGGTGTTTTGGAGGAAGATTAGTGCTCCATACTTGTACTTTCACTGACCAAAAGAATTAAGACAGGACTTCCTCTTTAAAATCTAATAGTGCAGGAAAGAAAACAATTAGTAATTAATTTATAAACTACTGGGATTGCAATAGTTCAGAAAATCATTCTCTTTTGCACCTTTCTAATCTATTTATCATGCATTTTATATACATACATATATATTTATCATAGTTATCTTCCCATGTGTCAACAATCCTCATTAGACTTTAAATTCTGTTTCTAAAGTTCCAGGGGTGCAGCCAAAATGGCAGAGTAGTCAGGAAACTGCTCAAACTCTCCCAGTTTCCCTGGAAAGCACATGAAACCAAGATTCTGAACAGAGTCTGACAGAATGAAATTACTCTCCAGCTCAAGATAGACTGAAAAAAACTTCAAGAAAGATCAGTTTCACTGGGGTGAAAAGGGTGTTCAGCCAAGGTCTGATAGACTCTTGGAAAACTAGTGAGAGGATCTTAATCACAGCAAATCAGAAACTAAGACCCTCAGTCCTGGCTCAGTAGAGTAGCAACAGTGGGGCAGCTTCCAGTCCCAATTCAGATGGCAAACTCTGGGAAAACAGGCTGTTTCCTGAACAGAGCAGGCAAAGCTACCCCCTACAAACACAAGGGGCCCTGGTGCTCAAAGCCAAGGCTCAGTATTGCACAGGGAGCTTGGGACAGTGACCTTTTTTACTCTAGGAAAAGAGCTCCACCTTAAAAGTAAAAGAAGAGGAAATACAAAGAGAAAAGAAAAAAAAATGAGCAAGAAACAGAAAAGAACCTTGACTATAGAAAGATACTATGGTGACAGGGCAGACCAAAATACAAACTCAGATGAGGACAGAATGTCCACAGAAGAAATCTCAAAGAGTGACATAAATTGGTCTCAAGCCCAAAGAGACTTCTTGGAAATGCCAAAAAAAAAAAAAAAAGACTTTAAAAGGGAAATAAGAGAAATAGAAGAAAAAAATGAGAAAATAAATTAGAGGTATACATGAGAGAGTGAACAGTTTAGAAAAGGAAGGAAAAAATTGTCTGAAGAAAACAGCTACTAAAACTTAAACTAAAAAAAATAAACCAAATGGAAAAAGAGATACAAAAAATAAACTGAAAAAAAAGTCACAGATTAAAAACTAGAACAGGGCAAATGGAAGCTGACTTTGTGAGACAGCAAGAATCAGTCAAGCAAACTAAAAATAATGAAAAAATGGAAGAAGATGTGAAATACCTCATTGGCAAAATAGCTGACCTGGAAAATAGATCCAGAAGAGACAACTGAAAAATTATTAGCCTATTTGAAGGCTATGAGCAAAAAAAGAGCCTGAATAGCATTTTACAAGAGATCATTATGGATAATTGCCCCAATATTCTAGAAACATAGGGGGAAATACTCATTGAAAGAATCCATGAATCACTTCTGGAAAAAGATCCCACAAGAAAAACCCAAAGGAATATTGTTGCAAAACTCCAAAACTATAATCTCAAGTAAAAAAATACTGCAAGCTGTCAGATAAAAACAATTCAAATATCAAGATGCAACAATCATGATTACCAAGGATCTGGCAGCTTTTACAAAAAGAATTGGAGGACATGGAATATCATATTCTGGAAGGCAATTCTATTCTAGTGGGAAGACCTGAACTTTTCCCTCTCAGAATCAGACAAATTTAACCACAAAATAAACAAGAAAGAAACGAAGGAGCTTAACAGAATCCTAGAAAACCTAGATATAATAGACCTCTGGAGAAAACTGAATAGAGACAGAAAGGAATATACCTTTTTCTTGGCAGTATAAGGCACCTACACAAAAACTGACCATTTATTAGGGCATAAAAACATCACAACCAAATGTAAAAAAGGAAGAAATAGTAAATGTTTTCTTTTCAGATCACAATGCAATAAAATTATATTCAATAAGGGGCCATAGAAAGATAGACTAAAAACCATTTGGAAGTTAAGTAATCTAATTCTAAAGAATGAGTGGATCAAACAACAAATCCCAGAAACAATCCATAATTTCATCCAAGAAAATGACAATAATGAGACAACATACTAAAACTTATGGATGTGGCCAAAGCAGTTTTTATGGGAAATTTTATACTTCTAAATAGATACATGAATAAAATAGAGAAAGAGGAGATCAATGAATTAGGCATGCAACTAAAAAAGCTAGAAAAAGAACAAATTAAAGCTTCCCAACTAAATACCAAATTAGAAATATTGAAACTGAAAGGAGATATTAATAAAATAGAGACTAAGAAAACTATTGACCTAATAAACAAGACTAAGTTAGTTTTATGTTAAAAAAAAAAAAAGGACAAAATAGATAAACCTTGATTTGATCAGAAAAAGGAAAGAAAAAAAAAAAAAAAAAAAAAAACAAATCACCAGCATCAAAAATGAAAGCAGGGAACTCACCACCAATGAAAAAGAAATTAAAACAATAATTAAGAGCTATTTTGCCTAACTCTATGGCAGCAAGTCTGATAATCTAACCAAAATGGATGAATATTTACAAAAATATAAATTGCCCAGGTTAACAGAAGAGGAAATAAATACTTATTCAAATAGTTCCATTTTAGAAAAAGAAATTGAACAAGCCATTAATAAACTCCCTAAGAAAAAATCTCCATGGACAGATAGATTCACAAGTGAATTCTACCAAACATTTAAAAAACAATTAATTCCAATACTATGTAAACTATTTGCAAAAATAAAAAAGAAAGAGTGCTGCTAAATTCTTTCTATGACACAAATATGGCACTGATATCTAAATCAGGAAGTGCCAAAACAGAGAAAGAAAATTACAAACCAATCTCCCTAATGAATATTGATGCAAAAAATTTAAATAAGTTATTAGCAAAGAGAGTACCAAAAAAACTCTCTTTTGTATTTTTGTTAAGTACAACTTATCAGCTGATGAGTTAATAAGCAACTTATCAGCAGGATAATACACTATGACCAAATAGGATTTATACCAGGAATGCAGGGTTGATTCAATATCAAGAAAATTATTACCACAATCAACAATATCAATAAAAAAAAAAACAGAAATCATATGATAACCTCAATAGATGCAAAAAAAAATTTTACAAAATGTAGTACCTATTCCTATTAAAAACACTAGAGAACATAGGGATAAAGGAAGCTTTCCTTAAAATAATAAACAGTATCTATCTAAAACCTACAGCAAGCATTATTTGTAATGGAGAGAAGCTGGACTCATTCCTAGTAAGATCAGGGGTGAAATAAGGATGTCCATTATCACCACTATTATTCAGCATTGTACTAGGAATATTAGCCTTAGCAATAATAAAAGAAAAAGAAATTAAAGGAATTAGAATAGGCAATGAAGAAATAAAACTATCACTCTTTGCAGATGATATGATGATATACTTAGAGAATCTCAGAAAATCATCCAAATACCTCCTGGAAACAATTCACAGCTTTAGCAAAGTTTCAGGAGATAAAATAAACCCACACAAATCATCAGCATTTCTATATATTACTGGCAAAGCCAATCAGCAAGAGATAGAAAGAGAAATTCCATTTAAAATGACTATAGACAAAATAAAATACTTGAGGGTCTACCTGCCAAGAGAAACCCAAGAAGTATAAGAACACAATTACAAAATACTTCTCACACAAATAAAGTCAGATCTAAACAATTGGGAAAATATCAATTGTTCATAGCTAGGCCATGCTAATATAATGAAAATGTCAATTTTTCCTAACTTGGTCTACTTGTTCAGTGCTATATCAATCACACTGCCAAAATATTATTGTATAGAACTAGGAAAAATAATAACAAAATTCATCTGGAAGAACAAAAGGTCAAGAATATCAAAGGAATTAATGAAAAAAAAAATACAAAGGATGGTGGCTTAGCAGGATCAATTCTGAAACTATATTACAAAGCAGCAAAAATCAAAACCATTTGTTACTGACTAAGAAACAGAGTGGTGGATCAGTGGAATAGATTATATACACATAACACAGTAATCAAGGCCTTTAGCAATTTAGTATTTGATAAATCCTGAAACTCCAGCTTCTGGAATAAGAACTCACTACTTGACAAAATTTGCTGGGAAAACTGGAAAATAATATCAGCACAGACCTATATCTCACATCCCATACCAAAATAAGGTCAACATGGATTCATGATTTGGACATGAAGAACAATATCATAAGCAAATTAGGAGAACAAAGGATAATTTACCTATCAGATCTTTGGAGAAGAGAGGAATTTATGACCAAAGAAGAACTAGAGAACATTATGAAAAGCAAATTGATTACATTAAATTAAAAAAAATTTGCACAAACAAAACCAACAGAAACAAGATTTAAAAGGAAGTACAAAGCTGGGGAAAAATCTTTACAGACAGTATTTCTGTTAAAGATCTTATTTCTAAAATATATGAAGAATTGTGTCAAATTTATAAGAATACAAGTCATTTTCTAATTGATAAATGGTCAAAGATATGAACAATTTTCTTAAGATGAAATTAAAGCCATTTATAGTTATATGAAAAAATGCTCTAAATCACTATTGATTAGAGAAATGTAAACTAAAACAACTTTGAGGTACCATTTCACACTTCTCAGATTTGCTAAGATGACAGGAAAAGATAATGATAAATGTTGGAGGGGATGTGGGAAAACTGGTACACTAATACATTTTTGGTGGAGTTGTGAAATGATCTCACCATTTTAGAGAGCAATCTGGAATTATGCTCAAAAGGCTATAAAACTGTGCATACTCTCTGATCCAGCAGTGCAATTACTGGATCTCTATTCCAAAGAAATCATAAAGGAAGGTAAAAGATTCACATGTGCAAAAATATTTGTAGCAGCTCTTTTTGTGGTAACAAAGAAACTGGAAAAGGAATGGATGTCCATTAATTGAGGAATGACTGAACAAGTTGTGGTACCTGAAGGTAATGAAATGTTATTGTTCTATAAAAAATGATGAACAAGCTGATTATAGAAAGGCCTGGAAAGATTTTCATGAACTGATGCTGAACGAAACAAGCAGAACCAGGAATACACTGTACACAATAACAGTAAGAATGTGCAATGATCAACTAAGAAAGGCTTGATTCTTCTCAGTGGTTCAGTGATCCAAAGCAATCCCAATAGACTTTAAACAGAAAATTCCATCTGCATCCAGAAAAAGATCTAAGGAGAGTGAACATAAATAAACACATGCTATGTTCACTTCTTTTTAAAAATTTTTTTAATCTCTCCCATTATTTTTTCCTTTTGCTCTGATTTTTCTCTTCCAACATGATTCATAAAGCAATGTTTATTAAAAAAAAGATAAACTTACTACAATAAAAATTCTGTATCTAAGATTTTTTTAATATTCTCCAGTGCCCACATAGTTCTTTGAATACAATAATTGATTAATATATGTTTGGGTTTTTAAAAAAAAATAAATTTCAGTTTAAGTTGGTTTATGCTTACATCAGTCTAAGGTGGGACTTGATTTGAACCTTGAAAAATGGGATAGGAATAGAACAAATGGAAAGGAAGAAGAAAGGCTTTCTAGGAGAAAGGGGGAGAATGAGTACAGAAAGAGAGATCTGACCAAGTTCACTGAGTACCTTAAATTTGGAATTGGAAAAAATGAATTACTTGTTCTAAACCATCATCTTTCTTGACAGCTACAGCCTTGAATGCTGTTGATCCCTGCTTTCTCCTAGACACCTTCCCCTCTCTAACTTTTTGTGACATTGTTTTCTAATTTCTAACTTAGAGTTTCAAAACACTAAGAATGTAAGTTCACACAGCTGGTATGTGCCAAAGGCAAGCTCTTCTGAATTATTACTTAGCTCTTTGTATGAGCTTCTTTCCTTTGGTACTATTACTTTCAAATCATTAAAGTGTTGTTTTTGTGAAGGAAAAACAGGTGAAAAGGAACATCCACACTCCAAAGTCACCCCTTCAGTACTTTGGACCTCAGAGGGACTGCTGAATGTTTGAGGGACTCAAAATGTTGAGCTTTGAAAGATAAGTTCCTCATTACCAGGGGCACTTAATACACAAAATGAAAGGATAAATGAAAAAGCCAGAAACTGTGCTAAGTTTTGATGATACAAAAATAGAAAATCAAAAGTCCTTGTCTTCTGGGGCAGCTAGGTGGCACAGTGGATAGAGCACCAGCCCTGAAATCAGGAGGACTTGAGTTCAAATGTGGTCTCAGACACTTAACACTTCCTAGCTGTGTGGCCCTGGGCAAGTCACTTAACCCCAATTGCCTCAGCAAAACAAATAAATAAAAATAAAAGTCCTTGCCCTCAAAGAACTTCTAATAGGATTTGAGAACATACATAGGGGAATGAGGATCAGAGAGAGGTGTTTTGGTCAGGGAAGTCACAAGGATAGTAATTGGAGCAATAGAAATATTGTTTGACATGTCCCTTCCATGAATGATCAGTGTTGACTCAAAAGAGCAAAAGGTGGAAAATGGGATGAAGAGGTGTAGGTACTTAGTAGAATTATGTGGCAATAGTTAAAGAATAACATTAATGGTGGGGGAGGAGTCTGAGTTGGCTTGGAAATGGTGAAGGTTCATCAATCAAAAACCTAGGGCCCAAGGTCAATAGATTGAGGGTAGAATCTAGAGTGTGGGAATAAGTATGATGGTGTCCAGGGAGAAATGTCCCTCAATGTTGATATTATAAATGAAGTTCATAGTTTGAATATGGATGAGATGAACTTTGAGATTCCTATCAACTCTATGTCTTTGTGTCAATGAGTTTGTTCAAATGTTAAGAAAGGAGGAGTTTAGCAATAAGAGAAGAAAAAGAGATAAAAGGAATCAGAGTAGGCAATGAAGAAACCAAATTATCACTCTTTGCAGATGACATGATGGTATACTTAGAGAACCCTAGAGACTCAACTAAAAAACTACTAGAAACAATTCACAACTTTAGCAAAGTGGCAGGATTCAAAATTAATCCACATAAATCATCAGCATTTTTATATATTACCAACAAAATTCAGCAGCAAGAGATACAAAAAGAAATTCCATTCCAAATAACAGATGATAGGATAAAATATTTGGGAATCTATCTGCCAAGGAAAAGTCAGAAACTATACGAACTAAACTACAAAACACTTTCCACACAAATAAAATCAGACCTAATCAATTGGAAAAATATTAAGTGCTCATGGGTAGTCAGAGCAAACATAATAAAAATGACAATACTACCCAAACTAATCTACTTATTTAGTGCCATACCAATCAAACTCCCAAGAAATTATTTTACAGATCTAGAAAAAATAGTAGCAAAGTTCATTTGGAAGAACAAAAGGTCAAGGATTTCAAGGGGATTAATGAAAAAAAAAGGCAGATGAAGGTGGCCTTGCTGTACCAGATCTAAAACTATATTATAAAGCAGTGGTCATCAAAACCGTTTAGTACTGGCTAAGAAATAGAGCAGTTGATCAGTGGCACAGGATTAGTTATCAGGACAATCTAGGCAATAACCTTAACAATTTAGTGTTTGATAAACCCAAAGACCCGAGTTTTTGGGATAAGCACTCACTATTCGGCAAAAAACTGCTGGGAAAATTGGAAACTAGTGTGGAAGAAATTAGGGCTTGACCAATACCTAACACCATATACCAAGATAAGATCTAAATGGGTTCATGATCTAGATATAAAGAGGGACTTTGTAAGCAAGTTAGAGGAACACAATATAGTTTACCTCTCAGACCTGTGGAGATGGAATAAATTTATGTCCAAAGAAGACCTGGAACTCCTAATTGAACACCAGATGGATAATTTGATTATATTAAATTAAAAAGTTTCTGTACAAATAAAACTAATGCAGACAAGATTAGGAGGGAAGCATCGAATTGGGAAATCATCTTTACATTTAATGGTTCGGATAAAGGTCTCATTTCTAAAATATATAGAGAATTGTCTCATATATATATATAAGAATTCAAGCCACTCTTCAATAGAGAAGTGGTCAAGGGATATGAACAGACAATTTTCAGATGATGAAATTAAAACCATCTCTAGTCATATGAAAAGTTGCTCCAAATCACTATTGATCAGAGAAATGCAAATTAAGACAACTCTGAGGTACCACTACACACCTGTCAGATTGGCTAAAATGACAGGAAAAGATAACGATGAATGTTGGAGGGGATGTGGGAAAACTGGGACACTAATACATTGTTGGTGGAACTGTGAACGGATACAACCATTCTGGAGAGCAATTTGGAGCTATGCTCAAAAAGTTGTCAAACTGTGCATACCCTTTGACCCAGCAGTGTTTCTACTGGGCCTATATCCCAAAGAGATCTTAGAAGAGGGAAAGGGACCCACATGTGCAAGAATGTTTGTGGCAGCCCTTTTTGTAGTGGCTAGAAACTGGAAACTGAAGGGATGCCCATCAATTGGAGAGTGGCTGAATAAATTATAGTATATGAATGTTATGGAATATTATTGCTCTGTAAGAAACGACCAGCAGGAAGATTTCAGAGAGGCCTGGAGAGACTTGCATGAACTGATGCTGAGTGAAACGAGCAGAACCAGGAAATCATCATACACAGCAACAACAGTATTACATGATGATCAATTCTTTTTTTTTTTAATTTTATTTTATTTGCATAACATGTGTGGGTAATTCTTCAACAATAACCCTTTCATAGCTTTCCGTTACAAATTTTTCCCCCCAACTCCCCACCCCTCCCCTAGATGGCAGGATATCCACTACATGTTAATTATGTTAAAATATTGGCAAATCGAATATATGTATACATATTTCCAAACTTATCATTGTTGTGCAAGAAAAATCTTATCTACACAAACGATATATCAGATAAAGGAAACACAATGTAAGCAAACATCAATCAAGGAGTATGAGAATGTTATGTTGTGGTCCACATTTCGCATCCCTCTCTCTGGGTGTATATGGCTTTCTTCAGTGAACAATTGGAGGTGGTTTGAAACATTTCATTGTTGAAGAGAGCCATGTCCATCAGAATTGATCGTCATATAGTACTGTTGTTGCCGTGTATAATGATCTCCTGGTTCTGCTCATTTCACTCAGCATCAGTTCATGTAAGTCTCTCCAGGCCTCTCTGAAATCATCTTGCTGCTCATTTCTTACAGAACAATAATATTCCATAATATTCATATACCATAATTTATTCAGCCATTCTCCAATTGAAGGGCATCTATTCAATTTCCAGTTTCTAGCCACTACAAAAAGGGCTGCCACAAACATTCTTGCACATGTGGGGCCTTTTCCTTCCTTTATGATTTCTTTGGGATATAAGCCCAATAGAAACGCTGCTGGGTCAAAGGGTATGCACAGTTTGATAACTTTTTGAGCATAGCTCCAAATTGTTCTCCAGAATGGCTGTATCCGTTCACAGCTCCACCAACAATGCACATGATGATCAATTCTGATGGACATGGCTCTCTGCAACAAAGAATTGTCTCAAACCAGTTCCAATTGTTCACTGAAGAAAACCATATACACCCAGAGAGAGGGATTTGAAATATGGACCACAACGTAATATTTTCATGCTCTTTATTGATATTTGCTTGCATTGTGTTGCCTTTCTCTGATTTTCTTTTTTTTCTTGTAGATAGGATTTTTCTTGCATAACTTGTCAAGTATTTCAACATTATTAACATGTAGTGGACTCCCTGCCATCTGGGGGGGGAGGGGACTGGGGGTAAAATTTGTAATGGAAAGTTTTGTAAAGATCAATGCTTGGGAACTGCCCATACATATGTTATACAAATAAAAAGCTTTAATTAAAAAAAAGAAAAAAAAAAGAAAGGAGGAGGAAGTAGAGGCATAAATAAAGTGAAATTATGTTTGCTAGATGTGGTAAGAACATAATTGATGGGAGTCTCTAATTATCAGTTTCTTTCTAGCTACTGACACCTCTTCTACCCATAAACATGACCAAATCTCTGTCATCTAAAGAAAACTTTCACTTGGCCCTACTGCTCCTCAAGCTATCATCCTATTTTACTTTCCCTTTTAACAATTAAATTCTTAGAAAAACTATCTGAACTCCTTTCTTTCACATTTCTCTTTTCACTCATTTATTAGCTCCTCACAATCTGGCTTCCAAATTCATCATTCATCCAAAACTGCTCTCCAAGATTATCCAAGAATGGATACCTCCAAAGTATCATTCCTTAACTGTGAAACCTAAAGGCCCCTTCTCAATTCTCACATTTCTTTAATCCTCTGAAATATCTGAACCACACCCCCTTGAATTCTTTCTGTTTTTATTGAACTATTCTTTCTTGATTTTCCTTCTACTCTAGACACTCCTCAGTTTCCATTGTTGCATGAAACCCCTTATAAGTTGATATAAACCAGGATATAACCCTCTTGTAGATCCTCTTCACTTCTCTCTATACTTTAATTGGTGACTTCATGGGTTCTCTTGGGGCTTTATAACCAGATCCAGTTTCTCTCCTGAGTTCCAGTCTTATGTAGCCAACTACTTATTTGTTTTCACATATTGCCCATAGTCCCCTCAAATTCAACATGTCTAAAGGAAAACTCATTTTCTTTCCTCCAAGCCCTCTCTTCTTCCTATTTCCCTTTTTCTTTTGAGAGAATCATCAACTTTCTAGTCATCCAAATTTGAAACCTCAGTTATTCTTGAATATTTCCTCCTTTTCACCTCTATATAACCCAACTGATTTTCACATCACATTTTATTGATATTCCCTCCACATCCTTCATCTTCCCGTCTTGTCTTCCACTCATTAGGTCAGCGTTCCAGTTCATCAAATCTCTCCTAGACTATTGTAATAGCATCCTAATTGGCTTCCCTTCTCTGGTCCCTTCTCCATATAGCTGCCAAAATAATCTTCCTAAAGAACAAATCCAACCATTATACCCTCCTGATATATAACTTTATTGGCATTCCCTTGTTTTCAGCATAAAATTCTAACTTTTTGTTTGGCACTTAAAGCTTTTCTCAATTTGGTTCCAGAGTACCTTTCCATGTTTATAGTACATTATCATGCTTCTAGGCACTTTATGATTTAGGCAAACTGTCTCGTGTGATCTTGTTCATGCTGTTATGTTTGTAATGTACAGTCTCTTCACCACTAACTTCTAGGATCCCTAAGTTCCTTCAAGACTCACCTCAAGTATCTCTTCTTATAGGAATACTATCAGGAATGCCCCATTTGCTACTGTTCTGCTCCCCAAACTCCTTTGTATTGACTCTGTAAATGCATTGTTTTTAGTTATGTGTATTCATAACATTTTGCTCCCAAAGAATATAAGTTCCCTAAGGAGAGGGGCTATTTGATTTTTGTCTTTGTATCCCCAGTGTGCTTAATAGGTGATTATAAATGCTGGTTGAATGAAGGAATGAGTGTTGAGGGTAAACCTGGGAAATCATTCTTCAGATGTTTTTGCTCTTGCACTACAGATTTATTGACTGTGAAGGGTGAAACAGAGATGTCAGATTCAGTAGAACGAATGTTTTCTAATTTTTTACAAATAGCAAGGAATGTTATCTTAGGCTATTCTTGTTTTCTCTGGCTACTATTTAGTACTATTGGGCAGAGCCATAACTAGAAACTCTTTTATATGGGACAAATTCAGATGAGCAGTTGTGGGTGGAGATTGATTGATGACAGTAGCACAGAGAACAGTCTGACCTTAGGTCTAATTATGTCAGGTAAAATAATGCCTCAATAAGGAAATAGTATGTTATAGTACTGCATTTCTTGAAGATGGAGTAAATTAAGAGGTATACTTCACAGTTGCTATAATCATATTCATTATTATATCAGAAAATGAACTTGAGCACCCCAGCGCCACTGAAACAGCGTCAGATAAGGAGTGCAGCCACACTCAAAAAAATGAATAATGCTTAACAAAGAGAGACAAGCTGATACAAAAGCTGATTAAGATATTTAGTATGATACAGTTTTGTAATTGAATGGATTTATTGTCATTTAGAAACATTTAGGATATTTTTAAAGTTTATATTAGGATGTTGTTGTTTTTACCTTAGTAAAAGTATTTGTTTTTTAAATTAAAAAATAAACTTGACAGAATGGTTGTTGTGGGTGGTTGCCAGCACCAGCATCAAAGATAGAAGAGTACATTTTACTGTTAAAATCACCAGATACCATCTGGTCTTCTGTGTAACTCAAAACGTTCTTCAAGGGCCCCTCTTATAATTGCATCACTACTTTCTTGATATAATCATATTTAGAAGTCTTCTCCAGGTTCAAGTCAAATCTACAACAGATATGCTGGGAGTAGGAATACAGAAGGCTATGACTATGAAATTCCCTTTCATCTTAGGAATGATCTTACCCACAGCCTTAGCTGCTCCAGTAGAAGCAGAAATGATGTTTTGGACAGTGTCATACCCATCACTCCACAACTTGCCAGAGAGGCCATCTTCCATCTTTTTGTGTAGCAATAATGGCATGAATTGTCATCATGAGTCTTTCCATAATGCCAAATTATCATGGTTGACCTTGGCTAGGAAAGCCAAGCAATTGATAATGCAGAAGGAATTACTATTGTTGCTGTAGGTCTTTTTTATTCAAAAAGGACCTAAATGATATCACAATATTGGGATGAATGTTTAATGCATCTGGCAGTGGTTTATGAGGCCAATCTGATCTCAGAAGTTTCTATGACCATTTGGGAGATGAATATCTCTAAATGTGTACATCTTACATATCTTTTGAGCTATTCCAGTTCTGCTTTGCTCACAAAAAAAGCTTTTTTGTTGCAGGTACAGCATGCTGGACAATACCGTGTCAGTGTCTTCCATGTCTCACAATCAATAACAGAATTCTTTAGAGAGATCTTGAAAGGGTCCTTGTATCACTTCTTCTGATCAACATATAAGCATCTCAATTTCATCTTTCTTACTGAAAGCAAAATCCTGCTTTGCTTGTACTTTACTTTTGATAGAGTTAAATGCTGTCTTTTTTAGAGACAGATGAACTATCCTGTTGATAGATTCTGGAGAGTATTTGTTTTTCATTTAGGAGCTTCTGAATTTCCACATCATTTGTATCAAACCAATCCTGATGTTTGCAAGTGAGCCAGATGATCCAATGTGACGCTGTACACCAAATCTCTGAAAGCCGCTGACTTCTTTTCTATTCCATTTTTTGTATGTTGGCTCAGCTTTCCCTTCAAGTCAGTAACTGTTCACACATGGAGAAGTACCCTAATCTGTGGGTGATGAGTCTTCTCATTGTTGTCATGCCTGGGAGCTGTTTATTTTTTTGAATGTGAATGTTTAGCTTAGAGAGGATAAGTCTATAACTAGTCTAGCACTCTACACTATATACTTTCTTTATCACTATCACATTCTCTCTCTTTTCCTTACAATGACATAGTCTATTAAATGCTAGTATTTGCTGCAAGAGTGCATCCATGAAGTTTTGTTGTGTTTAGGTAATTTGAAGACAATATTGGTGATGAGAAGGTCATGAGATGCATATGTCTTTAATAGAAAATAAACTGATGAAGTTTCCAACTCCCTTCCTCCCAAGGGCTCCCTGCCATGTTGGATGGTTTGTACTTCCTTTGGCAATGAATTCACCCAGAATAACAAACTTGTCCTCTTTTGGCATACTGATGATGTAGGTCTCCAAGTCTTCATAGTTTTTTTCTTTGGCTTTACCAGGGTTCATCATGGTGGAAGCATATGCATTAATTATGGTAGCATGATTCTTTCCTGCAAGTGGAAATTGTGTTGTCATAAGCCTATTGTTCACTCCTTTTGGTAGGCATACAAGCTTGTTGACTAGATTAGTTTTGATGACAAATCCTATGTCAGGTTCATGGTGCTCCTCATCACTGTGATCACTCCAGAAATATCTTACTCCAACTTTGCTGAGCTGGCCTTCATTTGTCATTACTGCTAAGTTAAAGTGGGTGTTAAGCTCACTCACATCAAGAGTTGTTTATCTTTCAGGTCTATTGGATTTCTTATCCATGAGTGTGTTCCATGTACCAATGGTACATGATGAGTGGAATGAACTCTGCAAAAGTTTTTATACATATTTTTGTTTTTCAACCACAGGGTGGGATCCTATCTGCCATAGTAAACAAGCCATTGTTAGGTTTTTTATGCCACTTTTTAAAATCCCTTCCTTATGCCAAGGAAATGAGCAGTTTAGTTCTTAAGAAGGGCATTCAGATACTCAGAGGGCTGCCAAATCCCAATACTGCTTCAGTCTAGTGGAATGATAATACTATGGCCTGGGCTTCCTGTGTGCAGAGCTGTGATTACAGCTCCTAGCATATCGGCATCTGCCACTTTGTCACTAGTCTGTCATCATGGGACTTTGGGATGGGTAAAATAATAAAATAATTGAATAGTAAAAAAGATGAAATAGTAAAATTGCAAAATGATATGGGTAATGCCTTTTGTCTCATGTGTAAATTAGATTTTAGTGAGGTAGAGTTGCTTGAAGTCACTTTGTTTATCCAGAGTCTTTAGAGCCCAGTGGCAAGGCAAAAAGTCAAGATGACTGGCAATGGCTCTGGATGCAGTAATTGATGTTGGCATCTTCAAAGTCTAACAAAGCTACAAGTATTTCACAGCACCTGCTTCTGCCATCTTCATGACCCATTGAAACAAAATGTTTACATCTGGTTATTCTACTGAGGAAGTCTTAACATACTTGGAGAAATGCCCCCCACATAAACCCACTGCTCATTAATGAGTTTGAGACCTATTGATTATCCTTAATCTGATTTAGCCTGTCTGCTGAGATGATTTACTGGTGTGTGGTCACTGTACCTGCTACAGTTTCTTGCAGCCACGGGTGAGAGCTGGGTGGCAGGTAGATAAGAGAGATGGATAAGCAGTCCTGAAAAGGGCTTAGCAGTTCTCATACCAGAGGTACTAGTCCTCCCTTCAAACTCCATATATCTCAGGAGGAATTACTGACAATCTTAAGGGAATTATTTTATTTTTCATGGTTCACTCCCATTTTGGACACAGAGGCATCAGCAAAAAGGGCAGAGACAATGATAGCTCTATCTTCATGTGATCTCTGGCCTTATCCATTTTGGTAAAAACACCAATGAACTCAATTGCATAGTTGGCTCTAACATTTCTCTATTCAATATTGGTAGAATTGTGTTCCTAGAAGTTAGTAATGGTGTTTCCATTGATCTTCAGCTTTCCATTTTCAGCCCTGAGTTTGCCATAAGTAGAATTGTATTGGAATATATAAACTCTCTAGTTAAGGTCAATAAAGGGGTTGCTGATGGTCATGACAAATGCAGCCTTGGTCACCAGTTGTCCATTATGGTCAAATTCATTAACTCAGATCTTCACCATCTTGTCTTAAGGAAGGGACTACAACAGTGGACTCTGGCAACAAGCTTGGTATATAAACTGAGAGCCCAGACACAGAATGTCTGACTTTGAAACAGATGAAACCATGTGGAGCTGGTTTTTCTGCTTTTATTTAGTTCTCAGTGGAATGTTGGATTTCATGCCATGAAATTATAGAAACTCCCAAATGTAGATGAAATACAGAAACGTGGACTTGCATTATACCATACATCATGAAAAGCTAAGAGATTTATCCGAAAGTTAGAGATAATCTTGCTAGACTGGCCTGGGAATGCACTCATTTTAAACCCCATTGAAAACCTATGGACTCTAATCAAGGCCAGACTTGGAAAAGAGAGTGTTTGTGAAAGGTACCCTTAATATCCCATGTGATAAAAGTGTGGTTTTATGATGAAGAGTTACAAAAATATGACTCACAATCTTGTGAATTCAATGCCAAATGAGGTAAAACAAGTGAGTGCACTTTCATTTGCTATGTTTATGACCATTTAAAATATCTAAGCCTTGGTTTCCACTTTTAAAAAATAAGAGGGTTGTATTAGATGGTTCTATTTAGTCTTCCATCTATGAGCCTATTATTTCCTCAAACTGACCAACCAATGTCCCCATAATAAACAGGATGTCAGGAAAGGATATATTCTAGTGAAGGAACTAGGTGGAACTGTGGATAGAGAATTGGCCCTGAAGTCAAGAAGACTCATCTTCCTGAGTTCAAATCTCCCCTCAGAGACTTACTAAGCTATGTGTCTCTGGGCAAATCACATCACTCTGTTTGCCTTATCTGTAAAATGAGCTGGGGAAGAAAAAGACAAATCACTCTGGTGTCTTTTCCAAGAAAACCCCAAATAAAGTCATGAAGAGTCAAGCACTGAAACAATTCAATATCCACAATAAAGTGAAGGACCACCAAAATGATGGGTCAGAAGTGTTTACCTGGGCTCAGTTGTATCAGTCAGCAGAGAACAGCAAGGGAATGCAGAGAGACAGTGGTAGCTGAAGGGGAAAATCAAGCACCCTTCCCCCCTTCCCCATTTCAGTCCCGTTATGTTTCCAGTTAGCCCCATACTAATTAAAGCTGCCAATGGTGATTAGATTAGAGATGGTATGTATGGATGGGTAAGCAGTTGATCCATTTGCAGTTGCTTTGTGACTATATCCTATGTCTTTTGAAAAATATGATATGGTACAAAGCTTGGGAGTTTCAGGATGAAAACATGCCAAATTATAAAATGGTTACTTTTCTTTCCCTATATTATTTTTGTAAAAGTAAAAACAGGTTTATTTTGATAGTGGATATGGGGAGTGGGAGCATTCCATGAGCCCAGAACCTTTCTAGCAATAAAACATAAATTGCTCTCTTTATGTTCAACTGGAATGAATATTTGAGTTTTGACTATATCTTAGTCTTTTCCGAGAAACTCCTGCTAGATCTTACTTGCCTTTAATCGTGTGTTTGACAGGCCATGTTTTGCATGTATAGCTAACAATATATCCTATTCTATAAGTGACTCTGGCCTTCTGACTCTTGCCTCAGTTCTGTTTCTAAAGGCCATTTAAAATACATTTCTCCTTTTGCTACATATTCAAATTTTATTCCTCTGGTTATGGAATCATAAATGGCTACATTCCATACATACTGAAAATGAAGGGTATATCTGCATATATAAATCAAACTGCAATTGTTGTATTTCCCCCATTTGATTGTACTTGAGTTTTGGCTGGATGAGATTCCTTTGGGAGACTGCTAACACTCTCCCATATCTGAATATGTAAAAGAGGCCCACACACAATGCCATTTGCAGCTGGACAATTATAAACCACATTCTAAAATGAAATAAAATTCCCTTCTTAATTCTAACAATGCTCAAGCGGATATGCATATTTTATATCCCATATGCTTAGTGTTAAATTTCCTTATTCCAAAGTTTGGGAGCTCTGGTTTTTGGAAACTGAGGAACTAATCTTCATCTTTCTGTGTGGCTTTAATAAGGTACTACTGTTTGGGTCCCATTGCCTCATGTGTAAGAGAGAGAGAGAGAGAGACTAATAATCCTTAAGGACCAAACTTTCAGGGTGACCTCAGAAACAGTTACAAAATTCCTGAGACAACATATTTCTACAGGCTTCCCATTGGAAATGAACCTCTCTGTTCAACTCCCATGGTAGCTCAACTATATTGTATACAATGTATAACACATATATATACATGTATATCAAATATATATACTGTATAAATACAGTTGTGTGCTGTAAGGTTGTATACTATATACATGTTATTATATGTCTATCATGCAGAGGGAGACTACTTCAATTCCGTGGCACAAATTTTTTTTAAAGTATTTATTGTAGGCAAGATTCAGGTTAGGAGATAGTAACAAATAAAAAAGAGCATGTCCTCTAGGAGTTTATGCTCTTTTAAAAGGCTATAATATGTACATGAAAAAGTAAATTAAAAATTTGGGACAAGAGAGGCTACTAAGAAGAAGAGAGATGGGATCAGAAAATATGATAGGTTGGAAGTTTTGGAGAAAAAAATGGATTTGAAAACTGAGGCATGGTGGATGGCTTATAGTTTATAGCAATGCATGAAAGACCAGTTTGTTTGGATTGTAGAGTAGGCAAGAGAAAATAATATGAAGTAAATCGGGAATGTGGATTGGCTCAAATCTGTTCTTTGCCAGTTAGTAGTTATGTAAGCCATGGCAAATCCCTTCTAATCTATGAATGTTAGTTTCCTCTTCTGTAAAATGTGGATTACTTCAGAGGGTTGTTGTGAGGAAAACTCTGAAACTATCAATGCACTGTTTAACTATATGAGCTATCTATCTATCTGTCTATCTATCTATCTATCCATCTCTCATGTCTCTTTTTCTCTCTGTCTCTCTTCCTTTTTTTCCTTATCTCTCTCTCCCTCTTTCTGTCTCTGTCTCTTTGTGTGTGTCTCTGTCTCTATCTCTTTCTGTCTCTTTCTCTTTCTCTCTGTCTCTGTCTCTGTGTGTATATATGTATCTGTCCTTCTGTCTCTGTCCATCTCTGTCTCTCTCTTTATATCTCTTTCTCCCTATGTGTTTCTCTGTCTCTCTTCTGTCACTCTGTCTCTGTCTCTTTCTCAGTCTCTCTATCTCTCCCTGTATCTCTGTCTCTCTCCTGTCTCTGTCTCCATCTCTGTCTGTCTGTCTATATGTGTGTGTGTCTATCCTTCTGTCTCTGTCCATCTATCTCTCTCTTTGTATCTTTCTCCCTATGTCTTTCTCTGTCTCTCTTCTGTCTCTCTCTCTGTCTCTGTCTCTTTCTCAGTCTCTCTGTTTCTCTCTCCCTGCCAAAAGGAATGTGACTACAGCAACAAAAAGTTAAATTCCAAATCCCCAAAGTGAAATATTTAGAAATCACCTTTTTACACTTTCATGAATGGCAGTAGTATTTAACAATAACAGTTATAGCACATTAATACAATGTTTATAGAGCCATAGTTCTCTTTGCTAACATTTTGGAAGCAAATGTACTTATTTAGGGAGTAGTTAAGCTTAATACAATTAGTAACAAGCCTTGATTCCTATGAGCAATTTAAATATTTCAACCTGTTGTGGACCAGATAAAGGGAAATAATACCTACTGCTCTCCCTAGAGTTGAAGTCTCCTTTACAGAGGGAGTGAAAGAAGTTTAACCAGTGTAAATCAATCACCACAAAGAGTAGACCAGAAGAGCTTAGAAATTCTCTCAGCCAGAAAAACCTTGTTTCTTTGCCAAGTGGAGAGATATGGCAGCCAAGGGCAATACCAGTTTAGAACATAAACTCATTTGTAAAATCTTAAGGGGAAGGATAGTAGAAGATTATGGGCAATATCATTCTATAAAACAGCAAGAAGCATAAAGGGAAAAACAAGTTTACAGAAAGCTTGGCAGGGGTCCCAATTAAGTCAGATTATCCTGACAACACTAAAAAGCAGTTCAGGAGAGTAGAAAGCACATTGGCTCTCCATTTGAGGGCCTGGGCTTAAACTTTACCCTTGATCTTTGCTATCAGTGTTACCTAGAACAAATCCTTTCATTCCTCTGAAGAAGACAATATGGGGGGGGGGGAAGATGAGAAAGACAAATGAATTTGTGTATTACAAATCCTTTTCTTTATCGAGGACAATGGCACTATCACCTTTCTACTCTGCCACCATAACAGCTAATAATAAAAATAGCTAGCACTGAAATAGCATTTTAAAGTTTGGAAAATGCATTTCCAGTATTGCCTCATTTGATCTTCACAACAACCCTGGGAGGTAGTTTATTTTTTTCTGGGGGGTATTGGTCTAACTCAGGATCCTGATTTCTTTTTCCACTGCCTCCCCTCACTGTCACCTTTATTCAGCTTCTTTTTATATATTGTCTTCCTTCTTAAAATGTAAGCTCTCTGAGGTTAGGTATTTATTTTTAGTTGTTTTTGTATTCCTTGCATTTTGCACAAGGCATAGCACACAGTAAACCATGTTTGCTGACTTGATAGAACAAAACAACAAGGTTGCTTTTAATCAATGTCTAATTTACTTAAAATTATTTGTACTTGAAATAAAGAATAAAAAAAATTGGTTTGGAAGGTCATATTTAACCAACAAGTATAAAATACTACATTGCTCTCAAGTAACTTTAATGATTGATCGGGTAAGGTGTTAAATATTTGTTAAGAGGTAATTTGTGGAGACATTTTAAAGAGACCTTATTCATAAGTCAAAATCACAAAAGAGTCCTTGAAAATGTAACAAAGATAACTTTGTTCAAGTCTCTGATTATTAATATCAAGACTCCATTAATAACACCCTGGATGGACCTCCCTTGCTCCATCCCAAGGTATTTAAGCCAAAACATGGACAAATCTCATAAAATGAGAGATGTGGATAGGTTCTAATCTATATCATCGGAAGGAGGACTATTAAAGAGAGCCTCACATCTATCAAAAAATGGAATGACTTTGCTAGGAATAAGGAAGGGAATCATTCTAAATATATCAGAATGGAATAAACCATGTACTAAGCTTGGCCCTAAAATTAGCTAAAGTTTGCCCTCATTTGCTGCTTTTTAAAAACCTATTTCCCCTCCCTGCCCTCTCCTTTCAAAGTTTACTAGTCCTGTCCTAGGGTCTTAGATCTTTGCCAGAAAGCTGATAAATGAACTCTGTGATAATGAGTTGTCCTTCCTGAGAATTTACATTGAAATGTGGACTCATAAAGGAAATGCCTTTACCCAAAGGAGCAAGGTGAGGTTTGAAGCCAGTGGCAGACTAGAGGGAGAGGGATTTGGAGATATGCAGCCTTTGGCCAAAGCATGGCCCTCTGGGTGTCTCTTAATCACTCCCTTCTCTGTGGATTATATTCTAAAGCTGTCTCAACTCCAGCTTTTAATTAGCAATTAACTGTTGTCAATGGCATGAAAGAGTAAATCTTCTGAATGTAATATTAGAGGCAGGGAGGTTCATTGCCACTGCTGGACTATGAGGAAGATTTAAAATCAACTTTTTTTTCCCCTAAGCTTTTTTTTTAATATTATAATAAATGATTTAAAAGCTCAAAATCTCCTAGCTGTGTTTGACAGAAGATGTATAAAATGGAATCCCTGGAGACTAGATACCTTTAGGTTAATACTTAGGTCTTTAGAATGAAATTAGTAAAGCACTGTTGTAGGATAGAGGAGAATTGTAAAGTGTCACTGACAGTAGTCACTACTTCTTAAAATACTAAGACTGAAACTGATTTGAAAGGTCATATTCAACCAAGGAATGAGAAATACCACACTTTGCTCTCATGCAGTTTTAATGATGGATAGGTAAGGTGTTAGGTACTTGTTATGAGCTAATTTGTGAAGATGGTTTTAAGGCTTATTAAGGAAGGAAGTTGCCGCTGTTATTAATCAGCCACTGTTTTTCATAAGGAGTCCCTGTAACTGAGTTGGCTGATAAATACTGCATCCCTTTTTGTGTAGTTAGCTCAATTTGCATTTCATGTATCCTGAAATGCATATAAAGAAAGAACTTCACTTGGCTCTCTTGTTTAGGCAGTATCATCTATGCTGATGGGATCTTAGAAGTACCCTGTTACATGTCCAAGGTCTGAGTTTGTAAAATATATTTAGAGAAATTATAAAAGTAATAGCAAATGTTTAGAGAAATTATAAAAGTAGTAGCAAATGTCTGTGTAGATTTAATTTTGCAAAGCATTTAACATGTTTTTGAGCCTTACCACAGCCTCCTTGAGGAAGATGTAATTTTTATCCTCAATTCACAGATGAGGGAACTGAGGCTTAAAGAAAAGTCAGAAAGCCAACAAGTGTGTGAGGTGGGAATTAGAGCCCAGATTTCTAAACCTAGCACTCTATAGCTGACTATTTCCATGGGGTAGAATGATGGAGTGGAGTCTAGAAGAGCTGAATTCAAGTCTAGAGAATTGTGTGACTTTGAGAAGTCTATTTACCTCTCTTAGCTTTCAATGTGCTCATCTATAAAACAGGGATAATAACAGCACTTATTTCACATAGATGAAGATGAAATGAGACAATATGTACAAAAGGCTATGAAAATCTTAAACTATTACCTACACTCCATTGAACCATAACAACCACAATACTAATACCAATAATAAAGTTCATGTGTCACTGTGAAAAATAGGGCTCTTCTTGGTCTCAAAACCTTGGATTGAAAATAAGCCAGAAAGAAAAAAGAGAATAATTTGAAATGAGCACCTCTCTGCATGAAGATTTCTAGTGCTTTTTCTAAAGCTTTGTATAAAGAAAAGATTAGATAGAGGGGAAACTAAGAAATCCCACCCCAACTGCTTAGTTTTAGGATAGTGGATAAGGGACTCAGATTCAGATCCTAAAATATGATCATTTCTCTAGGTCTTTGATTAAATAGGAATTTTATAGTCTTTATGACCCATCTCTTGTCTCCAACCCCCATATGCAAAAAACCAACTCTCCCCTCCACTGGGAATTCCCAAATCTATATATCAATGGCAATCCTATAATCCCACATAATTGTATTAGTCTCAATAGCAGATTAGCTCTAAGTGCCCCTACAGAAAGGGAGCTGTCAGCTCTGCTATTGTCTTCCACTTAATGAGATTCCAGGCAGCTCAGTAGAATAGCAGCTGAGAGCCCTCTGTCTCCCGTAACAGTCCACAGTTTCTAAACCAATTAAGGAAAAGGGATTTACAGTCAACTGGATTAGGGCCTCTATGTTATTCCATATTTCTTTATGTAATGTTTCCTATTTTCATTTCTCTTTACAATAATCTATCCTTCTCTGTCTCTGGGACCCTTCCTTTCATCTGCCCATATATTTCCCTATTTGCTTCTCCACAGTTTATGTTTGATTTCAAGCATTGAATTGGGCAATTTTAGCTGATTGTTTTAACTGTATTTTAAAAAACTGGCTGAATTCTTCTTTGGAAGAACTCAGAGAGGAAGAGGTTGAGGGTCTGGTTCTCAAACCCTTTGAGGATGGGTTTACATTTCAGTGTCAGAAATCATTTCAAGTAATCCAATGAAAACATCCTGCAGGATACTATTCTGAGAATCAAGAGATTGGCATTAGGGAGGCAGATTCGTCAGTTATCCTTTATTTTTCAGGAAGAAATACTTAAGACAATTCCTGATCATACATTGGGAGGAAGGTGAAGTGAAGTTGTATTGAATAAGGCAATTGGAAAAAAGCAACCTCAATCTAGATACAGAGCTCAGGATCTTAGCTAACAGGTGGCTGGCTATTTATGAGACAGAGTCTGGATCCTGAGCCTCCATTTTTCTTGGCTAATGAAGTTCATGCCAAAAGAAATCCAGCTAATCTTCTGTCTATGTAGAAAAATGTACAATGTTCCCCCGGCAGGTGCTGCAACTGTGAACATGGTCCTTCCCGGTTTCTTTTTAGAACCAAATTGGTTTGGGGAAGTACTTTTACCCTTAATAGAGCTTTTCTATTGAATTCCATTTTTCAAAATTTATTTTAGTTTCAGCTGAAAATTTAAATGGGTTTAAAATTTAAATATCTGGTGCTGAACAAACCCGTATGTGTGTGTATGCATATAAATTGCTGTAATACTATACTGAGTTTCATTTTTAACCTGATACAATATGCATAATCCATTATATTACCATTACAAGAGCTGTATAGGCTCACATTCTACATTAGGGAACACCCTTGACCAGAAAAGCTAAACCATGGAGATGTCTTGGAAAATATATTTTTTTAATATATAACAGATACATTACTAACAAAGCATGAAGATTGTTTTAAAATTCAATCTATGGGCCATGATTATAGGAATTCCCAGTCTAGTCATTAAACTTTTTTTTTTTTTAAATTCACAAAACCATTACATTCCAACTTTTTTCATGTCAAATGGGAAGAATGACTATTGGTGACTACTGAAACTACTCTTTTCATTTGATTTATTTATATAGTGCTTTTTATTCAATACAGTATTATTCTATAAAACAAAGGGCAGGCTAATGGACAGCTTGCTGAATTTAAAATCAGGAAGACTTGTGCTCAAACCTTCCCTCTGATACTTGCTTAGCCTAAATGTCTTAGATAAATTTCTTATGCACTCCAGTTAATATTCTGAATTTGCTTTTAAATTGTAGTTGCATTGTTGATCTTCTTCAGGGGAAGACTAAATGAGAGATTCTAAAAAATAAATAATTTTCTCCATGGTTTGGCAAGATTCAAATTAGAGGTTGTATATAAAATACTATGCAAACATGAAAATGTAGTATAAATGTTGGCCTTTTTCTATCATCATCATTATAAACTTATGAAGTAAGCGGTGCAAGTGCTAGCCACATTTTATTGATGAGGAAACTGAGTTTAAGGGACTTATCCAAGGCCATACACATGGAGTAGTGGTAGAGTTAAAACTCAAATTCCTACCTTTTGATACTTTCCTGGTATTCTCCCTGTTATTTAATCATTTTCAGATAGAGATAAAGTTGTTCAATCTAATTGATTTTATGCATTGTTTGGTTCTTAAAGGGCCTTTCATGTCAACAAATCCAAACAACAGATGAACAACTATTGAACATAATGTATTATGCTAAGTGCCTCTGAGGGACAAGAGGATATATGAGACATGGTATCTATCCTTGAGGATATCATAATGCAGCCTGGAAGACAAGATCTAAACTTATGGAGAATTGAATATCAACTAAAGGTTTAAAGAATAGACAAAAGAAGGCATATTACAAGGCAGTCCAATGCCTGACCCACTGTTAAACAAATGAGGACATAGTTAAATGATACACAGATTTGGAGGCTGGAGAGAGAGAGCTCTGATCAGATATCTGATCATATCTGATCAAACTGATCAGATATGCTCTGTGGAGAGGGTAGGACTTGAGCAGAATCTTAAAGGAAATGTAGAAGTAATGAGGAAGGGAGAGAGCCTTTGTGTTAGTTTAGTGTTCTAGCACAAGGAGAGTTGATAGATCACCAGTTTAGAATTAGAATGGCTGTGAGTCTCTATGTAATCCAATTACTTCACTTTACACATTAAGGAAACTGAGGCTTATAAGGGTTTAGAAGTATCTAGGTGGTACAGAGTTGGGACTTGGAGTTCAGAAGACCTGTATTTTATTTTTATTTATTTATTTATTGCTTTTTTGCTGAGGCAATTGAGGTTAAGTGACTTGCCCAGGGTCACACAGTTAGGGAAGGTTAAGTGTCTGAGACCAGATTTGAACTCAGGTCCTCCTGACTTCAGGGCTGGTGCTCTATCCACTACCACCTAGACCTGTATTTTTAGCCCTGCTTTAGACACTTACTAGCTATGTGACCCCTAGGCAATATCTCTTTGAGCCTCATTATCCTCATCTGTAAAATGGGGATAATAGTAGTATATATACCCTTTCAGGTTGTTGTGAAGATCCAATAAGCTAAAATATGTAAAGTGTTTCAGATGCCTTGAAGTGCTTTATAAATTGTAAGCTATTATTAAGTGGCTTGCCCAAAGTCACACAGGTGGTAAATTGCTTCTTTTCTATGAAAAGGAGAGTGGGTCCAGATTTTGGATAAAGTGTGTACTTTCTGTAAAATTGTCTATAAAGATTGCAAGAATCATCTGTAAGTAGAACAAGAGAACCAGATGTGACTTTTTTACCCTTTCACAATATTTAAACTGAAGACTCTAGTGCACATTAACAGAGCTTTATAGAAGCAAGCCCTGATCCATCTATCCAGCACAAAATCTACACTCACAATTCATTCGCTAAGCTTATAAGGTTCTCAGGCTATAGCAAATTGGAGAAATTGATGTTTAACCTGAAAGCTTGTACCATACGCAATTTGTAGTTGCCATTGCCTTGGTACATGTCTGCCAGTGTGCCCAGACTTAAATCCCTCCTTGATAACCTTTGAAGGTGGAGGCTTCCCACTCCTTGCTAGAAGGCAAAATCAATCCAATTCAGAAATAAGTGAGAGGGCAGAGACAAGAGATGGGTGCTGGGGAGACAATTTTGGGAATACCTACAGCGTTTGTGGCAGCTATAAACTTTAACATATTCTGGGCACAGTTTGGAGAAAGGGACAATGCTAAATAGCAACTATTTCTAGCCCTTTCCTGTGCTGCCATTTCTAAAGTGTTTCTGGTCAATGTTAGAGAAATGCAATTTCTGGGAAATGAGACTGATTACCTTGGCAAGAAGAAAAGAGCTGAAGTAAGTGAATTTCTCTCAAATGCAAAAAGCTTTCTTCCTGTGTGCACACACAAAAGAGAATACAATTCTGGGTGCAGAAGACCTCTATCTTCTTTGTATATTCACACAAGCTCAAACATACCATACATACAAACATATGTAAACACACTGTTATGCCTAGAGAGATGATATTGATTAATGCCCCAGAGAGTCTGGAAGCTTTGGACTTCCTAATGTGCTTTCTTGTACTTACTGCATGTGTTTAACTAACTGTAAAAGTTCTCCAGGATGGCGTGAGACATTTTGATGTATGTAAATGATGTTCATACTTTGGATCTAATCATTATTATAAAATTTATAGAGGATAAAACACAGGCAGCCATAAAAATAGAATTTTTACTTTGATCATGCAGGAGTTATAGTTCTCACTGTGATTAATCTTTTATAGGTTTTAGAGCTCATTGCCAATATAGAATCTTCATAGGCTTCAAAGTTTAATACAAATCACCTCAACTTGTCCAGGAGTAAACAAAAACCCATCTAGTATAATCGTATTTTTATTATTATTAGCTAGCTATCCCCTTCTCTCCCTCTGACCACATAGGGAATCATACCCTTATCAGCAGGTACTCTGCCCAAAGGAATATAAATTTTGATTGCTGAAATCTATAAGATATCTTGGGTTTACAGGTTAGATTACTTTTTAAGAACCATGCCTTAAATCCAAGTCACTCTGACTTTCATTGATTAGCCAACAACAGATCCCAGTCCAAGCCTCATTTGGTCATTACTTGAGCTCTGATGGTTCAGAGTGAGTATAAAGAACAATTGTTTCTGTTTGGCCAGAAACTCTGAGGGTCTTCCCCTTTCAGATTGATTTTTTTGCCTAAGTAAAATGGGTCATTCTTTGCCTTATTTCTTACCTAGCCTTAATCACTGAATGGTTGTTGCCCCAGACAAATTGAGACTGGGAAAGGCTTTAGTTTAAAAAGGCAAAGGTCTTCCACTGTATCCTGGACCATCTACAATCCTTCTAATCTATATCTTGCCTCTGACCCCAGATAGCTCAAGAGGAAAGAGTGAGGCTGATAACTTTACACAGCCCTCCTTCACTTCAATCCAATTGACTTGCAAGTCATGACATCATCTTCCTTTTGGAGAAGGACAAACAACCAAGCAATAAGCTAGCTGACAGACAATTCAAGTAAGCACAAGGTGGTATTGATAGCCACTCACCTAATTCTACTTAGCTTTAAGGTTCTGGGGAGGGGGATGTGTGGAAAACCCTGAGTACTACCTGTTGGCTTTTGCATGAACTGCTGGACAGAAGTGCTGAGAAAGTATTATGTTCTCTGTAGTTCTTAGACAGTCAGTAACCTGCCCTTCCTACTTAACACTTTTTATGGGGCAGGGATATGTGCATTTGTGAATTTAGCCAATAAGAATCTAGCTCTCAAGCTCCTAGCAACTGGTGAAACCTTCCTCCTTTAAAAACTTGCTATATTTCCATGAGTTCTGATAAGGAGATTTTAACATAATGAGGTCGACGCTCCACAAAAACAGACAAATGTGTTTTGATTCTGCATATTGTTGTTTTTACTCTTGGCATGAAATCACTAAGCGTATAACTAGGATTCAATAACAAAAAGCCAATGCATGATAATCAAACGTTTATCAAGTGAATGCCAGCCCACCACCATTCTAGACCCTAGAGATTTGCCAGACAAAGGACTGATCCAATCCTCTGAGTTCTAGGAAATGTACAGTTTGTGTCCAAGGTTTGCAAATAACCATTTACACAGGAGGTTTGACTCAGGCATCCAGTGGAGCCAATCATCAGAACTACAGAAATTCCAATCAAAATCTTGACTCAACCCAGGTGTGGAAATTGGGATTTGGCATGACTTGGAACCTATGGGTGGTGCTTACCCAGGTATCAGCTGCTTGTTGCTGGCAAATTATCCAACCATCTTCTCTCACCATTGCAGAGCGGGGAGTAAATTAAGGAACTGCATCACCATGGTCCCCTCCCTACCTTCAGATGCATCTTCCTCATTTCCTTAGTCCCCAATACCAAATCCCTGACAAGGCAGGAGAAGCTATAGACCAAGGAAGTGTTGCAAGAACTTTTACAGGATGCAGATATGAACTAGAGGCAGCTTAGCATAATGGAAAGATCATTGAAGGGGAGGCAGAAGACCTGGATTATTGCCCTCTCACTATTTATGAGACTTTAGGTCTTTTAGCTTGTGTACACTTCAATTTTCTCACCCATAAAATGAATGGGTGAGAATATATTAGATCACTAATATCCCTTTCCCCATGATATTCAATAATGTGGTGATTGTATGAAATATTTCATGTATTTAAAATGTATTTAATATATTTATATGTTAAGAAAACCTATTGTATTAAAGAGATTATATGATACAAAATGAAGCACAAAATATAGCACAGTGAACTTTGATGGAGAAGGAAGGGAGAAGAAAAGATCAAGAAAGGTAAGGAGGACTGGAAAAAGAAGGAAGGAAAAAGGGGGAGGAAAAAGGAGAATATAGAGACAAAGAGACTGAGAAACAGATACAGAGGCAACTAGAAAGACAGAGACAAAGATATAATCAGAAAGAAGAGAAGCACAAAGACAGAGACAGAGAAGGGGAGAGGAAGGGAGAGATAGAGAAGCAGAGAAAGCTTTATTGTTTGAGAAGAGGAAAACATGATTTAATGTGGTTTGGTTATTGATTCATGGGAAAGAGACATGTCTCATGATCAAGGAACTTTAATTACAAGTGAATGATGTTAAAATAAAGGACACATTTGTTCTACTTTGACATAGCTACCCAATGTTTCAGATTGTTGTATGGACAATACAATGATCTGTGGCACACATAAGGTCCAGCCAGGAAATAACCATCTGACTATAGAATGGCCATTATTGGCCCACTTCTGACCTTCTCTCATATTAAAAACAATGAACTGATCATAAGTAATCCTGAAAATGGCCATATTGGTTTAATTCCTTTGGTTCCTGATGGATTCATCATTCATTCTAGTTATTTCTATTGGTGGACAATCTGAGCAAGCAATGTCAGGAAAAAAGTGTCAAATATGAGTGAATATATGCTTTGATTGAATATATTTTAATTGACCACATGATCAAGTAATTATATGTGCTTTGCATATAGTAAATGCTTAATAAATGCTTTTTCATTTATTCATCCAATTTCCACATATGTAAAATGCAACTATTATTGTTATTTTTTATTTTATTAAAGCTTTTTATTTAGAAAACATATACATGGGTAATTTTTCAACATTGACACTTGCAAAACCTTCTGTTCCAAATTTTTCCCTCCTTTCCCCTACCCCCTCCCTTAGATGGCAGGTAGTCCAATATATGTTAAATATGTTAAAATACATGTTAAATCCAATATATGTATACATATTTATACAGTTATCTTGCAACACAAGAAAAATTGGATCACGAAGGAAAAATAAAACATGAGAAAGAAAACAAAATGCAAGCAAACAATAATAGAAAGAGTGCAAATGCTATGTTGTGGTCCACACTCAGTTCTCATAGTCCTCTCTCTGGGTTTAGATGGCTCTCTTCATCACTGAACAACTGGAACTCATTTGAAATATCTCATTGTTGAAGAGAGCCACGTCCATCAGAATCGATCAAAGTATAGTCGTATTGTTGCCATGTATAATGATCTCCTGGTTCTAATACAACTATCATTACCTTACTTAGTTAATGCAACTTTAAAGTGACAACTACTTTGGATAGAATGAAATAGTCGACAAACTATAGTAATAATCCTAGCAGTTTTCCCATTTAGATGTGCCACCTAGATGACCTTAATGGTGATTTTTAGCTCTAATATTTTACAATTCTGTCTTTATAATGCTATGATTATGATTATTGTCTTCTCAGTAATACTGCAAGCTTCATGAGCAAAGGGTTTATGACATACTTCTCAGTATCCATTACAGCACTAAATATACAAGTGTTTAATCTATCTATACTTTTCTAATCAAATAAATTTTGAATAGGAATCATGTTTAGGGCAGCTTGGTGGCATAGTGAATGGAGGATTGCCCCTGGAATCAACATTGACCAGTTTTCAAAGCCAGTTTCAGATATTATCTTAGGCAAGCCACTTCACCTATATTTACCCCAGGTTCCACACCTGTAAAAATGAAATAATAATAGCACCTGCTTCCCAGGGTTGTGATAATCAGGTGAGAAAATATTTATAAAATGTATAGCATGATACATGACATATAGTAGTATATACTATATAAATGCCAGCTATTATAATTATTATTATTGTTTTAAACATTTGAATATTTGAATCATTGAATTTAGAATTAGAATGGATTTTAGAAGTCATTCAATTCCTCCTTCTATTGCAAACAGGAATTATTTTATTTTTTTTACAACCTCTCCAAAGAACTGTCAAGCCTCTTCTTGAACACTCATTTTCTATTATGAGGGAATTCACTTCCTAATGAGGCAGCCTATTCCATTTGGGGATATCTCATTTCTTTAAAAAGGGTTTTCTTAGATTAATCCCAAATCTGCCTTGTTATATACCTCCTATTCATTGGTTATAGCACTGGAGCTAGAATAAATCAAATCTTTGTTTCAGAGAAGAATATTTTAAAATGACTATCATGTCTCTTTTAAGTTTTCTTTTTTCCAAGTTAATTGTTTTTGGTTCTTTCAAATATTTTTTGGTTTTGAGCCTCATGTCATCATCCTGCTTGTCCTCCTTTGAATATGCTCCAGTATGTCAATGTCCTGCACAAATGCACAAAAATGAAATAGTTCCTCCCCTTAAATAATTTATATTTCAACAGAAAGAGACAGCACACTTGTGTTACCATGGAAGGGGATTTTGGTCTGGAGATCATTGGGATAGTAAGTTAATCCATAGGGGAGTCAGCTGACAGTTTCTTTCCAGAAGTGATGATAAAAATGAGTAGATTGTTGTTCCTAGAGTAGGAGAGATGGAAAACCAAGGTTCAGATAGTTCATGCAAGTGTGACAGAGCAGATGGTCCAGGTGGACAGTTACCTGCCTTGGTCTGAGGTTGACTAGAGGGACATTAATTCATTAATCAGCCTTCTGGACATTGAATCAGCTATGAATTATCTTAACTCTGCTGTCATCCAGCCCATATTTATCCATTTATTCCATAAAGATATCGTGAGAAACTTGACTCAAGTATCCCACTACAATCCCACTATAATACAATTTAACTATGTCTAAAATAGATCCTTGATTGACCTTATTGAAACATTCAGTAAAATATGGAAGATTGCTTCCCTATGTCAGTGCTCACAAAACATCATTTAACTAATCCATAATCCATTCTAGAATTTGGCCAGGGAATGCCACTGAGTTTGCCAGACAAATATGCTGAATTCATCTTTCTCTCCATTTTTGAAAATCAGAACAAATTGTCTCTTTTCTTCTGGCACTTCTCCCATTCTCCATGGTTCCTCAAAAACTATTGGCATGATTCAGCCATCACATCTGCAAGTTTTTCAGTGCCCTCAAATGTATATTTTGGCCAAGAGAGCTCAAGTCATTTAAATCAATCTGGTGTCATATTCAATTCAATTCAATTCAATAAGCTTTATTAAACACCTACTATGTGCCAGGCACATTAAGTGCCAGGGAAGCAAAAAAAAAGTGAATCAGCCTGTCCTTAATTGGTTTGCAAACTATAGGAAATAGTATTTTCTAATCTACTTCACAGCCCTTCTTCTTGTCCTGTAATTTTTTGCTTGAAGAGCTAGCACCTTAATAGTGAAGGCAAAAAACAAGATAGGAGATCTTTGAACAGATCATTGAACACTTGAACTTAGAGATCACTTAATTTAGTCTCTTCATTCTAAAGGAAGAGACTATCTTTCATGCAGAGAAAGATTGTCTTTCAACAATCTACTAATTTATGATTTACTCAAATCTATATGTATATTTGTTTCTTTTTTTCTTACATTGATTATTTCAAAAATAAATTTATATACGTTATGGTTTTGGAGACAAAAATCCCAGGTTCCAGTGCCAGTTTTATTATGGTGGTCAAGTTCCAGCTGTATGATCTGGAACAAATCACTTTGTTATTCTGATTCTTGATTTCCCCAACTGTAAAATGGAGATGACAAAAAGTTATATTCTGCCTGATCTCTCTGCATCCCTTATTATCAACTTCCTTTTCTTCCTGTGTTTCCTTTCTTCCCTTGACTCTGTAGCATTGCACTCACTTTGGTCTTTTTTGATCTTGGAACGTTTTGACTATCACTTTTACAATTGCTTCTTAGTTTCCTTTGATAGATCATCATTTTTCTCTCTCCCTCTAAGGATGAGCATCTCTAAATGCACTTACTAGATCCAATCTTCTACTCTTCTGATGTCTTGTTGATGTCATCAGTTCCCATAGATTCATTACTTCTCTTTTTTAAAATTTGTTGGGCAGCTAAGTGGCACAGTGGATAGAGCACTAACCTTGAAGTCAGGAGGATCTGAATTCAAATCTGCTCTCAGACATTTAACACTTTCTAGCTGTGTGACCCTGGGCAAGTCACTTAACCCTAATTGCCTCAGCCAAAAAAAAATGTATTTGGTATTTTTTGTTTTTACTTCACCTTCATTGCCAAGTATATCCTTCTCTGATCTTGATCTAGAGAGCCATCATTTGAAACAAAGAATAAAAGGCAATTCCTCAAATTTAACTATTACATTAACCATATCTCACAATATACATAATATCCTATACCATAGTCTTCTATCTCTGCAAAGGGGGAGCAATTTCTTAATCTTATCTCTTCTTTGAGGCTAAGTTTGGTCACTCCACTCAATTATCCTATAAACAGCAATAATCCCCATATCTTTGTATTCAGCCCTCATCTCTCATCTCAACTCTTTTCATTACCAGCTTTCTGCACATCTCCACCAGGATGACTAATAACCACTAGATATCAAAAATGGAAATCAGATTTTCCTTCATTGGACTGTGAGCTCCTTGAGAGAAGCAATCCCCACCCCTTCTCTGTATCTCTAGCTCTTAGCACAATGCCTGACAAACATTAGGAGATACTTGTGAATGACTTCAAATCCATCCTTCTTCCAAAGTTTCCCATTTCTGTTGATTTAACCACCATCCTTCCAGATACATAAATTCAAAACTTCTGCATCATTTTCATTCTCTATCTTTCATTCCCTCTCTCCCATCATCCCTATATCCAGTTAGTTGCCAAGTGTTGAAGAAAATTATCAACCAGGCAAAAAAGAACTTGTCAGATATTCTGCTTTTAAGGGAATGAGAATTACAGTAGATGTCTGCCCAGTTGAAAGAATCTTGTTTCTGTTATATTTTGCCCCTGTGCCAGTTTTTTTTTTAATCTGCATTAAGGAACCATCACCTGGGGACAAACAGAATATTGCAATTTGGGTGACTAAATGAACCTTTTCAGAGAAAAGAAAAGTAAAGGAAGAGAATATAGTTACATCAAAAAAGTTCCATGTTTTCAGTGATTTTCCTTTTAAACTTCATTTACTTTTGTTTAAAAAAATGAAAGAAAGAAAAGAAAAAGGAAAAACACTCTAATTTTACTATTTCTGTTTTATTTAATTTTGTGAAAAAATTCAATTGGGTTTGAGTCTATTTTAGTATTTTTGGTTTTGATATTTTTATTGTTTTAATCTCAATTCACTTTCTCTCTGATTGTTTTATTGGTTTGGGGTTAGAAATTGTTCATTTCAATTCAGTTCATTTCAATAAGCAATTTATAAGAAATAACTATAGGATGTGGATTGTCCTGGGTGCTGGAAATATGAAGACCAAAATGAAACAGTCCCTCCCCTCAAGGAGGTTACATTCTCCTGAAATACTACCTTTTAAAAAGCACTGTTTAGATTCATTATTTGAATTTGAGCTCCACAACAACCACATGCTATAAGGACTCGAGATTTCACAATCCTTGGTTTACAGATGAGGAAACTAAGACTGGAAGAAGTGATTTGTCCACAGTCATACAGTTTGAATGAATCAGGGATAGAACTAAAATCTAGATCTTCCTGATTTCAATTCCTGCTATGCTATAGAAAGATTTGAGCTTCCAGCCCTGTCCCTACACACACACACACACACACACACACACACACACACACACACACACCCCTTTGGAAAAAAACTCATTCATTCACTTTTTTTTTCCTTTAGTGAAGCTGTAGGCTAAGTGGGATTTATACCTTTTGTTTATAGCTTTGATACTTCTCAGTCACTCTTTGACATTTCTCTTTGTGGAACAGCACAGAGGCTGTAGGCAAAAAATAGCCAAGAGAGAGACTGTCAAGAGACCTGTGGGTTAAAGGAAAAATAGATCACAGTCAAGGTTGAGAAGTGGTTTCTTGAAATCCCGAGAATGGTGTTGGGTAGAGAAGAGATTTGGAGCTGAGGTTAGGTCAGATATTCTAAAATATCAGAGTAAAGCAGATAGTGAGTGATGATGATTCAATTCAGTTAAATCCATCAAGCATTTATTAAATAATACCTTTGTGCAAAGTACCATGCAAGGCATTAGAGAAACAAAGATAAAAAAGAAAAGGTCCCTGCCGCTGGGAAATTTATATTCTACTGAGGAAAAAAAACAATGTGGAGACAGATAAGTATATTAAAAATATGAGGAAATTAAATAAAAAATATTTTTATAATGGGGGTGGGGCAGAAAAGGAAGTAGAAGGGAAGCCTCTTGTAAAAGTTGGCTCTTTAAGCTTTGAAAGGAATGAGTCATTTCAGGTGATGGACATGAAGAAGAAATGCATCTTAGATAAGTGGGACAACCCATGGAAGGACACAGCAAAATGGGAAGTGAAATATGGGATACCAGAAATAACAGGTATACAAACTGTACTGGAGAGGAGATTACAAGAAGGAGGATGACCCCTAAGGAGAGAACTGATGAACTCCAAGCATATATTGAAACACACTTTTTCATTTTTCTTCTTTTTAAATTTTTTCATTTATTTATTTTTTGTGGTGTGTATGCTTTTTTTTGTAATGTGGCTAATATGGAAATGTGTTTTGCATGGCTTCATATGTATAATTGATATTACACTGCTTGCCTTCTCAAAGAATGGGGAAGGTGAGAGTAGAAAAAAAATTTGGAAAGAATTTTTAAAAATGAATGTTAATTCTTACATGTAATTGGGAAACATTTAATAAAATAAATAAAATATACTTAAAAATAAAACATACATTAAAAATAACTAAGAAAGGGGACAAGATGAACAGGAGTCAGCCTCTGATGGGAGGAGTATATGGATTCAAATTTGGCATTCCAAATATCCAAGCAGGTGAATGGGAGCAGTGAACATGCAGATCTCTGACTTCATATATTATTTCAGTACATTAGGAGTTGTCCCACCATCTATCTCAATTGATTTATAGCACATGGACAAATCCTCTTAATACCATTACAAATCCTTTCTGAATTGATGGTAAGAGAGCAGGCGCTTTATATAAGGCATCTCTTAAGGTATACCTGTTTCAGAGACAGGTAGAGCAAAGTATGGCTTTTCAAACTGGAACACAGAAAGTTAGCTCAAATGGGAGCCAAATGGGTAGAATTAAGAGTTTAGCTACCCTAGGAATCCTAAGTGGACATACTTTGGCTTGCTTCAGGAGACTTTAAAGAATTAGAAAATATAAGTGATTTTGACTAGAAGGAGTTAGATTTAGAGAAAACAAGCCACTGGGATAACTCAAATAACTCAAAAAATTGTTTCTGAAATACAAACTGTATGGAGCATGTGCTTACCTCTTTTCTGGCAAACATATGTGTGACTCAGTATTTGAACACTAAAGATAATGAACTCCTTAGCTGTTTCCTATCAGGGGGTAACCTAGCACTGAAATGACCTGGTGTTTTGATATGATGAGGTAAAATAAGTGTTCTTTCCAGGATTCTTCCTATGATAGTGGCAGGGGACAGATTGCTACCATCAGTTAAAAGTTTGAGAAAGCTTTTGACTTAAACTCTTGATTTCACTCTCCACACAAAGGAGACAGGCCATGTTCCTTCCCTTGGCAATCCCATTTTTATCTCTTTACAGAATACTTCAAGGAGTATACAAGCTGTTCACGTTACAGTAATTCCATTGATACAAACTTTGTTAAAAATCAGACGTGTACCCTTCGATCACCCTTAGTGTTAAGGGCTGAATTCAAGACAAAAAAAAACCTCAATGATGAAACTGTTTGTTTAAATTGTCTGAAAATGGAGACCAAATACTTGAGGGCCCTGGGGAAGCAGACTAGCTTTTTCTTTCATCTGTCTCGATATACTAAGATTTCCACTAACACATAGTGTCCCTAATAAAGGGAAGGATTTTTCTTTTAACTTTTGCCTTGGTCAGACCCATCTTGAATGCTGTATTCCATTTATTTATTTTTATTTTAAAAATTTATCTTATTTTTAATTTATGGAATGAATTGCTAAATAAATTATATTCAGTTTAGAACACCAACTCTGAGGATGGACATTGACAAGGAACCCAGCCTTCTGCCAATTATTATTTTTCAAATACTCTTTTATTTATTTATCAGAGCCATTTAGACTAGGTAGTATTTTTATGTTTGTCTGCCAGCTTATAATATGTCACAAGATCAACCTTTAGATAATTTTTTTCCTATTTTAGCAAGGCACGAGAGTTAGCAAAACAAAAATAAAATATTTGTTTTCCAGTTCCTAGTATATCATAAATCAAGCTTTATTTATGTCTTCATTCTAGCAAATCACTGTTGGTTAAAAAAAAAAACTACCACATTCATCATATATAATCATTTCTAGTGATGAGTTTCATGGTAACAAGATAAGCAAAATACTATTGGTATAGGCCACCAGCCAAAACTTAGAAATATTTTCACTGACATACATTTTTTTTCTTGCTTGTTTCTTTTTTTAAAATTAATTTTATTTTTAATTTGTGGAATAAAACAAGCATTTCCATAGCAATACAAAAAAGATGATTGCATATGAAACTGCAAATCTACTATGCATCATCTGCTATTCCTTTCAAATGTACAGAAAAAATTATCACATAAAGTTGTTATTTTTCTTTCCCCCTTGCAATAGAGATGGCTATCATTAGATATAAATAGATATACAAACACATATACATAATTATTCTATACATACTTCTATGTATCAGTTCTTTTCTAAATGAAAGTAGTATCTTTCTTCCTATGTTCTTGGTAGTTAATTTGGACACTTACAATAGTCAAATCACTTATTCATTCACAGTCATTCTTAAAACAATATTACTATTATTGTATACAGTATTCTCTTGATTCTGCTCATTTCACTTTTCATCATTTCCTGCAAGCCCTTCCATGTTTTTGTAAGATCACTGAGCTCATTTCTTATAGCACAGTAGTATTGCATCACAATCATATACCACAATTTATTTGTTCAGCTATAGCCCAATTGCATTCATTTTAATGTACTGTATCCCATTAAATATCAATATACAAGCAGGTGTGGCATATTGAAATAGAAAATAATACTGTGTATAACAGGACCTGGAAGGAAAATACAAACTTGAGGCCCCATACTCTCAGAATATCTAAAAGCTGCTAATATGTATTGGTAAAATGGGAGGACTATTTAGTTCTTGCTGGTCACTTCATAAATCACTTCATAACAGAACTCTAGGCAGAACTAGAATCATTTAGTATCTCAGGTTATAAAATGAGGTTCTTTCATAAATAACAGTGTCCTGAAAAAAGATTTTGATTGAAAGTCAAAAGATTTCTTTTCTAATTCTTGCCCTAATACTAGTCTCCTCTAGCTATGGTCGACCTCAAACTGCATTAAAAGAAGCAGAGTTATGATCATTTTGCTATACTTCTTTTTGTTCTGACTATCCCTGAAGCAGGGCATTCAATTTTGGGTGCCATATTTTAGGAAAATCACTAAACAAACTGGATCATGTCTATAAAGAGAGTGATGAGATTGGTAGACTAGAAATCAAGCCACATCATTTGCTTATTGAAAGAATTAAGGATTGCTTAGCTTAGAAAAGAAAAATCTTTGGGAGACAAACTAGCTGTCCCCTAGCATTTGAAGGGATATCATGTGTCAGAGGGATTAAGGTTGCCCTTTTTGGCCCCAAAGGGTGACCTAAACAAACCACTTAATCTTTCCAAAGCTCAGTTTCTTCATTATTAAACAGGATATTGCCTATTATAATTTACACAGGTTGTTATGAGGAGCTGATGAGATAATGCAAGTGAAAGAGCTTTGTAAAATGTTGAAATCCTAGACAAATGGAAAATAACAAATGATTTTTGTCCAGGCCAGTCCTTGGTTAGGGATTGTACTATAAGGTATGTCAGGTATATAATAGGCTCATAGATCGGGAGTTGGGGAGAGATCTTAGTCAATATGTCACCCAACTTTTCTTTTTAGAGATGAGGAGAATAGTTTGCTCAAGGTTGTAGATCCACTTATTTAGAGGGTATCTCAGAAAATCCTCCCCTGTAACAAAATTTATGCCTGGAATCAGCTCTGGCATAGCTTCAAAGGGAAAAAAGTTTCCTACCATTTTATATAGAATATATTACTAACATATTTCCCTCTATCTATAAGTTACGGCAAACAGTGATACAAAAATGAAAAAAAAAATTTTTTTTCTTCATCCTGCAGTAATGGTGGCACCAGAGTAGAAAAAGGGGCACAGGGTATTAATTACCTCATGACTTTTAGGCTGTTTATAAACATCAATTTAGCACTTGGTATTCTAAAAGCAAGAGCCTTGTCCAATGACCAACCAGTGGACATATTACTGGAAGAACTAAATCATCAACCTTGACATTCTCACTTTAAATAAAACCAGACAAGCAAGAGAGGTTGCTGTTAAATGAAAGGATGACTCAGAGGTTCTCCCTAGGGAAGCAAATAAAGGAGTTGTTGGAGTTGATTTTATCATGCTTCCAAAAGCAATGAGACACATCATTTCATAAAACACCTGGTCATCTCATATTGCAGTGTTCACAATTGCAAATGGACCACCAGGAAGATAATTGCATCTTCTGCGCCAACATCTGTTACAGAGGATGAAGGAGAAAATTCTACAAGGAACTCAGTAAGACCTTCTGAATTAAGTCAACACATGCTTTAATGCTATGTGACTTCAATGTGTAAATAGATAGAGAAAAAGCTTGTGAAATTGATGTTGGAAAACATAGTCCAGAAGAAAGAAATGAGAGAGGTCAAAGGTATTGTGCATAGGTTATACAGAAGCCTCATGTCTTTATGTATCATGAAAACTTTTCAAAGAAAAGAGTTGAGAAGTGTTTTAGTACTAAGTTCACAAAAAGGGAAAATATTATATTTTAATAGCCATGAAATAACTGGTTACTGACATGAAAATCATTTCCAAATCAGTCCTGTGTGTACAGCCACTGACCAATATACAACAAAGATAAAAACCAATACCAATTTAGAACAAAGATATGCTCTATCTTTGATACACATTTACTTTGATATATTTTTAAAAGCTATTATTGTTGAGAAATGGGAAATGGATAAAAGAACAAATATTACCACAGATTATCATCCTTTTCTTTTTAAATTAATTTTATTGAAGGCTTTCATTTTCATATTATTGGTTGGTTGGTTCTTTGTTCTCAAAGAAGACCAAACTGATAACACTATGTTAGAGTTAAGTTATAATGGGTCTAACTGTGTACGATCAATATGAGCTTGGAATGCTCTGTTTCAAATTGGACACAAGTAGTCCCTATGAACATTTGGGGTGATTTCTTTAATTCCACATATTTTGTGACACTTCTGAACTAATTCAGTTCTGCTTTGCTCACAGAACACAGCACCTTCTCTGATGAAGGCATGGTATGTTGAGTGAATCTGTGCCAGAGTTTGCCATATCATACAATTAATTCTAAAGTTCTTAAGAGAGACTTTGAGTGTCCTTGTATCACCTTTTCTGAACACCTTGTGAACGCTTGCCCTGTGTGAGCTTTCCATAAAATAATTTATTTTACATTACTACTCTCTCCCCCCTCACTTGAAAGAAAAGTTTAAGAAAAATTGTCCAGTAGGATCTGACATGTTATTGCTCCATTATCTCCTTCCTCTTTGCCAAAATGAAAGTAGTATGTTATTTTTGCTTTAATTTTTATTGATAATTTTGTTTTCTTATTACTTCCATTTCATAATCTATACTATCCATTCCTTTATAACAAAGGATAAAAGGGGCGAACAGGTCAGCAAAACTCATCCACTAAAAAGGCCTGACATTATATGCAATGCATCAAAAACGTGATACCCCATTTCTTCAAAGAAGGGGAGAAGGTGCCCACTCACATCCTCTAGGTTACATTTGCTCATTATAATTTTATAGCATTCTATTTGATTGTTTTGTTCTGTTGTTACTGTTTCTGTTGTGTATAGTGCTTTGCTAATTCTTACTGTTAATTTTCCAGTTAATTTGTCATACCCCACATCTCAGTCTTCATATTCATCATTTCTTGTTTCAGAATACCTAGTTATATTTATATTCTATAGTTTTTCATCTATTCTCAAAATGACAGGCACTCACTTTGTTCCTGATTCTTTTCTACTACAAAAATTGCTAAGAATATTTTGTAATATATACATACATGCATACTTATGGACATATACACAAACCTTTGTTTCTGTCTTTGATATTCCTGGGATATTTTTCTAGCAGTGAGCATGAACACATTTATTGCATGATTCCAATTTACCAACAATTGTCTTTCAATGTTCCTCCAGCAATGACTAAATTCAGTTTTTGCTGTCTTTGCCTAAGTTCAGGGTATGTGTTAGAACCGTAGAATTCTCTTAATTTCCATTTCTCAGTATATTTCTTTTGGTGATTTACAGCATGTTATCCCATAATCATTTAGAATTTGTGATTCTTTTGAAAACTATGTGCTTTGACACTTTTCTAAAGATCTTGATTTTGCATATTTGAGTTGATTTCCTATATACCATGGGCAGCAAATTTTTATTAAATTTAGTACAGAAACTTTTTGCACGCTACAGTTTCTTTATCATATATGTTATGGAAGAGATTTCTTTTGTGTTTAGGATGAACAAAATGACCTTCCAAACTCTCCAAATTTTGTGATTCCTTTTTTTGTTTTCCTGTTTTTGTACAAATTTTCTCGTTTAGTGGCATTGAAATGACTTATGATCACCTCTATCTGATGTTTGAGTATGAATTTTCCCCCTAGCCATGGTAGCTGTCATCATTTTCTAAAGACCCATGTAATCCAAACATTATCATGAGTAGAAGAAATTGGTATAGAAACTGATTTAACCACAAAAGACATGATCTCCTTATCATGTTGAAGGATATGACAACCAAGGATAATATTAGTTTAGAATCCAAATTCATTTAAAGAGTCATATATAGGAGAAGCAAAAGGCAGTAGAACAATGGTTCTTCACCTTTTTTTGTGTCATGGGATCCTTTGGCAGTCAGTTTGCTGAGATCTTACAGATGCTTTCTTGGAATAATGGTTGTATATATAAGATGAAATATATAGAATTACAAAGGAAATTCCACTGAAATGAAGATGTTAATATATTCCCATTTAAGTTCAAGTACCTCCTGTTATGTATCCATAGAGTTCATAACACCACATAATTTAAGAACCATTGCAGGAGAAGGGAAAACAAATTTGAATAAATTTGATGTGAGACCCTATCACACAAAGTCATCTGAAGGAGTCACTTCAGGATGAAACTTGAAAACAGCACAGAAATGAACAATGGAAAATATTAATAGAAATTTCTATAATAAGCTTTTTTTCTCCACAGATGATAGTGGAACTGCTACATCTGGACTCTTACATCAGGGTCGCTGATATGATATCAGGGTATGAGGAAATGAAAATGGCAATGAAGAATACAAAGACACAAGAATAGCTGGACTGGACAAAGTGTCTGCAGAAGAGCTTTGTTAGAGGAAGTAAACACCCTTGTGAAGTAAGGTGTTGTGGGATAAATTCTCAAGATAAAGGGAAAAAAAGGGAAGATAGCAAAGGTTTGAGAAGTTATAAACCTCAGTTTAAAAAGAGTAACACAGAAAAGAGAAATAGTGACTACTTATTGTCTTTACAAAAAATTAATGAAAATAAATTACACATGAAGGGCCATTTTTAACGAAGATATGAGAACGGTACAATCAGATTTTCTGTAGCAGAATACCTTTTAATAGTCACGCAGTTGACAGGAAAAAAAATACAAGATTTCATAGTCTTTGTGATTCTTTTTTTAAAGTATTTGATTCTGCAGAACAAAATTCTGTCTCAAAGACCCTCATCCTACAAAGTATCTCTCATACACATAACAAAAGCTTAAGGGATTCACTCAAAGATGTGCTAAGAGATGTGTTTGTTGCCCCTCTGATTATTCATATCAAGTATGGCATGAAACAAGGAGAATTATGTTCCCTGGGGCTATTTCCTACTGTCAGAAAGGATGTCCAGTGCAGAGTCCAAATTGAAGAGAGATTCTCCAGAGATGCTGAGGGCTTCCAGATGCTTCTGTTTGTGGATGACATAGTGCTGATCACATCAAGCCCCAGGACATTGCAGAGCCTCCTAAATAAAATCCATCTTCACTCAAAAGAGTTTGCCCTAACAATTTGCACAGGAAAAGTCTACTAGATCAAGAATATCTATTGTCCAGATTTTGATATATACTTGAAAGGACAACCTACAGATAGAACTCATCAGACAGTTCATAGATCTTGAACAGACATAGTAGATGGACAGAAAGTTGGGCCAGAAATGAACAGAAAGAAGAAAGCCAAGGTGAATTGCTTTCAGGAATTTGTACAGTGCTCTTAATGATCCTCAACTCCTCCCAGAAACAAAGATTCCTCTTTCTAACAAATATATTCTTCCATGATGCTATATGGCTCAGAGTCTGGGAACACTATATTCTCAAAAGAATCAAAGCTGAAAGAAGGGCATAGTGAGTGAAATTAGGCTGCATTGTGCTACTAGAAGCTTCAGAGGCTCTATATTCCCTCTGAGATAAAATAAACTTTTCTGTGGTTCCCTATGACCTATGAGAGAAAATAAACTATTATGTTTGCCATTTACTGTCTTTCATACAACTGAATGACTGAACAATGACAATAAAGCCAAATCTTTTATATTACATCATTACAACATTAATCTTATTGTACACAATGATCTCCCAATTCTTTTCACATTACTTTGCATTGGTGCATGTAAGTTTTTACCACATTTGGGGGGGTTTGACTGTTTTCCTGAAACTACCCCTCTAGTCATTTCCCAGAGTACAACACCACTTCATCATTATATACAACAACTTATTCATCCATTCCCTGATTGATGAACATCCTCTCAATTTTCAATTCTTTGCCACCACAAAAAGAGCTGCTATAATTGTTTTTTTTTTGTTTTCTTTTGTTTTTACTTTGGGGTACAAATCTAGTTGTGGTATCACAGAGCCAAAAGGTATGTTCAATTTTATATCCCTTTGGCCATATTTTCAAATTCTCCTCTAGAATGATTGGAACAGTTCCCAATTCCACTAACAGTTTATTAGTCCGTCAATTTTCTCTCATCCCCTCCAGCATTTGTCATTTCTGATAGGTATGAGGTGGTACCTCAGAGTTGTTTTAATTTGCATTCTCCAATTAATAATGATACAGAACATTTCATCTGACTATAGATAACTTTTTTTTCTTTTTTGTTTTTTGAAAACTGCCTGTTCAAGAATGTTTGTGGCAGCCCTTTTTTGTAGTGGCTAGAAACTGGAAACTGAATGGATGCCCATCAATTGGAGAATGGCTGAATAAATTATGGTATATGAATGTCATACAATATTATTGTTCTGTAAGAAATGACCAGCAGAGGGGCGGAGCCAAGATGGCACACTGCAGATAGCGTCCTCTGTGAGCTCCTGAGACCTTCCCTCAGACCCAGACAAATTGAGCCTCTGAATTGGTTCTGGAGTGAGGGCTCCACCAAACACTTGGACTACAACACACTTCTATCAAATATCTACTTTGAAAGAACTTCTGAGGTCAGTTTTAGATGGGCAGGGGATCGAGCAGCTCCCAGCGCTCAGACTCCAGTGTGCAGCCGGGGTGCAAGTCGGGGGCTGGGAAGGACCAGAAGATTTTAGGCTGCCAGGAAGTCCCTGGGAGACGCTTGGGCCACTTTGCTCTGCTTTCGGGCAGGTGCTTTGGCAGGTCTACCTTTGATAAAGGGTGGATTGAGAGCAGCTGAAAGTGTGGTCCTAGTGCGGATCTAGCCAGATCAGCCCCAGACCGGAAGTCAACTTGGCAAACTGCCCCAGGGCAAATTGAAATTGCTGTTGCAGAATTCCCTGCTGGTGACTGATACCTCAGCTGAAAATCATGAGCAAGAAGAAGAGAGCTCTCATCACAGACAACTTTTACGGAGAGAAACTAGAGAAGTCCCCAGATCCTGAGATTCCGAAAACAATTCCAGATAAAGCCACAAAGGTGGACTTAAGCTGGTCTCCCTTTCAGAAGGCTTACCTGGAAGATTGCACAAAGAATCTCAAAAGAGGGCTAGAAGAAGATTGGGGAAATAAATTGAGAACAGTGCAAGAAGGAAATATCGCCCTGCAACAGAGATGTGAAAAACTGGAAAATAAGTCTGGTGAATTGGAAAAAGTCGCCAACTCACTGGAAAATAAAGATAGTGAATTGGTAAAAGACAACAATTCACTGAAAAACAAAATTGGTGAATTGGAAAAAGTCACCAACTCACTAGAAAATAAAAATGGTGAATTGGTAAAAGACAACAAATCACTGACAAACAAAATTGGTGAATTGGAAAAAGTCACCAACTCACTAGAAAATAAAAGTAGTGAATTGGAAAAAGATAACAATTCACTGAAAAATAAAATTGGCAAAACGGAAAAAGAACGCAATGAATCAAAAAATTCAATTGGCCAGTTACAAAAGGAGCTAAAAAAGATAACTGAAGGAAATAATACCTTAAAAATTAAAATTGAACAAATTGAAATGAATGACTCAATAAGATTTCAAGAATCAGTCAAACAAAAACAAAAAATGAAAAAGATAGAAGAAAATATGAAATATTTCCTAGGAAAAACAACTGACTTGGAAAACAGATCCAGGAGAGACAATCTAAGGATTATTGGACTCCCTGAAAGTCACGATGAAAAAAAGAACCTTGATGCTATCTTTCAGGAAATCATGAAAGAGAATTGCCCTGATGTTTTAGAATCAGAAGGCAAAGTTGGCATTGAAAGAATTCACCGATCACCTCCTGAAAGAGACCCCAAAATTAAAACCCCAAGGAATATCATGGCCAAATTTCATGACTATCGTACCAAGGAAAAGATATTACAAGCTGCTAGAAAAAAACAGTTCAAATATTGAGGAACTGTCATTAGAATTACACAGGATCTGTCAGCTTCCACATCGAAGGATCTAAGGGCCTGGAATCAGATATTCCAAAAGGCAAAAGAACTTGGATTACAGCCAAGAATAAGCTTGGGAAGAAGGTGGTCATTCAATGATACAGGAGAATTTCACCTATTTCTAATGAAAAGACCAGATCTGAACAAAAAATTTGACCTCCAAACACAGAACTCTAGAGAAGCATAAAAAGGTAAAAAGGAAAGAACTCTCAAGAACTATATCTCTACTAGGGGTATCCTTAAAGAATGGGGGTATAATTTGATTTTACTTTGATAATAATCGAAAAGAAATTAGAGGTGGAAGGTATATCATACTGTAAAAAAAAGGGGGGGAGGGGAAAGGAGGTAAAATAAAGTAAAAAAAAAGGAGATAAAATAAGGCAAAGTCTCATGAAAAGACATAGAAAATCTAATATAATTGAGGGAAAGAAGGGAGGGTGATGAGTATTGTGTAAATCTTACTCTCATTAGATTGGGCTCTAAAAGAGTATAGCAGACACATTTGATTTCAGGGAAAAACTTGGCCCTCTGTATAGGGAAGTAGGAGGGAAAAGAGGAAAAGAAAGGGATAAATTAATAGAAGGATTAGGGGAAAGGTGTAAAAAAGAGAGAGGGTTCTAAACGGGGGAGGACTGTTAGAGGGAGATGGTCATCAAAAACAAAATACTGGGGAGGGGGGAAGGGAGTAAGGGGAAAGGGAAGAGAAAAATATAACTTTGGGTAAATAAGATGGCAGGAAATATAGATATAGTCATTTTAACTGTGAATGTGAATGGGATGAACTCTCCCATAAAACGGAAACGGATAGCAGACTGGATTAAAAGCCAGAATCCTACAATATATTGTTTACAAGAAACACATCTAAAACATAGAGATACATACAGAGTGAAGGTAAAGGGCTGGAGCAGAATCTTTTATGCTTCAAGTGAACAAAAAAAAAAAGCAGGGGTAGCAATCCTTATCTCAAATCAAGTAAAAGCAAAAATAGATCTAATTAAAAGAGATAAGGAAGGAAACTGTATTTTACTAAAGGGTACCATAGACAATGAAGTGGTATCAATACTAAACATATATGCACCAAGTGGTATAGCATCGAAATTCCTAGAGAAGAAACTAATAGAGATGCAAGGAGAAATAGACAGTACAACTATACTAGTGGGGTATCTCAACCTTGCTCTCTCAAAATTAGATAAATCAAACCATAAAATAAATAAGAAAGAAACTCGGGAGATAAACCAATTGTTAGAAAAGTTAGGTATGGTCGATCTATGGAGAAAATTGAATGGAGACAGTAGGGAGTTTACTTTTTTCTCAGCAGTCCATGGAACTTATACAAAAATTGACCATGTGTTAGGGCATAAAAACCTCAAAATCAAATGCAGAAAAGCAGAAATAGTAAATGTATCCTCTTCAGATCATGATGCAATAAAACTCACATGTAATATAAGGCCAGGAGAAAATAGACCAAAAGTTAATTGGAAATTAAATAATCTAATCCTGAAGAATGAATGGGTGAAAGAGCAAATTATAGGCACAATCGATAATTTCATCCAGGAGAATGACAATAATGAGACAACATACCAAAATTTGTGGGATACGGCCAAAGCAGTTGTAAGGGGTAACTTTATATCTCTAGATGCTTATTTGCATAAAATAGAGAAAGAGATCAATGAATTAGGGTTACAATTAAAAAAACTAGAAAAAGAGCAAATTAAAAACCCTCAATTAAATACCAAATTGGAAATTCTGAAAATAAAAGGGGAGATTAATAAAATTGAAAATAAGAAAACTATTGAAGTAATAAATAAAAGTAAGAGTTGGTTTTATGAAAAAACAACAAAATAGATAAGTTAATCTTTAGTTAATTTGATCAGAAAAAGGAAAGAGGAAAATCAAATTGTTAGTCTCAAAAATGATAAGGGAGAACTTTCCTCCAATGAAAAGGAAATTAGAGTAATAATTAGGAGTTACTTGGCCCAACTTTATGCCAATAAATTTGATAATCTAAATGAAATGGAGGAATATCTACAAAAATATAGATTGCACAGATTAACAGAAGAGGAAATAAATTATTTAAATAGTCCCATTTTAGAAAAAGAAATAGAACAAGCTATTAATCAACTCCCTAAGAAAAAATCTCCAGGGCCAGATGGTTTTACATGTGAATTCTACCAAACATTCAAAGAACAATTAATTCCAATACTATACAAACTATTTGAAAAAATGGGGACAGAAGATATACTACCAAATTCCTTCTATGATACAGATATGGTGCTGATAGCTAAACCAGGTAGGGTGAAAACAGAGAAAGAAAACTATAGACCCATTTCTCTAATGAATATTGATGCAAAATTTTTAAATAAGATTTTAGCAACAAGATTACAGAAAATTATCTCCAGGATAATACATCTTGACCAAGTAGGATTTATAACAGGAATGCAGGGCTGGTTCAATATTAGGAAAACTATCAGCATAATCAATTATATCAATAACCAAATTAATAAAAACCATATGATTATCTCCATAGATGCAGAAAAAGCATTTGATAAAATCCAACACCCATTCCTATTAAAAATACTAGAGAGTATAGGAATAAATGGGCTTTTCCTTAAAATGATTAGTAGCATCTACTTAAAACCATCAGCAAGCATCATATGTAATGGAGACAAACTAGAACCATTCCCAATAAGATCAGGAGTGAAACAAGGCTGCCCACTGTCACCATTACTATTTAATATTGTATTAGAAATGTTAGCTTTGGCAATAAGAGAAGAAAAAGAGATAAAAAGGAATTAGAGTAGGTAATGAAGAAACGAAATTATCACTCTTTGCAGATGACATGATGGTATACTTAGAGAACCCTAGAGACTCAACTAAAAAACTACTAGAAACAATTCACAACTTTAGCAAAGTTGCAGGATTCAAAATAAATCCACATAAATCATCAGCATTTTTATATATTACCAACAAAGTTCAGCCGCAATAGATAGAAAAAGAAATTCCATTCAGAATAACGGATGATAGCATAAAATATTTGGGAATCTATCTGCCAAGAAAATGTCAGAAACTATATGAACTAGACTACAAAACACTTTCCACACAAATAAAATCAGACCTAGTCAATTGGAAAAACAAACGTTAAGTGCTCGTGGGTAGGCCGAGCGAATATAATAAAAATGACAATACTACCCAAACTAATTTACTTATTTAGTGCCATACCAATCAAACTCCCAAGAAATTATTTTACAGATCTAGAAAAAATAGTAGCAAAGTTCATTTGGAAGAACAAAAGGTCAAGAATTTCAAGGGAATTAATGAAAAAAAAGACAGATGAAGGTGGCCTTGCTATACCAGATATAAAACTATATTATAAAGCAGCGGTCATCAAAACCATTTGGTACTGGCTGAGAAATAGAGCAGTGGATCAGTGGCACAGGATAGGATATCAGGACAAGCTAGGTAATAACATTAGCAATTTAGTGTTTGATAAATCCAAAGACCCCAGCTTTTGGGATAAGCACTCAGTATTTGGCAAAAACTGCTGGGAAAATTGGAAACTAGTGTGGAAGAAATTAAGGCTGGACCCACACCTAACACTGCACACCAAGATAAGATCTAAATGGGTTCATGATCTAGATATAAAGAGTGATATTATAACCAAATTAGAGGAACATAGGATAGTTTACCTCTCAGACCTGTGGAGATGGAATAAATGTATGTCCAAAGAAGATCTGGAACTCTTAATTGAACACCAGATAGATAATTTTGATTATATTAAGTTAAAAAGTTTCTGTACAAATAAAACTAATACAGACAATATTAGGAGGGAAGCATCAAATTGGGAAATCGTCTTTACATTTAAGGGTTCTGATAAAGGTCTCATCTCTAAGATATATAGAGAATTGTCTCATATTTATAAGAATTCAAGCCATTCTCCAATTGATAAATGGTCAAAGGATATGAACAGACAATTTTCAGAGGATGAAATTAAAACTATGTACAGTCATATGAAAAGGTGCTCCAAATCACTATTGATCAGAGAAATGCAAATTAAGACAACTCTGAGGTACCACTACACACCTGTCAGATTAGCTAAAATGACAGGAAAAGATGACGATGAATGTTGGAGGGGATGTGGAAAGACTGGGACACTGATGCATTGTTGGTGGAGCTGTGAACGGAGCCAGCCATTCTGGAGAGCAATTTGGAGCTATGCTCAAAAAGTTATCAAACTATGCATACCCTTTGACCCAGCAGTGTTTCTATTGGGCTTATATCCCAAAGAAATCATAAAAGAAGGAAAGGGCCCCACATGTGCAAGAATGTTTGTGGCAGCCCTTTTTGTACTGGCTAGAAACTGGAAACTGAAGGGATGCCCATCAAATGGCTGAATAAATTATGGTATATGAATGTTATGGAATATTATTGCTCTGTAAGAAATGACCAGCAGGATGATTTCACAGAGGCCTGGAGAGACTTGCATGAACTGATGCTGAGTGAAATGAGCAGAACCAGGAGATCATTATACACGGCAACAACAATACTATATGGTGATCAATTCTGATGGACATGGCTCTCTTCAACAACGAAATGTTTCAAACCAGTTCCAATTGTTCAGTAAAGAAAGCCATATACACTCAGAGAGAGGGATATGAGATGTGGACCACAACATAATATTTTCATGCTCTCTTTTGAAGTTTGCTTGCATTGTGTTTCCTTTTTCTGATTTTTTTTCTTGTAGATACGATTTTTCTTATACAACAATGATAAGTGTGGAAATGTGTGTGTGTGTGTATATATATACATATATATATATATATATATTCAATTTGTCAAGTATTTTAACATAATTAACATGTAGTAGATTTCCTGCCATCTAGGGGAGGGGTGAGGACTTGGGGGGGAATTTGTAAAATTCTTTAGCTTTGTAAGCATCAATGTTGAAGTATTACCCATACATATGTTTTGCAAATAAAAAGTTTTTAATAAAAAATAATAAAAAAAAGAAAACTGCTTGTTCATATCTTTTGACCATTTATCAATTGGGGAATAGATCCTACTTTAACAATTTTGACTCAGTTCTATATATATTAGAGAAAAGAAGAGAAACCTGCTGTAAAATTTTTGATGTTACTTCATTGTCTAGGGTACCTTTTATCAAGATGTTTTCCTGATTCTTTCTTTTAATTAGATCTATTTTTGCCGTTGCTTTGTCTGATATTGTGATTGTTCCCCCTTTTTTTACTTCTGCTGAAGCATAATAGATTTTGTTTCAGCCTTTTATTTTTTAACTATGTGGGTCTGTTTCAAGCGTGTCTCTTGTAAACAATAGATAGATAAATGAATGGATGGACAGAGACAGAAATAGATATATGTAGATATAGATATAGAAAAAGATGTGGGTAGACAGATATACATATGTATATCTATAGATAAAGATATGCTCACATCTATCTATCCTATCTATCTATCTATCTACACACACATATAAAATAGACCAAATGTGTGTATCTATCTATCTAAAGTGTATACCCCCCAGTGATTGAAATTCAAAATTGAGAGTTCTAGAAGATGGCCTTTGAAATGATGGGTAGACTCCTTCCCCCCAGAAAAGGACTTATTGAAGGTCAAATAGTTTGAAAAGGTACAGGTTGCTTGTGATCTGCACCTTTGGAAGGAGTGTATATATCAGTGATATCACAGTTCCATAGGAATATATATAAGCTAAATAGCCTTGCAAATACACTCCCTACACACTGCCTACTCCCTCCCTCCACCCCCTATGGACTTTAAACTACTGCCAGATTTGAGCTGGTCAGTTTAATAAAATCAGGCAACACCCAAGTATTAACTGCAAACCCCTGAATGCATATTTTATACATTGAATTTTGGGGGTTCTTGCTTATTTCCTTTCAAAATTAGGCTTTGCTTTCAAATTAAAAGCATATGAATTCAATGATATGGAAACCACCCCTCCAAATCAGGCCCTGTGCCCACTTTGTGGGCTCTCTTTCTATGGTGGTTTTAATTTAGGAGATAAAAATCATCTTGGAGGAGTTTGTAATTAAAAAAAAAAACCTCATATGATTCTATTAAGAAAAGAAAAATTCTCCAGATTCTTGGGCAGAGAAAAATGGCTTTTCCTTTTACTTGACTACACTCTTATTGAGAGCTTATATATGAATGGAAGAGTAATCATGAAACAGGTTAAGCCTTTGGGGTTAAATATCACTTAGAAGATTCAAAGTAGCTACATTTTTTTTTTCTGAAGCTGTTTTTCTTTTCTTTGATATTCCACCTGAAAAGGAGAGACCATAGAATAGGTTACCATGACAAGAAGTATAACATGGGGGAAGTACATGAGTACTGAGTTTAGGGCACATGAGATCAAATCTTGGTGCTGGCCCTTGCTAGTTGTGGCAAATAATTTGACTTCCAAGAGCCTTAATTTCCTCATCTATAAGGTGGGTGCAGTATTACATATTTTTACTACCTCAAAAGGATGTGAAGAAAGCACATCATAACCTGTGAAGTATTTCATTAAAGTGAATTATTAGGACTCATTTTTATGAGAACATTTTTTTTCTGGCTTTTCTCAGCTAGGGGTCTTGGATATGTTCCAAAATCTCATCTAATCCAGTCCAATTCAATCCAACAGGCATTTATTAAGCCTATACAGCTTCAAGGAGGGGAAAAAAAAAGGTCATAATTTCACTGTACTTCAACCTGGATAGAACTCTTCTGGAATATGGTATCCAACTCTGGGCACCATTAGTGTAAGGTGTAAGTTTTACCCACATAGGTTATAGATAGATAGATAGATAGATAGATAGATAGATAGATAGCTATAGATATAAATATAGATGTAGATTTAGGTATGTAGATAAATATAGATTTGATATATAGATATATAGAAATATATAGATAAATAGATATGTTATATAGAGATATATAGTTATATAGATACATGTAGATATATAGATATAGACATATCTAGATATATCTAAATCTCTCTCTCTCTCTCTATCTCTATCTATCTAATATCCACAAGTGTTTGTCTGAATGCAGAAAAATATGAAAAGTTAGCTCTGGAATCTATCCTAGTCCTCTGCAGGGAAATCTGATTCTTTCCAGGAAGGGAGTAGGAGATTGGAGTCAGTCCTAGGGCTGACCACTCTGCTCTGCTCAGAGAAGTAAAATTATACTAGAATTATTTTCATTCCCCCCAAAAATATTTCTAATCTAGAGGGAAATGATTTTTAAGTTTATGCTACTTTTCCTGATTCCTGTCCTTTAACAGGGAAGGAGTGTCCCAAACTATATCTGGAAAACTGATTCTCTTCCCACAAAATGCTCATTACAGATCATCAAAAGAGTAAATAGGGAATAAACCCATTTATCCAAGCTGATAGCAAATAGCAACCAGAACAGTTTTATATAGACTATTCCAAGGAATACACAGAGTAAATGGGTTCTCTCACTGAGAGTAATATACCTTAGCTCGACTGAGAATTTTGGTGAAATTCCTGACTCCTTTACATATTAGTTTCTTCCCAAAGTCTACTTCTTCCTCTTGAAATTCCTTGCCAAAGAAAGTCTTCAAAGCTAGATCCCAAAGAAGGAACTCTCTTCTCCCAAGTTTTCAGCAATGTCACCTCTCTTGTAGGCATAGTGAAGAGAGTCTTATGCAAACGTACAGTCTTCAGTTCTTAGGTACATTAAGAAGGCCATTGAAAATCTGGAGAGAATCCAGAGGAGAGTGGTTAGGATGCTCATAGATTGACTGAAAGAAAACAGATTGTTAAGCCAGGAGAAGTATAAGACTTGGAGTTGAGGTGGGGGATCAGCCAGGGAAGCAGAGAAGAAATATATCTCTAAGTACTTGAAGGATGATTGCTTTGTGAAAGAGGGATCAGACTCATTTTGTCTGGACCCACAAGACTAACTAGAAACAAGGAGGAGAGGCAACTAACAATGAGGCAAATGTAGGTTTTGTAAGAGGAAAAAAAAAAAAACAAAACTCACAACAATTTCATAGAGCAGTCCCAAAGTGGAAAAGACTGCCTTGAGAGATAATATGATTCATGACACTGGATATCTTCAAGCAGAGGCTGAAAGCTCTTTTTTGTGAGGGGTGATGTAGTGGGAATTCATTGTCATGTATGGGTTGGACTTGATTGTGGCTAAGGTCTTTTCCACTTCAGGAACTCTGTGATTCTATAAGTGACTGCCAGGAGCAAATCATTGTATTGGGTCTCAAAGATACAAAGATAAGACCAAAAAAAAAAAAAAGTCCCTTCCCTCAAAGAGCTTAGATTATCTAGTATCTCTAGTATCTCTACTAGGAGATAAGAGAATTAAATAGATCACATGCATGATAATTTGGGGAGCAAGAAAGTACCACTCACATGAAAATCAAAAAAAAAGATCTTGCAGAAGGTGGGGTCTGAGTTGAGTCTTGAAGGACTCTAACATCACATTTAGTTCCCTTTTCATTGCAGCATGTTACTAGTTTCAAATCCCAGTTCTGCTACCTACTACCTGTGTGATTTCCAGCAAATCATTTTGGACTAGTTTTTTCATTGGTAAAAATGGAGATGGTGTAGTATTGGACAAGATTGTCAAGGATTCTTCCAGCTCTAAATTTATGATTCTATGATAGAATGTTGAGTTCTATTAACACTGAATCTCACAGTCTCTGCTGGAAGGCAATGTCTGTTCCAGGGAATCACATGAAATAAGCCTGGAAATCTTGACTGGAATCAGATTGTGAAAGGTTTTAAAAACTGAGTTGAGTGAGGAATTTATATTTTATCTATGAGGCAATGTGGTTTGGAGGTTCTTCACACATACACAAACACACAACAAATCTGTACATATTTTAGACTATTTGCCTTATCATAGTCCTAAAAGGCTGGAAAGGGGATTCAATGTTGTTGTTGCTGTTTTCAAAAGTATTTTAAAAAACAAAACCAAAACGTTTTAAATTTATTCTAGCAATATCTGAAAAGGCACAGAAGGGAAGAGGAAATGTGGTCTTTTATATCACCAGTGGTGTTGAAGTGAAAGGAAGACTGCATTTGGAGTCAGATGACTGGAATCTAAAATCTGTCTAATTCTTTCCAGCTGGCTGACCTGGGGCAAACTAGCTTTTTTTTCTGAGCATTTTACTGTTTCTTCACCTGAGGTTAAGAATACTAACCCTGCCCACCTCACAAAGGTTGTTGTGAGGAAAGTTTCTTTGTGACATTCTAGTATTATTGTCACCTGAGCTATTATGATAAACTGAGCATCTGATGCCTGAGCCCACATTCCCTGTTCCTTGCTCCCTTCTATCACTAACTCAGCCCTATCCCATTACTTCTAGAAACTAGAAAGTTGCTGCTGCTCATAGTGTTCATGTTTTGTAGTTTGCTGGTATACAGAGGCAATACCGACTGCAGTCAGGACAGCTTATGTTTACATAGTAGTGCCCATATGGCATACTTTTGATCCTCCCTTTTACATTTTGAGGTGGATAGTATCATTTCCATTTCACAGATGAGAAGGCTTGTTCTTGGTCAACACTGTATCAGAGATAGGATGGACATCCAGTTTTTTTCTGGGTTCAATGTTCAGCACTGACTTTCAGATAAGGGCTGAAATCAATTTATGTAGCATACATAGAAAGTCTGGGGGGAATCCATTATTACCGACTCTTTTATTCCTCAAGAAATTCAAGAGCCAGCCAAGGGACAGAATCAAAAGGAAGACTAACAAACCACCAAAACCCAAACACCCCAAACAAAATAAAAACCTTGCCTTGATCTCAACCTCAATTCTGAACAACAGGATGTTACTCAAACATTATAGGGTATCATTACTGGAGACTCCACCCTAATGGGTAAAAGGCAGCCTCTCAATTAACTGGGGTCCTTCTCTTTTGTCTAAAACCCAGGCCTGAAGAAATCCACTCCCCTGCAGTGATGGGGAAAAGAGGAAAAGGGATAGGCCCCTTAATCATGGGTGGAGGTGGGGCAGAAGGGGAATATATTTCTAAAATAGCTCAATCTGCTACAAACATACAAGCAAAGGGGAGGAGAGGGAGAGAGAAGAGAGGGAACCCCTCCAGAGATCCTCCAGAAAAAGGTCCCAAATCTCCCTTCTTCCTAAAACCTTTAAACTCTTTTTCTTACATTTCATTTGAAGTTGACATCAGTAGTTTCGTGTAGTTTGAGGCCAAATTTTACAGCATTGTTGATTTTTTTTAAAGGAAAAATTTAAAGGCGATTCAGCTTAGCTCTTCCTTTTTTTTCACCCTTCCCTCCCCCGCTTCCGTCCCCAAGATCCCCAACAGCATGCCCAGTTAAAGCGATGCTTTCTTGCTCAAACCCTTAAGGGAGGGCACCGGGAGTGAGAAGGCGCAGGGCAGACACTGTGCCAGGGCCAACCAAAGGAGTGAACACTAATCGAGAGAGAAAACAGAGCAGTATCCCCTCTCTCCCCCGTCCTCCTCCCCCATCTTTCTTGATTACAGTAAACACCTTCTTAATAGATCAAAAGGGCTGGTGGCAAGGCGGCGGGCGGGCGCGCAGCTTACTCACAAAATTCATTATGGTAATGCGCTGCCGCCACAGCAGCGCCGGGAGTTTAGCTGAGCCCTCTCTCTCCCCCAGCGGCCCACTTTGATCTGCGGCCCCGGCCCACTCTCGGTTCCCGCAGTTAATCTACATTTTGTCGGCGTCAGACTTTTTTTCTTTTCTTTTTTTTTTTTTTTTTTCCCGGGACTTGTGCCTCAAGACTGCGGAGCAGCCCCAGGAATCAGAAGAGCCTGTTTTGCTGGGGAGACATTCTCCTCCCCCTCTTCTCCCCTCCTCAGGAGTTCCCCTCCGCCTCCCCTTTCCTTAAGTCAATAACAATCTTATCTGGCCCTTCCTCCCAAATCCTGCCACCCTCCTCCTTCCCCCACCCCCTTTTCCATCACTACCCACCCTTCGCCCTCTCCGCAGGCTATAATTCTCATCACCGCAATGCAGGTTTACCACAACGCGCTATTATTATTAATGATCACAACTAAAGTGCCTTGGCACCCCCAAACCTCACCCCCGAATTTGCCGAGTGTTCGGGTCTCTCTTCGAGCATCAGACGATGCCAGGCTGACCTAGAGAGGCTGCGTCCCCAAAGAGAGAACTTGAGACTCTCCCACTTGGAGGAGGGGAGGTGGGTAGTGAGACTGGGGTGGGGTGGGGGGGAATCATGTCGCTGCCAATGATGTAATTGTAGCACAAGGACTTTAAAAACTGGAACTTTAAGACAACCTCGGGAAACAGGCAGTCATCATATAGAATCATAGATTTGGACCCTGGAGGGGACTTTAGAACCCATCTGATTAAAATGTCATATTACAGATGAGAAGACTGAGGCTGCTCAGGTATATTTAATCAACAAGCATTTAAATTAATTTTAATTTAAATGAAAAATTAAGCTTTTTATTACGTTGTAGATACTACTCTAAGCTGGGGGAAGAGGGGGAGGGAGGCAAAAAACAATAACAAACCTAACCCTGCCCTCAAGGAGTTCATGTCCTAAAGGAGAAAACAACTAGATACAAGATAAACACAGTATGTCCCCCAAATCCCAGTGCAACTTAAAGCTAGTTCCCTAAAATTTCACCAAAACTTGGGACACCCTGTACAGAGTAAATGAGAAATAATCTGAGAGGATTCTGGAAGAGGCCTTAGAAATAACAGAGAAATTGTTTTATTCATCATAGGCTCTTCAGGTACGTCTCAGGTACACTTCTTTAGACTATTATACCCAATAGTGTACTCAACAAAATGGGGGAAAACTACAAAGCTTGCTCCCTCTATCAATGGCCAGCTCTTATCTTGTCTGAAGAACATCTTTATGTTCAGTTAAGGCGCCTATATGTTTAAAGCTGGATGGGACCCTAGATTTTCTTTAGTCTAACCCCTGAGGCTGAGCAAAGTCATATATTTAATTGGGTGAATATAGGTCTGGACTAGTTCTGCCTCATACTTAATACCTGTGTGAATTTACACATTTTATTAAGTTGCTCATCTGTAAAATGGGGATAATAATGGTACTTCCCTTCCTTACCAAGTTCTTGCAAGAATCCAATGGGATAAATGTGCCTAATATATATTATGCCAATGTATCATACATCTATGTATATATTACACATATATCTGTTTCCCTCCCTCCTTCCTTCCTTCCTTTTTTCCTTTCTTTCCTTCTTCCCTCCCTCCTTCCCTTCCTCTCTCCCTTCCTCCTTCCCTTCCTTCTTCCCCCTTCCTCCTTCTCTCCCTTCTTCTCCCCCTCCCTTCCTGCTCATTCCCCCTCCCTCCTCCCTCTGTATCTCTCTGTCTCTGTCTCTTTTTCTCCCTCCCTCCTTCTGTCTCCTTCCCTCTGTATCTCTCTGTCTCTGTCTCTTTTTCTCCCTCCCTCCTTCTGTCTCCCTCCCTCTGTCTATCTCTCTGTCTCTTTCTCTGTCTCTGTCTCTCTGTGTGTCTCTGTGTCTCTCTCCCTCCCTCTACTACACTGCCTACCAAAGAATGATTTCCACTTAGAGCAGAAAGGAATCCTAGAGATCATCTATTCCAGTGAACGAATTGAAATCCAGAAAAAAAAATGATTTGACCAAATTTATACAGATGATACAGATACTAATAAAGCTAAGACTAAAACCCAAACTTAGGATAACTGCATGGCACATTGAATGGAGTTCCTGCTCTGGAGTCAGGAAGACTTTTTCTTTGTAAGTTCAAATCTGGCCTCAGTTACTTACTAGCTCTGTGATGGTGGGCAACTCACTTAACCTTGTTTGCCTCAGTTTCCTTATCTGTAAAATAAGCTAAATAAAGAAATGACAAACCATTTTAATTTCTTTGCCAAGAAAACTCCAAAGAGAGGAAGGAAAGGAGAGAGGGAGAGAGGAGGAAGGGAAAGAGGGAGGGAGGCAGAGAGGGAGAGAAGAGGAGAGGGGGAGGGAGAGAGGGAGGGAGGGAAAGAGTAAAATATTTCTGAACTATAATAACAAAAATCCAATCCCTTTTTAGTATTCTTTCTAATATGTTATTTTTTCCAGCTTTAACCTCTTTCCCAAATCCTTGTGTTCCTCTAGACATTCTGCTTATGTGTCTAACCTAAATTTACCTAAACTATAATATTTTTAAAGTCAAACTCAACATTTTTCTCCTCAATTTAAATTTCCTTCTTCATTTGACTATTTCTGCAATGATTTCATTCCCGTTTATGCCTCCTCTTAGATCAGAACCTGAGCATTGGTCTTTGACCTCTCTCTTTCCCTGTACCCCATATCCAGTTCCCTAATTTAGCCAGTTCTTTCTACATAGCGTTACACTTTTCATTCTTTCTGCCATATAGTTGAAAACCTTGACACCTCAAGTATGGATTATTGTGGTAGTAGCCAAAATTGTGTTCCTTCTATTAGGATAGATCCTAATCTAATATATCCTGTATGCTTCGAGCATGATAACTTTCTGAGAACAGCCTTTTCATCAGATGTCTAGAACAATACAGTCTGATGTCTAAAAAGTCATATTTATATAAAGAGAGGCAGTATGGTATAATGCTTAGACAGCAGCTTTGGAGTCATGAAAATCTGTGTTCAAGTTCTATCTATAACATCTGTAATCTCCTAATTTAACCATGAATGGGCAAGTCATTTGTTTCTCAATGCCTCATGCAGCTCTTTCTTACTTTAAAACACCAACAAGATGTTGATCTGCTTTAGTCGAGTGAAATTTCTAAAATTGACACCCTCCATTGGGAATTCCCTGTCTCTATGGAATCATAGAGCTGAAAAATAATAAATATAAAAAGTTTTTCTTCACAGTCATCTTGTGAGGTAGGTAATGCTTAATAAATATCTGTTAATTGACTGACTGTGTTGTTCCTCTGCTCACGAACTTTCAACGACACTCTCATTGCCCACAAAATAAAAACCAAATGTCTTCATCTGGCATTCAAAGCCCTAATAAAATCTGACTCAAATCTACTTTTCAAACTTAATAACTTATTCCTTCTCTATAGGAGCTCTTGGATCTAGTCAGAATGGTTTACTGACTGTAGTTGAATACATTGCATTTATTATGGAAAGAGGATTGAACTAAGAATAGTCAAAAGATTTGCATTCTAGTCCTGGCCTTTTTATTGGTTAACTTTATGACCTTCGAAAATCCCTTAACCCCCCTGGGCCTGTTTCCTCACTTACAAAATGATGGGGATGGACTTGCTGACCTCTTAGCTTCCTTAGGGTTCTAAAATTTTGTTATTCCTCTCTATCTTGGTTCTCCCTGTTGTCCTTTAGGATCTCTTTTTCTTATAACCTGTTTAAATCTTAGCCAAATTTGCAGGTCTGAACTAAATTCCATCTCCTCCATTAATCTTTCTCTGACCATCCAGCTTTTAATAATCTCTCTTTTTTGTCTCTCATTTGCTCATCCATGGCACTCTACATTTAAATTCTGATTATGCTGACCCCATTTGGGATTTTCATGGCAAAGATACTGGGGTGGTTTGCTATTTCCTTCTCTGGCTCGTTTTACAGATGAGGAAACTAAGGCAAACAGGGTTAAGTAGCAGAGTTAAGTAACATACCTAATGTCTGAGGGTGGTTTTGAACTCAGTGCCTGGCACATAGAAGGTACATAATAAGTGCTGATTTCTTTCCTTATCCTTCAATATAGTGCCTCACTCACAGCAATGGTGATTATAGATGACTGATTGATTATAGGGTGAGAATAAAGTCAAAGGTGAAGCCCAGGTTCTGAATTGAGGGGATTCTGAATTGAGGATGAGGAATAGTAAAAACGAAGAAGCAAAGTTGAAAGGGAAAGATATTGAGTTTAGTTTTAGAACATAATTAGTTTGAGGCGAAGGTTGAACATCAAAGGAGAAATGATTAGTAGTACTCAAAATAAATGTTCTTTTGAATGGAATGAAAATCTTAAAAAACAAAAACACAAAACCTCTGGGAAACTGGACAATGGCAGTATACCTGATTTAGCTTGAAACCCTAGAACTATAGAAGGACTAGAAAAAAATTCAAAACTCTCCATCTCCTGATCTGCCCTGTCACTATCTTTCTAGATCTGTTTTTCTAATATCTAGAGCATATTTTCATTTGGACATATCATGTTCAGCTGAAACAACATTCTAAAAATGGCGTCATCATCTTTCCCAAGAATAGTCTTGTTTTGTAAGCTTGTTATGAGTACATATCATTTTATTTTTGTACTTGTAACCCCAGCCTGATATATAGCAAGTGCTTCATAAATATATTTAGACTGATTGATCTCCAAATTTCTTCATCACTATCAACAGCAGCAGCAATCTTCTCATTCTCCACTCCAGTGCTCATTATAGTATTATAAACTATGCTCATCCAATTCAATCTGAAAAAGTATTTATGAAGTATCTACTATATTCAAACTATTGTTACTAAGGCACTGGGAACACACAGATGAAAATGAAATAGTCCTTGGTGTTCAAAAGTTTAAATTCTATTGGGTAGTTTGAAGAGAGAATACTGATAAATGGGGAAGGGGAAAAAAAGGGAAAAAAAGGTAACCTTTCCATACTAGATGGTACCAGATCTAAGGTTCAAAGAAGACTGGGATTGAGAGAGTTTCAGGGGAGGAGGGAAATTCATTCCAAGCATGGTTGCCGAGTTGTGAGAATCTTGGAGAGGGAATGTCAAGTGTAAAGAATTTAGTTATATAGTTATCTGTGTATTTGTACAGCATTTTAAGGTTATCTCATTTAATCTTCACACCAATTATCATCTTCTTTTTACAGATGAGGAAATGGAGATTGAGAAATGTTAAGTGATCTGTTTAGGATCATACATCTGCTAAGTTTCTGAGCCAAAATTCAAACTCAGATCTTCTTAACTCTAGATCTTATCTCCGTCCATAGTACTACTTACTTGCTTGTGACAGGGAGTAAGATGATATGATATAACACTGGAAAGGTAGACTGAAGTCACCTTGGGAAGGACTTTAAATGCTAGGCTGAAGATTCAGTGTTTTATCTGAGAGGTAAATCAATTAATCAATAAATATTTATTAAGCACCTACTAGATGCCAGAAACTAAGAGCCAGGGATTTTAAAAAAAAAGAAAAAAAAAAAAGACAGTCCTTTCTCTGAAAGAGCTTACAATCAATCTAAAGGAAACAGTGAAAGTTTTTTTTTTAGTGTTGAGTAATAATTCAGATCTGGGACTTAGAATAATTACTTTGGCATCTTTGGGGAGAGATTGAAAAGGGGAAAGACTGAAGATGATAGACGAATTAGTTTATTTTTGCAGTAGACTTTAAACAGTAATAGGTTTTTATAAGTGGCTAATGAATGAATCAATTGATAACATTTTTTTTTCTTGCCCCTACATCCAAATCATCATCAAGTCTTACTTATCTGTTTCCACCTTGTATTGGGATTCTCTTTATCTTTATTTTTCCCGTCATGATCATAGGATAGGTGCTTATCATTTCACATGTAAACTTCAACATAATCTCTCTTTTCCAACCTGTCCCACTCATAGCTTCCCAAATAGTCTTTCCAAACAACTTTTGTTGTTATTTTATTGTTATTTCTCTAGTCAGCCACCTAGTGATATCTTTTTGTCTTAAAATTGCATGCCTTAACTAGCCTTCAGTTTTCTGTCAGTTTTATCCCTATTATTATTCTCTTTATTTCTGGATCATTTTCTTCAGACTCGACTCAAGCCAAGCCATCTGCTTGCTTCCCCTGGAAAGAAGTGTATTTGTTCTTGTTTCTGTACCTTGGCAGGAATCATTTTTTGAACCCGAAATGTTCTTTTCCTTCCTTTATTCAACATATCTTCATATACACAATATAATATATGTACACACATAACACACACATGTTTATTTACCTCACATAAGCATGTACATGTATACATGTACATATGAATGTATTTGCATACACACATATATGTAGGTTACATATACCTACATGTATATGTGTGTGTGGTATAATATGTATAAATATACAATTACTATATGTATATTTGCTATATATAACTATATTTACATGCACAAACATACATATATACACAATACATGTATATGCATATGCATATACACATATGTGTATTTAATCTTCCTCATAGCTAGGTTCAGAGGTTTTCTTCTTTGATAAGTCATATCTATTAATTTGGTAAGCTGCTTTCTAAATCATCCATGGTGTCCTTCCACAATTCTTTGTTGTTGTTGTTTAGTCATTTCTTGTGACTGATTCTCATGACCTCCTTTGGGATTTTCTTGACAAAGACACTAGAGTGATTTGCCATTGCCTTCTCCAGTTCATTTTAAGGTGAGGAAACTGAGGCATATAGGGTTAAATAACTTACCTAGAACTACATAGCTAATAAGTGTTTTAGTCCAGATTTGAACTCAGGTTTTCTTAACTCCTGGCCTAGCACCCATCCATTGAACCACCTGGCTACCCAACAACTACCGTTCATAAATTTATCCTTATGGAATAATAGGTCATATAAAAATCATAGATCAAGGCTGAAAGGAACCTTAAGTCCATCTCCTTGTATCCTTATTTTACAAATGAGAAAACTGAGGCTCAAGGAAGTTAATTTACTTGTCAAAGGTCATATAGACATTAAATGTTAGAGATAGGGTTAGAACAGCTTATCTTGCATGTTGTTAAAGTAAATTTCTTCATTAGAACTTTAGCTCCTTGAGTGCAGTGGCAAATTACATTTGACTTTTCCATTCCAAATGTATAGCACAGTACATGGCACATAAATGATCTTCATAAATATTTGCTGTTAATTGATTTATAAAGGTAATTGCAAGAGTTGTCTCTAATTACCTTAAGATGTAGAAAGACTTGCCTAGGGCCATACCATTGGCAGTTAGAGATTGTTGGGATTGGAATCCACATCTTCTTTAAGAAATCCCAGTTCTCCTGATAATTTCCTTGAGTACTCTAAATCCTTCCTATTGAGATTTAAGCACTTTCCTTTGATTCTGAATTTAGGGTCCATGAAGACCACGTGGTTACCACCCTTTGGAAAAGGCCCTTTGAAGATTTGAGTGTTATATTATTCAAACTCCTCCCCACCCACCCTCATTTTGCAGACTGAACAGACCCAAATACTTAAATCTTACTTCTAAGGTCTTATTTAATCTCCCCAACCCCCCTCCCCCTTAGTAGTTCTCCTTTGCATCCTTTCCCCAGTCTTCTTGTCTTTCTTTAGCTATTTTGCTTGAAACTGGTCACACTCTTTCCATCAGGGTCCATCTAGGGCTGAGACTCTTTCAGTTTCATTGTACAATGTTCCCCCAACTTTCTCAATGTTGTAGGAATGCCTGTTGATTAAAATAAAACAAAAACCACTCCAGTAGTCACTTGGCTTACTTTACCTTTATTTATTTAGTTTATTATCCTTATTTATTCATCAGTATTTCCAGCTAGTTCACTGTAACTTTTATTTGCTTATTGAATATGTTTCCCTATATATATGTTGAAATCTTACATTTTGCTTCTGATTACCACAGGTGTTTATTGCTAACTCACATTTATCTGACACTTTAAGATTTTCAGATCTTTTTATTTGCTTTGATTCTCACAACAAACCTTTGAGATAAGCAGGCCAGGATGTTATTAACCCCCTTTCATAGATAAAGAAGTTGAACTTCTGAGCAGTTAAATAAATTAGGGGAACAGAATTTTGTAGGGCATAGATCCCAAAGGGGCAAATCGAAGGGTGCCCAGAGGTGGTCTCTAAGATTCCTTCCAGATTAATATGATGTGACCCTATAAATGAAGATAATATCATGGCAGCTGTTAATTATAGGAAGCCTTGCAAGATGTTCCTCTTTCTAGCCAGACATATCTCTGAGTTTTAATTTCTTTATCTGTAAAAAGAGAAGTTGTAGCAGTTGATCAACAAGGTCTTTTCCAGCTCTAAAACTTTGGTGTCATGGATCCCTTGGCATTCTTGTATTTCAAAGATAATGTCACCAATGCACAAATAAAATATTTAGGATTATAAAACAAGCCAAAAGTTAGTGAGAATTAAGGTGTGAATTTTTTCCCCGTTTCAAGTTTTTGGACCTCCTGAACTCTCTCATGGGTCCAATGGGAAGGGACAAAGATATGTATCCCAGGTTAAGAATCCTGGTTCTATGGGTTGCCAAAGGACATAAGTAGAAAGTGGCAGCATGGAGATTTGAATCCAGGTATTTTGACTCCAATTCTAGGGTTCTTTTCTTTATCCCACATTGCCTTACAATTTTGATCCTGTCTTCCAAGGTCCTGGCTATCCCAGTCATATGCCATTATTAGCTGTAAGGAAATATTTTCTATTTTTGTTCAGTCCTCTCCAACTTTGTGACTCCATTTTGGGGTTTTCTTGACAAAGATAATGAAGTGTTTGCCATTTCCTTTTTCAGCTCATTTTACAGATGAGGAAACTGAGGCAAACAGGTGCCTTGACCAGTTATATAATTAGTAAGTATCTGAGGCCACATTTAAACCCAGATCTTTCTAAATCCAGGTCCTACACTTTATCTATTGACCCACTTTAATAAGGGTTATATCGTGTAAACCTGAAAGGAATCTTAGAGATCATTTGATCCAAAATCCCCTTTATATAGAGAGAAACTGAGACTCTAAGAGGTCAATTAAACCTTACTTAAAGTCACCTAGGTAAAAATAGCCCAACAGCCTTTTTTTTTCCTTTATCAGATTTTATACAAGTACAATCTTCATTTCCATGTCAGTAATAATCAGACTGTAAGTAACGGAGCTGGAATTGGAACCCAGGACCTTTATATTCCAAATCTGGAATTCTCTCCATGGTACCACACTGTTATATCATCTATGGCCTAAATTGGAGGGGTTTTTTAGATCTCATTGCATCCTTTTCCATTAGAGATGAAAACAGTCCCAGCCACCCCTGAGATTCCATGCAGAGTCGGGGGAGGTCAGGAGGGTACAAATGCCAAATGAAATTATGGGTTTCTATGTAAATGTTTGAGTCAATCTGTGAGCTTGTCTCTTTTGTCCTTGTTGAACCCATTTTCCCTGAGCTCAGGGAATTTTGTTTTATTTTTTTAAAAAATAGATAACATGCAGTGTTGGCTGTACCAGGCACTTAATAAATGTTAGTACCTAATATATCATGAACAGCCCTGAGGAGTCTGGGATGGGAGAACAGCTTCCCTGTCCAGGTTTCTTTTGAACCTGCCTGGTTGGACATGTGGACCAAGGCCAGGTCGGGCAGTTTCCCCTCTTCAGCCTTTGCTGAGAATGGTTGCAGCTGTTTTGGTTGATGAATCTCTTGTGCTCCGGTTGCACAGGCCCTGGCAAAGGAGATGGGACTGTCTGGGGAATTGATTTAAGAGAAAAGCCGGGAGTCCAGTTTCCAGGGAAGCCTTGAAAAGCTAACCCTTTCATTTTCAACCCCAAAGAAGAAAAGAAGGAAAGTGAAAATGAGCCCCATGGCACCCTGTGAGAATCAATCGCAAAGAGGGATATTCAATTATTTATAACACTCTGGCAACCTTTTTTTCCCCCTTTATCAAATTTTATACAAATGGAATCTTCGTTTCCACATCAGTAATATCCAGGCTGTTCTCGGGGTTGCACGTGGCTGGGATGTGGGTGCTCAGCTGGCTGGAGGCTTGTAATAGCTCGGGGTTATTGATGGGTCAGTGTCTACCCATGGAGGCAGATAATAAATGGTGTTCTCTAGGGGTCAGTGCTGGGCTCATGGCAGCTAATACTCTGGAATGGCTATTCTGGGATGACAGACTAGAGCTTACAAGCTCCTTAAATTTGCTGAGGGGGAGTGGTGATAACCTGGAAAGAATTATGCTCTGAACTGCAGCAAGGAAACCACCCTTCTCCCCCCTCCCCCTCAACTGAGTTTCCAGACTTGTTCCCTCTATGGGGTAATCTTTACTTAATGAAGTCCCAATCCCCTTTTTTCGTTTAGAGACTGGGGATCACTCATTCAATTGCTACCATGAACTAAATTCTGACCTCTCTAGGGTATCCATCATTTCCCTTCCCCTATAGGGGAATATATATTCCCCTATACACAATTTTAGGCCAAATAATAGACTCATAGAATTTGGAATTGGAAGGGACCATAGAGAGTCAAAGGATCATAGATCATAGCTTCTTTGATTTAAAGCTGGAAGGGACCCGAGAGACCACCTCGTCCAACCCCCTCAGTTTATTTATGAGGAACTGAGATTCAGAATTAAGTCTCTTAGGATACACATTTAGGGCTGAAAGTAACCTCAGAGACCCTCTGGTTCAACCCCCTCATTTTACAGTTGAGAACGTGAAGGCCTGAGAAGATTATGTGATTTGCCCAATATCGAATAGGTGGTTAAATGTTAAGGTAAGATTTGAACCAAGGTCTTTGGACATTAGATCTCATACTTCCTGCTGTACCACTCTAATCCTCTTCATTTTGTTCCCAGAGAACCTTGGGCTCCTAAACATTGGTCCAAGATTACACAAGCAATGTGTGGTGAATTCAAGATTTAAATTTACATGTGATATCAAGCCCAATTCTACTTTTATTACATAATAATTTATATTTATGTAAATATGTAAACATATTAATACATATACAAATATAAACATAATGAATACATTTAAATCTAAATAAATGAAGGTATATATAATAAAAGTCCTGAAAAACACTTCTCACAATCCTTGAACTCTAGTACCTTTCTATTACTTTTTCATGAATAAATCAAGACATCACCCTTGTGATGTCACTGGTCCTCTTCAAGAACAAAGGATCATCACCATCATTAATCACACCATCATATATAAATTCTTTTCTTTGACATTAAAAGCTCTTTACAATCTGGACCATTCTGGTATTTCCAGTTTTCTTAAATATTATTCTTTCTTACACATTCTATAGTCCAGCCATTCTTGCTTACTTGATGTTTTCCCACATGACATTTCAGCTCCATTCTCCCATGCTTGTGCACTGGGAGACTATAATATTCTCCTTTCTTACCTTCATTTTTGGCTTTGCTCAATATTCAGTCCAGAAATTACCTTCCACAGGAGGTCTTCCCTGGTTTCTCTCAACTCTTACTGGTTCCCTTTCAAGGTTAACTTCTACTTAACACTATATGGAACTTCTGTGCACCTATTTCTGCATATCATTCTCTTATTAGAAAATAAATTCTTTGGCAGATACTATTTTTCCCTTTGTATCACTTCCACTTGATTTAAGGCTTGATACCTAGTAAATACATGCTACATGCTTGTTGATTAATTGATACATTGACTAGAGTAAGTCATTGTTGGATAAAAAGGAATCTGAGATGGAAAAGGGGAGGCTTGTCCCATGAAGGCTGTTGGAAGGTGGAAGAGGGTTACATAGAGAAGAAAGTAGGGCAACTACATGGCATAGTGGATAGAACATCAATCCTGGAATCATGAAGACCTGAATTCAAATCCAGACCCAGACATTTAAAAACTTACTAGTTATATGACCCTGAGTTATTCAACTCCAAATTGCCTCAAAAAAAAAAAAAAAAAAAAAAAAAAAAAAAAAAAAAAAAAAAAAAAGGTGTGGGAAGAAGAAAGGATAGGAAAATGGTAATTAGAATTTAAAAATAGAATTAAGGTTCCTGCTTGTCCTTTTAAGAATGACAAAGAGAGCACCAGCCCTGAAGTCAGGAGGACCTGAGTTCAAATCTGGTCTCAGACACGTAACAGCTGTGTGACCCTGGGCAAGTCACTTAACCCCAATTACCTCAGCAAAATAAATAAATAATTAAAATAAAATAAAGAATGACAAAGAGAACTTTGTATCTAATAATAACAATATTGCTTTAAGAAAAACTTTCAAGTTGCTCCAAATCACTATTGATCAGAGAAATGCAAATTAAGACAACTCTGAGATACCACTACACACCTGTCAGATTGGCTAAAATGACAGGAAAAGATAACGATGAATGTTGGAGGGGATGTTGGAGGGCTGGGACACTAATACATTGTTGGTGGAACTGTGAACGGATACAACCATTCTGGAGAGCAATTTGGAGCTATGCTCAAAAAGTTGTCAAACTGTGCATACCCTTTGACCCAGCAGTGTTTCTACTGGGCCTATATCCCAAAGAGATCTTAGAGGAGGGAAAGGGACCCACATGTGCAAAAATGTTTGTGGCAGCCCTTTTTGTAGTGGCTAGAAACTGGAAACTGAAAGGATGCCCATCAATTGGAGAGTGGCTGAATAAATTATGGTATATGAATGTTATGGAATATTATTGTTCTGTAAGAAACGACCAGCAGGACGATTTCAGAGAGGCCTGGAGAGACTTGCATGAACTGATGCTGAGTGAAACGAGCAGAACCAGGAGATCATCATGCACAGCAACAACAGTATTACATGATGATCAATTCTGATGGACATGGCTCTCTGCAATAAAGAATTGTCTCAAACCAGTTCCAGTTATTCACTGAAGAAAACCATATACACCCAGAAAGAGGGACATGAAATATGGGCCACAATGTAACATTTTCATGATCTCTATTGACATTTGCTTGCATTGTGTTGCCTTTCTCTGATTCTTTTTTTTTTTTTCTTGTAGATAGGATTTTTCTTGCATAACTTCTCAAGCATTTCAACATTATTAACATGTAGTGGACTTCCTGCCATCTGGGGGAGGGGAGGGGACTGGGGGTAAAATTTGTATTGGAAAGCTTTGTAAAGATCAAGGTTGGGGAACTACCCATACATATGTTATACAAATAAAAAGCTTAAAAAAAAAACTTTCAGAGACTCATTTTGACTATCATAAATACAAAGAACCTATGAAGAAAGATACTATTTGCATCTAGAAAATGAACTGTTAAATAGAAGTATGTATAGAATGATTGTACATATTTGTTTCTAATGATAGCCATCTTCAGGGAAGAAAGGAAAAATGAGAAACTTTATTATGATATATTTTATTTTTATTATTTTTGCTGAGGCAATTGGGGTTAAGTGACTTGCCCAGGGTCACACAGATAGACAGTGTTGAGTGTCTAAGGTCAAATTTGAACTCAAGTCCTCCTGACTTCAGGGCTGGTGCTCCATCCACTGCACCACCTAGCTGCCCCTATTACAATATATTTTAAAAGAATAGCAAGTTGTTTAGAATAGATCTGCAGTTTTATGTGTAATTTTGTTTTATTCTATTATGTCATAGAAATGCTTCTTTTGTTTCAGAAATTAAAAATAAAATAATTTTTTTAAAAGAATGAAGAAAAAAGAAAAAGAAATAGTAACTTTCACTGGAGATATAAGAAGGGTTTCAGGAAGAAATGTAGAGTACTAGTGGTTGGTGACTCCCTACTGAGGGCTACTGAGGCAAGAAATTTCAATCTAACAACAATAAAATGTTCTTCTGTCTTCCTAGAGCTTATATCCAAGACTTATAAATACAATTGACAATTACCCACTTATTATTCTTGTGGGCACAAATGATAGTGCTAGAAGGCACTGTCAATGTACAAAAAGACTGTCAGTGATTATGAAGTTTTGGGCAAGAAGCTAGGAACTTAGGAGCAGAGATTATTCTTACCATTGTCTTTTGAATGCAAGAAATGCAAGAGAGAAAAGTTAATTTGGAAAGTGAACAGCTGGCTAAGAAGGTAGTATCTGATAATGGGATTGGACTTTTGAACCATGGTTTAAAGTATAAGGTTGACAGATTCCTGGCCAGAGATGGAGTATACCTAATAAAAGGCTGGGAAGAGTGTATTTGCCAAGTATCTTGAAAATCTAATCAAAATGGCTTTAGACTAAAAAGGATGAGAGAGGGAGAAGACTTCCTCTATATCTCCAGCTTAGATACCATAAAAATAGCTACAGTGAAGGAAGATTAGCATAATGATAACCAAATTTTACAGAAGACATGCAATAATGAAGACAAATAATGAATATGAATAATGAGGATGAATAATGAAGTAAAATCCATGTCCTTAAATGCCATTGGACAAGTTGTCAAAGCTTAGTCAAAAGTTAAGGGAAACTAGAAGTACTGATGCAAAGAAAAAAATTATCCCTGAGATTTGGTGATATTAAAACCATCACTAGGCTGTGACTTTTGATGAATATAACTTGAAAAGAAACAGGACACATAAAAGAGGGAAAGTTATAATTTAAATATTTTTGAAATACATTTTTTATATCTTTTGTTGTTGTACCATTTATATTTTCCAATGTACCTTGCTCTTCACAGAGAGACATCCCTTATTACAAAGAATAAAAAAAGAGGCAAAAAAATGTTCAGCATAACTATCCCAACACATCAAGAGAGTCTGACATTAAATGACATGATCCATATCTATTGACAGGAGTATGCTGGTGACAATTCATCCTGGCTCAGGAGAGCCAATTGTTAAATTTTTAGTATAAGCATTTACATCTTGAAAATTTGCAAATGCTAGTATCAGGACTTGATTTATTGTTTTATTGATTGTCTAGACTTCAGAAAATGATGGAGAAAAATTAATAATGCAGATTAAACATTAAATTGTGCCATGTATACATTTCCCTCCTCCCCAGAGAGATGTTAAACATTTATCATTACATTCCTGTATAACTTCATTCAGTTTGTTTAGCCATTCCCCAACTGATAGACAGCTCCATGATTTCCAATTCTTTGACACTACAAGAAATGCTGCTATAAATATTCTGGTGTATATGAGACTTTACTTTTTGAAACTTGACTTTCTTACAGTATGTGTCTAATCAGAAACTATGGACTGATTTCTCTCTGCCCTCTTGCTTACAGTGCCTCTCTGACCTGTCATTATATGGGCAAATGACAATTATGACCTCTTGTGGGTACAAATTAAATGTGAATTTACATGAAATAATAAAGAGTAAAATGAGCAGAATAAAGAGAATATTATATATAGTGATAGCTATATTGTTTTAATAATTTTGAAAGACTTAGTCATTTTGATTATCATAACTATCCAAATTAACTATAAAAGACCTATGAAGGATGATGCTATGTGCATCCAGAGAAAGAACTGATAAATAGAAGTGTATATACAAAATGTGTATATATATGTATATAATCTATATATGTACACACATATATGTATATCTGCATACATATACATATACATATTTTTGTCTTATGATAGCCATTTCTAGCATGAGGGGAAGAAAAAAAGAGGAAAAAAAAGAAATGTACATGACAACTTTATTATTATTTAAAAGGAATAGCAATCTGTATAATAGATTTGTAGTTTCACATACAATCTTTTTATTATGTTGTATTTTAGAAATACTTCTTTTATTTCATAAATTTAAAATAAAATAAAAAGTGGGATTGGGATGGGAAGGTAGTATGAGATATGATATTTTCACTTTCTCCCCCAAACAAATCCTGGTAAGTCCCTTGTTTTCATAACCACTTAATCACCCTGGATTTTGGGGAATAAAGATGAGAATTGGAAAAAAAGAAGGAAGGTATGTAGGAGAGGGGAACTCTATAGAAGTCTGGGCCTCTTCAGAAATGAGATAGTATACTTAAAGGCACAGAAGAATAGGAGTGTTGCTTAAACACCAAATGAGAAGCAAGGGAAATAAACTTTTTTTTAAAATAATATGTTATTTTTCCAAATACATGCAAAGATAATTTTCATCATTCACCTTTACAAAACCTTGTGTTCCAAATTTTTCTCACACAAGAAAAGTCTGATCAAAAGGGGAAAAAATGAGAAGGAAAAAAAAAAGCAAACAAACAACATCAATAACAAAAGATGAAAATACTATGCTTTGATCTACATTCAGTCTCCATAGTTCTCTCTCTGGATGTTGATGGTACTTTCCATCACAAATCTATTGGAATTGCCTTGACTCACCTCATTTCTGAAGAAAGCCAAGTCCATCACAGTAGTCATCACATAAGTAGAACACTTTTTAAAAAGTCTCATGTTGCTTATATCAAATTACTTCTTGTCTTAGGGAAGATGGAGGGAGGGAGAAAAATTTGGAACTTAAAATATTGTGTTAAAAATTATCTCTTTACATATAATCAGAAAAAATAGTATTTTAAAAAGTCTCAAAAGAAAGCTTGTTATGGGAAAATTTGAGATTGCCTGCATGAATCCACAAAGCCACAAAGCCAACCATGAATATGGCATAGTAAAGAGGTTACAAGACTTGGAGTCAGAAAAATTTGGGTTCCTATCAGGCAGATTAGCAGTGTGACTCTGGGCACTTTCTCTCTGCTTCTGTTTCTTCATATGCAAACAGATGAGTTTAGATCTGATGGCCTATAAAATTCCCTTCAGGCTCTAAATTTATAAGTCTATGCTTTTATAATTCTTTCTCAGGCTTAACAGAGAAGTCTGCATATCTACCATTTATGAGCCACTTAGAAATGTATTTGCACTAGCATCTCTAGTATAATGGGTGGCTACTGCCTTGTTGTAGAGGGCTCCTAGATTTCATCATTTAATGTTTTAGACTAGGGAGGAAGACTGGAGAAAAATAAAACAGGAAAAATAATCCATTTTAGTGCATCCATCATTGTGTCTGGATCCTGGGCATTGACCCCCTTTATTGTTGCCGGTAAAATTAAATTAATGCGACAGTCATATGTGGCAGGTTTCCAGCTTTTAGCTATTCAGAGGGATTGCCCTTTCCTGAGAAAGGAGGATCTCTGGCTGCCTTCCAGGAGGAAGAAAAGAAAAAGCCAAATCCTACCATCCAGTTTAGAGCTTTAACCTGCCAGTCTCTTAGGGAAGAAAATCGTCTTTAAATGTTGTGGCAGATTACCAAAATAAAACATCAAAGATCATGTGAGATACCAAACCCTAAATATAAGTCTGTTAATGCTTTTTTGACAATATTGCTTCCTTTCTTTCTCTTCTACTAATTATGGGTCCTTAACCATCAAATGTCTTATAATTTCACTACGGTAATCACTATTTCTTCCAAGCTCATTTGATGTGGGGAACCATAATTGCAAGATATATTCTCAAACAATGGACACCTATCAACAGTGAAAAGTATAAATTTTCCTGCATGTTTTTTAATTTGACAATTGAACTACTATGGAGAGCATGTCCCTTATTACTATGTAGTTCCAGTAGCTTCTTACTCCCCTCCCACCCTCCTCAAGAGTTAGATGGTTAGAATAATGGCTCCTATAATTAGGCATGATCTTTAAATAATTCCAGTCACAAATTGCCAAAAGGATAAGTGCAAGGGAATAGTCTGACTATTGGATAAGCTATTTATGGCTGGTTCTCCATGACTCAAGCAGAAATGAATGGGACCCATATACATTGGGTCAGATTTGCTATAGTCAGCCTTCCTGACCTTGGCAAAGAGAGAGGTACATTCATTGCCTCCATTTCTTCACCTCTCAGACAATTTTCAATCCCTTGTAATCTGGCTTCCAATACTATCACTCTATTGAAACCACTCTTTTCCTACAAATTTGCTAATAATCTATCATAGCCTTTTCTTGGCCCTCATTGAACTATGTTAGCCACAACCTCCTTTTGCATATTCTCTTCCTTTGGTTTCAGTAACAATACTCTTGCTTCTTTATTTGACCATTCATTTGTAGTTTCTATTGTTCAATTGCTTCATCATCCATTACTTGAGAGGCAGCATAGCTCAATGGTAAGTCTTCTAAATTTGGAATCAAAGAATCCATCTTCCAATCCAGGCTCTGAAATTCACTGGCTGTGTGATCTTGGGCTAATTGCTTATCTGTAAAATGAGGGGTTTAGATAACATGACCTCTAAGACTTTCCAGATCTGGTCTTCCAGGTATCAATTTTTCTTCTTCTTCTTCTGTGATAATCTTTCTCCTGACCATTAAATGGAGATTTAGTGTCCTACCTAGGCCTTTTTTCCCTCCTCTTTGCAATTTCCCCTTTGTTGAGTTCCTCAGTTTACATGGGTTCAATTATTATCTCTATGCATGGAACTCCTAGCCTTAATCATGCTGCAGAATTTTAGTCCCGTATCAACAACTACTTGTTAGATATTTGCACTTAGAAGTTGTAACAGCATCTTAATCTCACCATATCCAAAATGGAACTCATATTAACCCAACATACCCATACCTTCTCAAGACTTTTCTATTTCACTTGAGCCAGGGAGGGGTATTTTGGTTTTAAAAGTCACAGAAATGTAGTGAATGGAACCATGAAGAAATAGATTGACAGACAATTGGAAATATTGATTTGATTATAGTACCAAAAGCAGAAAACAAGGGGTACATGACAGAAGAAGCCTAGATATAATGGCTGTGTTAAGCACTCACTAGTCATGGCACTGTTGAGACAAATTAGACAGAACCACTCATTCAGTCTAAAAGTAGCTAGCACCTATTTTATGGAACATCTAGAGGGAAAATTTCAATAACACATCCACACAAAACTCTGGATGGAATGATCAAAGTTTAGCCAAATTTATATTGTAATGGAGAGAATAATGCCATTAGGTTTGGGAGACCTGATTTCTACTACTGTGTCTCAGGACATCATTTAACCAAAAGAGCCTTAGTTCCTTTATTTGTAAGAGACTAGATTAAAAATCTGCAAGAAAATTTTAAGGTTCCTCCTAATTCTAACATTCAATGAATATTAAAGTGTAGTTTCTTAGTCCACAGGGTTCTAATTCACTGGTAATTAAAGAAGATTTTTGAAGGTAGCTAGCTCAATGGTGAGAAAATGGAAAGGGCATCCTTTGTTGGAATTTTGGGCTTCCTACTACATTCAAGGATCAAAGTCTTTTGCCTTCTTACAGCTTTGAATACATCAGTTTTTCCTTTGTTCTTTCTAGTGACAACTCATGTTTTCAGGCCAACTATTTCAATATTGATATGATGACTTATTATAGTAAAAGAATCACCTTTTGTAATAGAAAACACTTCATGACCCATGAGAATGCTACACAAATTCCGATATCATCTAACCTATTCTCCTCCCCTTGTCCAGATCATTGTCCTTTTTTATTCATATAATTGCAGTGCTATGATACATACAGTGATGAGTTAATGTAATGTTCTATCTACATGTTAAAATCTGGACACCAAATATTATTTTATCCATCTTACCTATGTGAATTACTACAGTGCTATCCTGTAAGTGGTCATGGATCTCACTAAGGAGGTCAGAGGATCATAGATTCTGAGCTATAAGGACCTTGTGTATTACCTAGTCTAATCCCCTCATTTTACAGATTAGAAAACTGAGGTTAATTAGCTTGTTCAAGGTCACACTTGTAGTAAGCATCAAAACAGGCTTGGAATGCAGCTTTTTGGATTCTAAAATCATTGTTTTTCCCCTTGTACAAGACTCCTGTAACAGTTAAGAGCATGATGCTATCTGCATAATATCACCTATAAACAAGAGTATCTGAAAAACTTTACCATCTCTAAAGAATTCAGCTTTTAATAGGTTTATAAAGAGTATTCTCAATCCCAATATAAAGCATCTTTGCTGAGCGTGTTCTCTTGGAGATCCCCTATGCTTGCAAACATCAAATCAATGAGTATTTATTAAGTACCTATTATGCTCCAGGCACTGTGCAAAAAAAAACACATTTCTTCAAATCATGGAATATAACAATTTTTATTAAATAAAAATTTCAGGTGACACTTAGGCAATGAAAATACAATTAGAAAGTGTGTGTAGATTTTGTAGCATGTTATCCTAATCATAGTTAAACTAGATGGCCTCTGAGGTTACTTCTAACACAACCCATGATTTTGTGCCATTTTGGAAAGGACATCAAAGGAAAAGGCAGATATACTCAAGTATGGTGGCTGCATACACCTGTAGTCTCTGTTGTTGGGGACATTGAGACTATTTGGGTCTCTTGACTGTGGAGTTCTGAGCTACAAAAAGGGCTAAAGATAGTCATTATCTGCACTAAGCCTGACATCAATATAATAAACCCCTGGGAGGAGAAGGGACATTAGAATGCTTAAGGAGAATTGGATTCTCCTTGGACTGACTCAGGTTGGAAACAGAGAATGTCAAAGCTTCTTTGTCAAAAAACAGGGGAATCAGGCTATGTAGTCACTGCACTTTTTGCCTGGGTAATATAGAGAGACCCAACCTCAAAGTAAATAAAGGACACGTATGACCAGAAAATATGGTGGGCTAGTATATAGCATGTATAGTATTGGAGAGACACCTTAAATGTTGCACCATTATTCAAAAATATTTGTAAAAATTTCTGAAGAATTATGGAAGAATATTAACAAGAATCACACAGGAGAAGAAAGCATGAATGGATAGTGGTCTTCATTGGTATAGGGAAAAATCCACATAGATAAAAGTACTGAGGTTCATAAGGGTACCAATCTTATATACAGATGGAGGTAACAATGGTTAGATAATAGAATCATAAATGTGGAGCTGAAAGGGACTTTAAAAGCCATCTAATTCAACCTACCTCTTTCATAGATGAATAAACACAGAGAGTTTAAATGATTTTCCCAGTATCACACAGTTAGTAAAGAATCTGAGGCAAGATTTTAACCAGATGTTCCTGATTCCATTCCAGCTCTTTATCTATCCTTCCACACTGCATTTTAAAGTTGATATGGAGAATAATGGATTTTTTATTTAAATAAATAATTCCTTATAGTAGGTCCCATGCTTTGTCAGTCGGGTGGAAAAAATCAAAACACAAAATTCATGAGTAAGCCTACAACCTTTGTTGTTGGTAAACCCCATATTTTAGATATTAAAATGCCTCAGGGCAAAGCCTGATAGTTTGATTTCATAAAAAAAAATTCCCCCAAAATGAATGAAGCCATCCCTTTTCTTTGGAATATTGTTAGCTGTGTTTCAAAGTGGACTCTGGGAAGCAGCTGCCTTCTTCATACAGTTAGGAAAGGTTTTTTGTCATGGTCTTAGTGGTATCTCAATGAAGCCATATGGCCAGCCAGTATTCATAATCCCTGAGGGAACTCAGCATGGTGATTATTGAATTTGATTCCATTTTTCCTTGTTTTTTTAAAGTAACAATTAATTTCCTCTACTCTCCTCTAGCTATTTGTTCTCAGTCAATGACTTCACAGGTGGCTGAGGCCCCCAAGAGCAGTCATCAAAGGATGATGATCAAAGAGCAGTCAGTACAGTCTATGGACCACCTGGTTGGACCCTGAGTGATGCATCCGTTTGTATTCACCTGCTTTCCCTTCATTTCCAATTGCAAGGAGTTCAATATCATTTCCCATCCTTTCTTCCAGGCTAAACCCCAAATATCCATCTATTGAATAAGTACAAGTATCCAGGCTATGAGTATTCATTTGCCAGTCAATTATTGGAGAGATTATTTTTGTACTGGATATTTCCATTTCAGCTCATGCTTCCTACCTTCCAAAGAAATCTGCATTGGGGATTATTATAGGGAATCCAGATTTATCATGTATATTTTTCTTTTTAAAGAGTGAGAACAAGGACAATGTGGAACAAAGTTTATCATGAGGCAATATTCGAAATTTCCACCCCCATCAGATGGGACACGGACTTTTCTGGTTTGGGACATTAGTGTGCCTAGAAGTAAAGATTTCTACTTAAAAGCAGCCATTCCTGTGTGGCGACCGGGGAGCATGGACCATGGCTGTTAAGATCAGATGTGCTGTGCTGTTAATGCCTTGAATTTTCAAGATGCAGTTTCTGAAATGCCCTGCAACAGTTTTTGCAGGTCACTTCCTTTCCTGAGTATTTTTAAGGTGTTTCAGGGGCTGACCTTAAGTCATCTTTAGGTCTGAAGGACTGATATTAGCATAGCAACACCACCTTTAATAAAAAAGGATGCATTTGGACATACTGCATTGTCTGAAATTTAGGAATCATAGATAGACATGCAATAGAAGACATAGGAATATGTTCCAGGAATCAGAAAAAGAGACTTACGGTATGAACACATCATTAACTAGAATGGCTGTCAAATGTGCTAAAAAAAAATGCATCTGTGAAAGCTGGCACCAGTGAGGGGTTAAGATTGAATGAGGGACTATTGATTAATGAAAAGGGAGGAAGAAAGAAGGGAAGTCTCTCAGGAAGATACCTGTCAGCCCAGCTATTCTAGGGTCATGCAGATCCTGGAAAAAGTCAGCAATAAGATAATGAGATGCTTGGTCCTCTACTTCTTGGTCTCCAGAAATAGACCTTTCACAGTCATAGTCAGTTTAGGTTTGAGCACAACTAGTTTTGGGAGCACCGGACCATTTGATAGGTAGATGGTCCTTTCTGTATATAAATATCTCATAGATGTTTTGCAAATAGTAGGTGATTAATCAATATTTGTTCAATGGAATACTGACTAACTCTCTGTGAACTGAGGAGTCAGAAATGTCTCTTGGGGAATAAACACAATTGTGTGTGTGCTTTTATCTGAAATTCTTTGCTGTTTTTCCCTTCCTAATGCTCTTGTGAGTTTTGCATATATATGGGGGAGAGTGTCCAAGCTTGACTCCTTCAAAATTAGCATTTATTTTTTAACTCTCTACCACTTCCCTCCCCAACTAAAAAAAAAAAAAAAGAAAGCTCTTGTAACAGATATGCATAAATCAAAGAAAAGAGATTCCTGCACTGGTCATGCATAAAAGTGGTTGCTTTATTCTGTATCTTTTAGTTCATCATTTTTCAAAAAGTGGGAACATGCTTCATCATCAGTCCTCCAAAATCATGGTCATTTATTGAATCAGTCAAAGTCCACAAATTTTTCTTTACAGTGTCTTTATTATTATATTTGAATCCATAAAAATCTTCCAAAGTTTCTCTGAGACCATTCTTTTTGTCTTTTCTTATGATATCATAATATTGTTTTCTGTTCATTCACCACAATTTGCTTCACCTTCCCCAATTCATGACTATTCCCCTTAATTTCTAGTTTTGTCACTATAACAAGACCCCATGCAGGAATCCCAACTCTACATCATTTGTCTTCAGTAATCAGCAATCCCTCCCTTCCTCCACCCAAGAAGGTTCAGAGCATAAGCAGAGAACAAGAGAGTGACTTCACAGCTGCCCATTCTCCCATTTAAGACCATTTAGGGCATAAAAGGGATAGCTCTGTTACCAAGTGGGAGAGACCCATTTTGCTCCCACAAATTTTAGGCGGTTCTAGGCATCTGCTTAATGACCCTGTTGGATATTCCAGTTCTGCTTAGTGAGGATAATCCTGTCTGGTCTTATCATACCAGTCCAAACTATTTTGCATGATTTATTAAGTTATTGCCAGTATATGGGGGTATGCTAAATTAAAATACAACAGATTTTGTTAGAGAGGAAACTCATTCTCAAAGGATTTATTAGTGGCAGTGTTGTAGGAGGAAAACTAAAGGAGATATTTAGACTAATCTGTAAAGTATGTAATAGCATGATAAAATGAAAATGCTCATTCACATTGACAAGGGTACTGGCTGCCCTTTTATGAAGCTAACAAACAACCCACAGAGATCACCCAAAAGACCCATTTCTTTATTCTGGACTTTGACCAGCTTCACATAAAGCATACAGATCAATCAGTCTTGGTTTGTTTTTGTGACAACCTGGCATTGAACGGCCAGGAAAATTTCTTTGACTCCACAATCCAGTCAGTATTAAATGGTGTCATGACCAAGGCATCTGTACCATATGAAGATTGGAATGATGTAATTGTGAGGATAAGGCCCTTAATTTTTAGATGTCAGAAGGTGGGGATGCAAGGGTTAGTCAGGAATTGGGCACCATGTTCAGTTTTTTTGAGGATACCAAAGACCTGTCTGTTGTGATTCTGTCTTTATTCCTTCATCATTTTGGCATTCCTATTATTTTGAGCTAGGCTTTTTAGCTTTCAGTTTAATTCAAATATTTGTAGATTATTAACATCATTTTTATATGCAGAGGACTCTGCTAAGTACAAAGGGAAATACAAAGATTAAAGATAAAGTAAACTATGATATCTACCCTTATAGAGCTTATAATCTAGTAGGGAGCAGTGATATGTATATGTATGTATGTATATATGTATATATACACAAAAAATTATTGTGTAATATAAACAAAATATAATATGAATATCTGTGATTGGTAGAAAAGAATATGTGAAGCCCAAAGGGTGAGAAAGTTCATTACCAATTATAATAAGGAAGTCTTCAAGGAAAAAGTAGAACTTCAGTAGAACTTAACAGAAGGGCAGAGAGCGATATTGCAAGAATAGGGAATTATGTGAGCAAAATAATGCTAGATCTGAAACCACTAGATTTTTATTATGGGTCTTCTATGAGCATAGAAATTTTAACAAACATTAAACATCTGCTATATTTAAGGTATTGTGCTAGGTTTGAGGGATTCAAAGACAAAAGGTGAAATAGCTCCTCTGAGGGAGTTTACATTCTATGCCATTGGGGTTAGAAATGAGAATTAAAACAAGGTTCGAATTTTAGTTTTGATGTTGTTTGTAACTGGGTAGAAGAGTTAAAAGCATATGTCCATTGGAACAAATCACTTACCCTGTTAATTAAGGTTTCCCATATATTTATGGAGTTTGATCTCATTTGAAGTCCTTAAGACATCTTTTAGATCTTACAGAAGACCATTCTGCTCTCACCATCTTGAAATTACTTTAAATATATTTATTTGCAAATGTGTTGTATCTGCTCAGTAAGTTCCTTGAGGACAAGGGAGCACTGGCCATACACATAGTAGTTATTTGATAAATGTTTGATGAATATAGTTTATTGTGCTTATCCAGTAGAATGCAGTAAGCTCTTTGGGATCAGGAAGCATTATGTCCACATTGGTCTTGATCATTAAAAAATTTTTTATCAGGTCTGTAATTTTATTGGTTTAAAGGAAAAATCCTTCAACAATGGAAATCAGTTGTTATTTCTTAATTTAATCTTTGAAATTTGCCTGGGGGCACTGGGCAGTTAAGAGCCCAAAGCCATTCAGCAAGAACATTTTAGAGGTCTTCCTGACCCTAACATACTTTGCATGTAGAAGTAGAGAGTAATAGGTACTTAATAATACATGTTTGACGACCACTAGGATGATTTCAGAGAGGCTTGAAGAGACTTGCATGAACTGATGCTGAGTGAAATGAGCAGATCATTATACACGGCAACAACAATACTATATGATGATCAATTCTGATGGACATGGCTCTCTTCAACAGTGAGATGTTTCAAACCAGTTCCAATTGTTCAATGATGAAGAAAGCCATATACACCCAGGGAGAGGGATATGAATGTGGACCACAACATAACATTTTCATGCTCTCTATTGATGTTTGCTTGCATTATGTTTCCCTTCTCAGATTTTTTTCCTTGCAGATCCGATTTTTCTTGCACAGCAAGATAACTATAAAAATACGAATACACATATTCGGTTTGTCAAATATTTTAACATAATTAACATGTAGTAGACTTCCTGTCATCTAGGAGAGGGGTAGGGGTTAGGGGGGGAAATTTGTAACAGAAAGCTTTGCAAGGGTCAGTGTTGAAAAATTACCCATACATATGTTTTGCAAATAAAAAGCTTTAATAAAAAAATACACATTTGAATAAACAAATTGAATTGAATATTATGGAGCATCAAGAACTCAGGTGGATATTTCTTTCATAGCCATTACCTGAATATTACACAAAACTCCATAGCCTTACAATTGTATTGGACCTGAATAATTCATGTTTTGGGTCATTTTGGGGGGGGTTGGGAGGTATATATTTGGCAACATTTTTATCCAGGGTTTTGAAATAAAGATTTCTTCCTGGCTAAGAAATACAGAAAGCTAAATTAACCTGAATTCTTGACTATCCATTAAAAGCATCTCTCTCCCTGGGAGATTTTGTGAAAATATTTGGGAAGAAGGGAAGTACTTTGAGTTTTTGAAAAAAAAAGGAAGAATTTCCAAAGTATAAACTACTCTTTGGAGTTTAAAGCTAGCTCATGTATCTTCAAATTCCAGCTTTTTGAATGAGAAGCATTTGCCTTAAAAAAAAAATTGCCCAAGGCATCTTCTTACTGAATACTGAAAACTATTCTTCTTAATACATTTTCACCAGAACCAGTAAGTTTTCCATCTAACCTGCCAAAGACAGTCAGTGTCTTACAGCAGTAATTAACTTGACAAGGTCAATTAGTAAAAAAAATGATACAGGAACTTGGCCACTGGTTTCCTTTTACTGCTGCTGCTTCTCTGCAGAATGCTCTTGGCATCCATTGACATGGAAACTGCATTGCACCAGAGGAAAAAATTCTTTCTGTAGATGCCAAAGGGAGGGATCCTTTAGAGAGAGGGAGGAGAGAGGGGAGAGGGAAAAAGAGAGAGAGAGAGAGACAAAGACAGAGACAGAGACAGAGAGACAGACAGAGAGACAGAGACAGAGAGACAGAGATAGAGAGGGCAAAAACAGAGAGACAGAGACAGAAAGAGAGAGGAAGGGAGGGGAAAGAGAGAGAGAGCAAAAAGAGAGAGAGAGACAGAGACAGAGAGAGACAGAGAGACAGAGACAGAGAGAGATTTTTAGGTGCTATGGGAAAATATATTACCTCCAGGTAGATTTCTTCCTGACTAAGAAATATAGAAACGTCTGAGACCTTCCTCTATGCTACTTAAATGCCCCGGGGGCTTGCTCAGGTGCCAAGTTAGGAAGTTTACATTGAAATCAGAATCATGGTAAGGAAAAAAATTCCAAGCAGAAGATGATTGGAAAATTGCAACAGCCAAAAAAAAATCTTATTTTCCAATCCTTAGCTGAGAAGGGAAAAAATAAGAACAAGATTTTGAACTAAACATTATATCTTTAATGATTTATGGCCATATAGCAGAATTCCTGAGGGTTTGCAAACCTTCTTATTCTGGACCTCCCATAACACTTACCGGGTACAAATATTTCTCAGACAGATTTTGAGGGATACTCCACCTCCCATGCTCCTCTTCTTTTTCTTGCAAATTCGGCATTAATATGTATTCTTTCTAGATATATACCTAAGCTTATTATAGGAGCAGCTTAGAAGAATGGTACCACCTATCGCTGATTAAATATTTTCTTTCCATTTGGCAAATAGTACATAAGGAAGAAATTGGGTCCTTAAAGTGGCTTTTCAGATTGATTGAAAGATTGACTTGACAAAGAATCTTCTAAAATTTTGTTTTCTGTGTCGTTCCTCCCCAGGGTCCTAGAATAATTTGTAATTCAAACTTGGAAAGAATACTGTGCTATTTCCTTTAGACTTATTTCTTCCACATGTAAAGTCTAGTAATTAAAACACCTCATCTGCTTTTAGAGCTCAAGCAGAAGGGAAAAAAATAGCTAAGAATTGCTGATTGAATCCATATTCCCTCCCAATCTTCTAGTAATTTAATTTGATGGGGAAAAAAAAGTTATTTACAGTAATGACTGATGATTTTGCATACAGATGGCTTTTGCAAGTAAATCTAGCTTTATTTAAATTTGCAAACAAATCACCACCAACATATAATCCTCACCCCTAGTATTCTGTATCAGTCATATGTTACTTGAGAAGTGAAGATTTCATGGAAATGGTAGTTCACCTGGGGAATATTATTCATGATGGGTAAAGAATGATCAATAAATGCTATAATACAGTCCAATATAAAGCTTTAAGAATTCAATGGCCTCTTGATTCCCAATGTCTTTGCCTGTCCACTTGTGATAGGCGTTTGATTCAATTAGTGAGAAACTTGTAATTACGATTAGAAGAGAAAATTCAATTCCATTTAACTTAACTTGTATGTATTTTATGATGTTTACCACATTCATCAAAGTAAACCTCTTTAAGAAATGCCATTTTAACTGAGCTAGTAAGAATCCTGAACCCTATGGTAGATTTTATGGGACAACTTTGCTTGTCTGATATGATATCAACTTCCATAATAGTTAGAAATGTGCCATTAAACATCTCTGCCTTCTCTTTGATAATGATATTTCTTTATTATGCAGCTCAGCCAGTTTTAAGTTTATATTTTTTTTAATTCTTAGGGTTTGGGGTATTTGTTCCAGCAAAACGTCAAATCATAACTATCCTTGTAACCATTGATTAGTGATAATAAGCATAATAAAAATTAGCTCAGGCACAGAACCTCTCTGATGGTACACACTAATGTAGAGAACCTAAGGAGCCTGGTTTCAGGAAAAGTGTGATGATGGTAATGAAAGTGTCTTAAAGAGATATTGAAGCATATATGGAATGGAGTACTAGTCCTGTTACATAATGAAAAAAAAAAAGAAAGAAAAAAGCATAAAACTATGAAAAGAGTTGAATTTGGAGTTGTGACCTGAATTCAGAGAATCACATGATTTTAGATTTGGAAAGAAATTCAATAATCAAATAGTCCAATCTACCCTTTCCAGCAAAGTGAGTGATCATCTAATCTTTTCTTGAAGACTTCCAATAAAGGGGGAATCTATCTCCTGACGCTACCCCATCCACTTTAGGTCACCTTTGCCAGGAAGTCCTTCCTGACATCCTTGGAGTCTTTGTTATTTCTACCCATTGAGCCTAATTTTGCCATCTGTGGTCAAACAGGACAACTCTTTTTTCTTTGTTTCCATATCATAGTCTTCAAAACACTTGAAGAAAGCTACCATGGCTCTCTTGAGTCTTCTTTGCTCCAAGTTAAACATCCTTTAATTCCTTCAAATAGTTGGCTCCATAGATGGAACTCTGGGCTTGGAGTCAGGAAAACTGGAGTTCAAATCCAAACTTAAACACTTTCTAGCTGTAGGCCCTTGGGCAAGTCACTAAACTCTTTCTGTCTCAGCCCCCTCATCTATAAAATAGGTATAATAATAGTACTTACCTTTCAGAGTGATTGCGAGGAGCAAATGAAATAATAGCTGTTGTGCATCTTGTAGATCTTGCAATATTACCTATTAACTTCAAATGATGTGTATGTGGTGAAATTCAAAGACTTTCAATTTACCAAATGGATTATCCTCTTGACCCTTTCCAGTTTATCAATGTCTTTTCTAAGAGAAAGTGCTCAGAATTGAGTTTTGTATCAAAACTTGACCCTGCCATTATTTTGGACAAATCACTTAATCTCTCTGTTTCTTATTTTCTTCCTCTATAAAATGTAGAGTTTGATTGTTGGTGGAACTGTGAATGGATCCAACCATTCTGGAGAGCAATTTGGAGCTATGCTCAAAAAGTTATCAAACTGTGCATACCATTTGACCCAGCAGTGTTTCTACTGGGCCTATATCCCAAAGAGATTTTAAAGGAGGGAAAGGGACCCACATGTGCAAAAATGTTTGTGGAAGCCCTTTTTGTAGTGGCAAGAAACTGGAAATTGAAAGGATGCCCATCAATTGGAGAATGGCTGAATAAATTACGGTATATGAATGTTATGGAATATTATTGTTCTGTAAGAAACGACCAACAGGAGGATTTCAGAGAGGACTGGAGAGACTTGCATGAACTGATGCTGAGTGAAATCAGCAGAACCAGGAGAACATTATACACAGCAACAAGACTATACGATGATCAATTTTGATGGACGTGGTTCTCTTCAACAATGATATGATTCAAACCAGTTGTTCAGTGATGAAGATAGTCATATACATCCAGAGAGAGGCCTGTGGGAACTGAGTGTGAACCACAACACAGCATTTTAATGCTTTCTGTGAATATTTCCATGCATTTTGTTTTCCTTCTTAGGTTGTTTTTTCTTCTTCTCTTTCTAGATCTGATGTTTCTTGTGCAGTAAGATAACTGTATAGATATGTATACATATATTGTATTTGTCATATAATTTGTCCTATTTAGCATGTATTAGATTACCTGTCATCTAGGGGTGGGGGGTGGGGGCAAGGAGGGGAAAAGCTTGGGAAAAAATAAGTTTTTGCAAAGATCAGTGTTGAAAAATCACTCATATGTTTTGTAAATAAAAAGCTTTATAAAAAAATAAAATAAAATAAAATGTAGAGTTTGAACCAGCTGTTCTCTAAGGTCCCTCACAGTTCTAAAAGTAAGACTTTACAGGAATAAATGGCAGGGATCTGCCATTCTCCAATTTCCAACTCTCTAAAGTAGCTTAAGAAACTGATAATGGCCTAAGGGCATGCATGTCTTAAGAATAGTTGAACACCTAGCCTTCCAAGAGACTGATAATTGACAAGCTCCTATGATTAGAATATTCCTATCCATGTACTTTAGTAAATTGAGAAAGAATAAGGGATTAGAACACAGGCATCTTTTCATCTGAAGTAGAAGTGTTTTTGATCACTTCCTGAATAGGTAGTTTAATTACATTAATAACCTGCATTTAACAGCAAATAATAATGGTAATAGTTAATATATTCATTGTTCTTTAAACTGGTAAGCTTCTTTCCATATATTATTTCATTTGGTCCCTGGCATAGAGCTTTGTTGCAAAGTCATACATTATGCTGGGTTCAGATATAACTCCTGCCTAGGTTCATCCTTGTTATCACCAAAAGTAAAAAAAATTAGAGAAAATAGTAGATGCTTAAAGGAAGCCAGAGACATGTTTGAAAATGCTTCCAAGAGAGCACACTAGATTGGGAAAACAAAGACTTGGAACTTTGTTCAGGGGGGAGATAAGAGTGTTGATCAGCTATGGTGGGGATCCAACAAGCAACACCAGGAAATGTTTGGTATGGGACTTTATGGGAACCGGGGACATTATAATTCACTTGGAGAATGTACAAAGCTATTTGATTCTCCTTTCACTATTAATCAAGCTTTTTGCTGATGTATTATGGCTCGAATGCTTGCAGGTATGGGATGGGTGCCAGTATACAGGACTATTCAGTTAAAATTAGTTTCTTTTCTAGATTTCTGAGTAAGGGCTTGAATCAGAAGAAAATTACTTTGAAATTAAGCTAGACCCTTTGAGCCATAGGCATCTCTGACTTAAGTCCTGAAAATGAAAATATTGTGTGTGTATGTGTGTGTGTGTCTGAGCACCTGTGAATGCTTATATTTCCTTCTCTGATCAAATGCAAAGGCAAGCAAAGGTGCCTGCAGCTTTGAAAGTCCATAAAAATCTATTTTTGGTGATGTCTAGAGCTGAGACCTTTTCACAGGCATAAGCTGCCTTCAAAATTCTACTCTAGGATTCATGAAATCAGAAAAATGAAATTTTGGACTTCAAAGGTCAATTGATCTAATCAATATCCATGTTAGAAGCCCATCTGCAATATCCTACAAAGCACATCTAATTTTTATTTTTAGAAATCTCCAGAGATGGGAAATCTAAGCTTAGATTTGTACAGAATCTTGGATATCATCCAATCTAAGTTCTCAAACTCAAATAGAGACGGTACCACATGTATACAAGGATCCCTATGGGCTGCATGTTAACAGTTTTGCAATGTAATGTTACCTATGCTCTATTGTACTTTTATTTATTATGTTAACTATTTCCTAATTACATTTTAGTTTAATTTGGGTAATAAAAAGGAATGAAATTAATTGATTTGCCCATAATAAGTGTTTGAAGCAGAATTTGAACTCAAGTCACCCTGCTGTAAGACCAATACTCTGTCTACTATGGCACTTAGCTATCTAAAGAATACTATCAATTATGGAAATATGTTAAAATGATTGTACATGATAACCCCTATCAGATTCTTTGCTGCCCTTCTAGTGGGAGGAGGTAAGAAAGAGAGGAAGAAAGATTTGGAACTTATGAAAATAAATGTCAAATACTACTTTTACACATAATTGGAAAAATAAAATGCCATTAAAATAAAAAAGAATATTATTATCACTATTATCATTATTATTACACTTATTATTTTTATTTATTTATTCACAGTTTACTTATTTATTTTAATTTTAATTTTTTTATTTATTATTATTTTTCAGAATTGGGGTTTATACTCAAGTGTTCTTGACTAAGTCATACTTATAGAAATACCCATTTTGGTTTCTAACATGGGAAAAAATCATATCAAGAACACTGCACTAGGTGGTGCAGTGGATAGAGCACCAGTCCTTAAGTCAGAAAGACCTGAGTTCAGATTTGATCTCAGACTCTTAACACTTCCTAGCTGTGTGATCCTGGGCAAGTCACTTAACCCCAACTGCCTCAGGGGAAAAAGAATATCAAATATGTGGGGGCCTTTTAAATTGAAACTAGTACACAGGTTCTAGCTAGGAGATAAAAAAAAATCCACTTTAGACTGACAAGCCCCATCATCAATAAAATTTGGAGGTTTCATAACATAGTCTGAGCAGATGTTAAACAAGATGCAATAAAATAGACTAATGTTACAGAATGAAATAAAAAAGTAATTCCACTGGCATTTCTTTTGATAATAAGGGAAAAAAATCTTAATAGTTAAATAAAAAGTCATTTTGCTAAAGTCCAGACATTATGACCTTTATGAAATGCATTATTGACAATATAGTTAACATACAAAATTTAATTTCCTACATCCAGGCATGATAGAAAGGAAGGAATGTTCATTTCAATTATAAAACTCTTCAGTTTATTATATTTTTGGTTTTACTGGGCACAGTCTTCAAATAGCAAAACATGAACAGACTGATAATTGATTAACACCCCCAGGAACAACAACATTTGATTGGCTAGAAAAATAGAAATAACCTATAAAAAGGATGTTTTCAGAAGAGCTTCCTCCCTCCTTCCATTGCCAAAGCACAGTACTATGTAAATTAAATATTTTTATTTATTAAATAATGTCTGTCAAGGAAGATTACAGATGAAGGCTTGACTAATCTTGGAAGGAGAGAGATATCTTCATGACCTCCTTTGTCTTAATTTTGGAAGGGAATCATTTATCTCCCTTTTCATGACCTTAAGATAAGCTCTCATATTGCTAATACCTGCTTTCAGGTCTGCTTTTTTCAACTCAGCAGAGACGCAGGATCATTGGATGAAAGGAAAATGTGTGGTGAGAGAAATAGGTTCCTTTCCTGCTTTGTCCCTCAGTCAGTTCCTTCTAGTTCTCCCCCTTCACAAGGGTCTTCTCTTTGGCCACCAGGGCTTAAAGATCCTTTGTTCTGATCTTTCTATGATGCTCTTCCCTAGACCATCAGTGAGAAACTCATACCAGTTAGGTGGAGCAATGCATAGAGTGCTGACCTGGAGTCAGGAAGACTCATCTTTGTGAATTTAACTCTGGCCTCAGACCCCAGCTGTGGGACTCTTGGCAGGTCACTTAACTTGTTTCCTCAGTTTCCTCACATGTAAAATGAACTGGAGATGAAAATAGCAAACCACACCAGGATTTTTGCCAAGAAAACACTAAAAGGGGTCCTGAAAGTTGGATGTGACTGAAATGACTGAACAAGAAGTTGGAAATTCAGTCTTTCCCTTAGTTAAGCATTTCCATCTTTGAAATATTTGATTAGTTGCTACATTCTTGTCCTCAGGATCACAAAGCCTTGTTTCTTTCGGTCTCCACAACACCAATCTTTCTACATCTTGAGCTGCTCAATTCAGGAGAGGGATCATAAACTTGATGGTTTTTGCTGTTCGGTGGGTTGAAATTATATGTCAGGGGACCAGAAAAGGTCTAAATGTGCCTTTGTAGCCCAAATTTCTTTGGCTCAGCATGTTCTATCTCATTAGTCAGCTTCCATAATGGCCTTAAAAATATTGCCAGGCTAAGGTGTTCCCATACCTCAAGGGCTGCTGATTCGGTAATCTTTGCCAATGTCCTCATCATTCATCATGGGAAGACTTGGTCACAATGCAGGACCGTTCATGTTGACCTGCTAAAGACTCTACCCTCTCCAGCCCCACTCCAATGAATTCAGAACTCATGAGCTTGACATTGGAGTATGACACACAATCCTCCGGACCATTTCCCTTCTGAGTTAGGTTTTTTGTTTTCAACATTTCCTCTCCTTTCTGACAGAGCTCTTAGTTGCACATGGAGCCATGATTGTTTATCTCTCGCCTTTCTAGAAGAAGGCACATCCTTTTGTGCCAAATGAAATTCTTCTCTAAATAAGTTGCATATCCCCTCATCCAGAGTGGACGTTTACTATATGCTATTTGCTTCCAACATTTGCATTGTGGCTCTGGTCTTGGAAATTATAAGTGGAGTCAGTGCAGATTTGCAAGTTGTGGTTTGAAGTGAATGTAATTTGTTTTTTTAAAAAAAAGTCTTAATTGAGTGGTTATTTTTGAGTTGTATTATTAAGTTCTGGGAATATAAATTTTAAATGGGAGAAAGTCATTCTCTTAAGGAGTTTACACTAATGAAGAGAAACAGCAAATATCACTCCAAACAGAGTGGAAAGAAAGACCTGGAAGTCTTACCAAAGGAATAAAGGGACATAGATGATAATGTCCAGTAGTTTAATGAATATAACAGCAAAGAGCATCTTAGGATTCAGTAACAGAGTAGAAAGGAAGGCCTTCAGCCTGCCACAGGATTATAGTTTGTGGCTCCCTGCTTATAAAAGTGAGTGAATAGTCATAAACTCAAGGAGTGGGGTGGTGCAGCTGTACCCCCCTTTTACCCTTGACACCACTGGAAAGAGAGGAGTGCATCTGAGGTCTTAAGTGGAATAGAAATTCTGGGTTATGCCCCATAGGGGCATAGGAGTGGGGATGGGGGCTCAGTGTCTATCAAAGATGGTGGTAAATATTAAAAGATGGTGGACGTGGGGAGGAAGCAGGAGCATTAGCAGGAGAGTTGAGATATACTAGGTACTTGCTCTGCCCAGCCCTCTGGGGTGTAGGAAGCTGGAATGGTGGAAGGGAAAATGTCTATGATAAAACTTGTTTACCTGTTGCCCAAGATAGAGTTTTGGCAGCCTAGGATAGGAGGGGGGAATACGTCTTCCCTCATTTCCCTCCCCCCTTCCTTTACATCTAAGATGAAGAATGGGTTTAATAGAATATGGAAAAGGTAGAGGAGAAAGTGAATGAGAAAGGGAGAAAAAAAAGAGAGACAGAGACAGACAGACAGACAGAGATGGAGAGCAGAGATAAAGGCAGAGAGAGAGACAGAAACAGAGACACAGATAGAGAGACAGAGACACATACAGACAGAGAGACAGAGACAGAAATAGAGAGAGACAAAGACACACAGACAGAGAGACAGAGACAGAAAGAGATAGACAGACCTATCCTACAAGAAGTTCCTCAAAGTACCTAATGTAATAAGCTGGAGACAGGGGCTTGATGGAGATTACCAGCACTTTTCATGCTGGCTTTCTCTTAGAGTCTTTTCTTTCAGAAACCTAAAGTAGTGTTAGAACCTTCCATCTTCTCTCTCAAATCTGGAAGCCAGAAAGTTCCAGTATCTGAGGAGACTCAATGACTCAAAGGAAGCTCAAATGAGACACAAAGTATGAAGAGAAATCAAAGAAAATTGGTGATTTCTCCTCTTCTTTATTCATAGCCATTGTACTCCGATCCTCATGCAGGTAGGGATTATTGATCTCCACTAATGAGGAAAAATTCCTAATCCATGAGCTCTGGAACAAAGGACATACACATATTTGTATGAAAATTTAAAAACATATGAATGTTAGCTGCTATTATATTTTCTTTGCTGTTTACCACTGTTCTCTCATCCTTAACCTGATGAACCTTATCTTTTTCTGTTCTACCATGACCTATTTAAAATACTCCAGATCCCCTAGATCTCTTTCAATCAACACTGTCCACCATCTTTCTTCCTACCATATCCCTGCAAATCAGAAGCATTTGGTATCCTTTTTGCTTCCTATTCCTGTTGCTACTGCACTCTCCTTGAATGTCTATCCCTCAGTTAACTTTCCATCTTTAAAGTTAACATCCCATTATTTTACTCTGTCTTGATCTTTTTCTTGTTATTTATCAACTTTCAAGTCTCCCTACTTCAGGCGAATTGAGTATCACCTCTACCTCATTCTTTGCCATTATCATTGCTGAATTAAATATTCATATTAGACACTAAATTTAAAAAATATATGATAAGAAGAGAAGATGACCTGATGTGGGTTGAAAGTAATGGATGATGCATATGTAATGGTGATAAACTGGAACCATTCCCAATAAGATCAGGGGTGAAACAAGGTTGCCCACTATTACCATTACTATTCAATATTGTATTAGAAATGCTAGCCTTGGCAATAAGACAAGAAAAAGAGATTAAAGGAATTAGAGTAGGTCATGAGGAAACCAAATTATCACTCTTTGCAGATGATATGATGGTCTACTTAGAGAACCCTAGAGAATCAACTAAAAAACTATTAGAATTAATCCACAACTTTAGCAAAGTTGCAGGATACAAAATAAATCCACATAAATCATCAGCATTTTTATACATCACCAACAGCAAGAGCTACAAAGAGAAATTCCATTCAAAATAACTATCGATAGTATAAAATATTTGGGAATATATCTGCCAAGGGAAAGTCAGGATCTATATGAGCAAAACTACAAAACACTCTCCACACAAATAAAGTCAGATCTAAACAATTGGAAAAACATCAAGTGCTCTTGGATAGGTCGAGCGAATATAATAAAGATGGCAATATTACCTAAACTAATCTATCTATTTAGTGCTATACCAATCAAACTCCCAAGAGATTATTTAACTGACCTAGAAAAAATAACAACAAAATTCATCCGGAAAAACAAAAGGTCAAGAATTTCAAGGGAATTAATGAAAAAAAATGCAAATGAGGGTGGCCTAGCTGCACCATATCTAAAACTATATTATAAAGCAGTGGTCACCAAAACCATTTGGTACTGGATAAGAAATAGAGTAGTGGATCAGTGGAATAGGTTAGGTTCACAGGACAAAATATTCAATGACAATTGTAATCTAGTGTTTGATAAACCCAAAGACCCCAGTTTTTGGGATAAAAACTCACTATTTGACAAAAACTGCTGGGATAATTGGAAACTAGTATGGAAGAAATTAGGCATTGACCCACACCTAACACCATATATCAAGATAAGGTCAAAATGGATTCATGATCTAGGCATAAAGAATGATATTATAAACAAATTAGAACAATGTAGGATGGTTTACCTCTCAGACCTGTGGAGGGGGAAGGAATTTGTGACCAAAGAAGAACTAGAGGTCATCATTAATCACAAAATAGATAAGTTTGACTATATCAAGTTAAAAAGTTTTTGTACAAACAAAATGAATGCAGACAAGATTAGAAGGGTAGCAGTAAACTGGGAAAATATTTTTACATCCAAAGGTTCTGATAAAGGCCTCATTTCTACAATATATCGAGAATTGACTCAAATATATAAGAATTCAAGCCATTCTCCAATTGACAAATGGTCAAAAGATATGAACAGACAATTTTCAGATGAAGAAATTGAAACTATTTCTGGTCACATGAAAAGGTGCTCCAAGTCACTATTGATCAGAGAAATGCAAATTAAGACAACTCTGAGATACCACTACACACCTGTCAGATTGGCTAAAATGACAGGAAATGATAATGATAACTGTTGGAGGGGATGTGGGAAAACTGGGACACTGATACATTGTTGGTGGAACTGTGAACGGATCCAACCATTCTGGAGAGCAATTTGGAACTATGCTCAAAAAGTTATCAAACTGTGCATACCCTTTGACCCAGCAGTGTTTCTACTGGGCCTATATCCCAAAGAGATTTTAAAGGAGGGAAAAGGACCCACATGTGCAAAAATGTTTGTGGCAGCCCTTTTTGTAGTGGCAAGGAACTGGAAATTAAAAGGATGCCCATCAGTTGGAGAATGGCTGAATAAATTATGGTATATGAATGTTATGGAATATTATTGTTCTGTAAGAAATGACCTGCAGGATGATTTCAGAGAGGCCTGGAGAGACTTGCATGAACTGATGCTGAGTGAAATCAGCAGAACCAGGAGAACATTATACACAGCAACAAGACTATACGATGATCAATTTTGATGGACATGATTCTCTTCAACAATGATGTGATTCAAACCAGTTCCTATTGTTCAGCGATGAAGATAGTCATATACATCCAGAGAGAGGCCTGTGGGAACTGAGTGTGAACCACAACACAGCATTTTAACACTTTCTGTGAATATTTCCATGCATTTTGTTTTCCTTCTTAGGTTGTTTTTTCTTCTTCTCTTTCTAGATCTGATGTTTCTTATGCAGTAAGATAACTGTATAGATATGTATACATGTATTGTATTTGTCATATAATTTATCCTATTTAGCATGTATTAGATTACCTGTCATCTAGGGGTGGGGAGTGGGGGGAAGGAGGGGAAAAGCTTGGGAAAAAAAAGTTTTTGCAAAGGTCAATGTAGAAAAATCACTCATGTGTTTTGTAAATAAAAAGCTTTATAAAAAAAAAAAGAAAGTAATGGATGATGGCTTGAGTGCCTCCCTGATATTCTCCAAATGTTAGGAGAACACAAGGAAATTCTCAGGCATGTTAAGTGGACTACTTGTGGTAAATTTATGGGAAGAATTAAACAAGAGTTACATAGAATAGGTAAGCATGATTAGACTGCAATCCCTGTTGTTAGAGAAAACCTCTAAATTGAGGTGATAACAGCTTCATTTGAATATTTGAATGCTGAGTTGGTGATCCAACACAGAATTTGGCATCCACTTTCATCAGCTTTCTCAACTACTATAATCTTTCTCATTACTCAACCTCAATCACTTACAACAAGGGTTATTCCTTGGTATCAATTCTAAGCTCTTCCACTTGGAAGATCTTAAATTCTGAAAATCTCCTCCATGTTTACAATGCTAATTATACTACTATTTTCCATTGCCTAATTCCTTTCATTTTCACTGTATTCTCTCATTCCTCCATTTATCCATGTTTATCTAGCCTGTTAAACTTGTTCTGATCTCTTCAGTGTCTTGGACCTAAAATGATCTGTCCAATAATCTAACGTCCTCTACTCTTTGGTCTCCTGCCCCTTTCCTTTTTCCTGATTATCTTTAACTTCTTCTTCTTTTTTTTTTTTTTTGCTGAGGCAATTGGGATTAAGTGACTTGCCCAGGGTCACACAGCTAGGACATGTTAAGTGTTTGAGATCAGATTGGAACTCAGGTCCTCTTGACTTCAGGGTTGGTGCTCTATCCACTGTGTCACATAGCTGCCCCACTTTGGATTATTTCTAATATCAGTCACCTTCATTCCTACTTCCAAGCTGCTGAGCAAAACACTATTCAGAACTTTGATCAATATATTGACTAATCATGACCCCAGAGGACTGATGGGGAAACATGTTCTTGCCTCTTGACAGAGGTGGTGAACTATATATGCTGAATGAGGCATACTTTGTCAGGTATGGCCAATATATTGATCAATTTTGCTTGGCCATGCTTTTTTTGTTGTTTTTAAGAGAGGATAGTTATTAGGAAGTGAGACAGAGTGAAAGAGACATTAATAAAACATCTTTTCCCCTACCCACCACCACCAAGAACAACAAGAAAGCAATGCACAAACACATAATCATGATCACTACAAATTCATGTAATCTTGTAAATCAAAATTATGAAGTCAAATTCAAAATCATGTAATAATTTCTGTCCTCATAGCTACATGGCAATCTTTTCAATAATTTCTAATTGATTACCACAGCAGTTTTTCCATACTTTCCCTCTTCCCTCAGAAGTTTCCTACTTTAGTGAGAAGACTATGCTCATTTAATTTGAACTCCTTCATCTCTCTTCCTCTAGCCCTCAAAAATTCTCAACAGTTCCACTTTTGATATAATCTCAAGATGATATGGCCCTTTTCCTAAAACCTAACTTCTCTACTAAGAGATTGATTCTGAATATTTTCATTTGCTTCAGGTTCTTGGCTTTTGTTCAAAGTTCTATCTCTACTTTAATGCTAATTTTTCAAGTGATACTATTTATAGTATATCTACATGTGCATAATATACTTACATACCCACCACAAGAGACACAGAGAATGGTAGAATTGGTGTAATTAATAGAGAGCGGAATCCAAAGCCAGGAAAATCTGGATTAGAATTCAGTCTCTGATACATTCTGTCTGTGGGATTTGGGGCAAAGCCATTAAATCTACTGGTGCTCTACGTCCAAGGCTTCTTAAACTTTTTCTATCCATGAGTTCTTTTTGCCCAAGAAATTTTTACATGACCCCTAGATATGTGGGTTTATAAAATAGATATATAAATAAAATATTTACTGATAATAAACCATAATTTCACAACCCTCACATTCATTTACAAGACCCTATATGGGATCATGACTCACAGTTTAAGAAGCTTTGATCTAGGCAACTCCATAAGAATAAATTACAGAGATGATGTCATATCACCTTTAAGTTCCCTAGACCAATAAGGAACAGGCCCAAGACATTCCCTCCCCCCATTACACACACATATCTTTCTGTCTCTTGTCACTGACTTTCTGTTTTTCTCTGTCCCTTTCTCTGTTGGTCTCTTTCTATCTCACTCTTTCTCTCCCTCTCACTTTTTCTGCCTTTCTTTCTTCTCTCTGTGATCTTCCCCTAATAACTATTATAATGAAACCTAGTGATTTAATCTCTTGTCTATCTTTCCTCAACTTATTTTTTGTTTAAAAAAAGTGTGTCAATCAATAAAGACAAGCTTACAACAAAATGGGTCACATAATATTGAAATGTTGAGTTCTGATAGCCTTATTGTAGGGTTTTATAACACCCATTTGATTCTTTCAAACATTAATTTTACCCATATGGTGATACAGTTTATGCCATTCTTGTGGAATATCTTTATTAAGATGAAGCACGATTGTAAGGAAAATTGTTATAATAGATAATCCTCCCATTTTGCCAGTCTTACTATCTGTGGCTGGTTAGTTAGCACAGTTGGTTTAGAGCATCCTGCTAATGAGACAAGGGTTATGGGTTCAATCCCATTTAATTTGGCTTCATTCCATGATCACAGATTGCATCCCTAACCCAGCCAGTTGTCTCACAGGCAGTCTGAAGAAGATTTGATTAAATCATCAGGCTCCATTGTAATAGTTATTTAGGGGAAGGGTTTAGATAATTCCATTCCACTGAGGAAGTTGTCTGGGGGTCCCTGCGAGCAGCCAACTGGAGCTAGAGCAGAAAGCATGGGCCAGAATCTTAATCGGCATAAGGGAGAGTCTTTTTTTTTTTTTTTGCCACAAGGGGAAGATACAAAAATTTTTGGTTCTTTTCACACCATCATCTTGGAAGCTGTTAACAGGCTCCTGTCGTCCCCATTCAGGCTAAGTATAGTCACGTTTAACTAGCTTCTCCTAGTTTAACTATTAAGCAAAATTGGGCAGATTTGGGAGTGGATGGGAAAAGATAGCATTTATTCCTACCTCGTCCTAATGGAAAAATTATGAAGCCCAGGATGTTTGAGTCAATGAGGGCTGATCGGGCTGATCCGTAGACCTTAAACCAGGAGAGGGAGTAGATCAGGAAATTTGGGTCAGGGGACAAATCCACAGGCAGGGTATGATGAGGTGGGTGAGGAATGGGAAGAGGGGCAGTGTCGTAGAGCAGAGATGTCAAAACAATTAGACAGACTCTAGCTTTGGCGGCCAGGATACCTAGTTACATCAGAGGAGATGCCTTAGCCAAGCCTCCTGCCTTTCACTTGATGAGATGCAGCTGTGCTGAGCAGGCAGCTCCCATGCATCTCCTGCCCCTTTGCTCTAGCCAGGGAGGGGAACATCTCTCTTCCCCCTGGTGTTGGTTCTTTCCTGGCAGTTGATAACTTGCATAGGAGAAACCAGAGATTTAAAGCTGGGAAGGACTTTAAAGATTGTTGAGACCAACAATATTTTTTTCAGGTGAAAAAAAACTGAGGTAGTGCCATAGTGTAAAGGTTTGAGTCAAGATTCATACCTGGATTCCTTTATTCTAAAATCATGTGTTTCCATATAAAGAATACTATTATTGAGCACCAGAACTGAGTTCAAATCTGGTCTCAGACACTTAATATTCCCTAGCTGTGTGACCCTGGGCAAGTCATTTGACATCAATTGCCTCAGAAAAAAAAGCAAAAAAAAAAGAATATTATTATTGTTATATATGGCAATATTATATATATTATGCATAATATAATAATGATATTATATATAACAAAATTATTATTATTATATAATTGCCACTGAAAACAAGGCCTACAGTTTTGAGAACAAAAGATGGGATGGCTCTGTATTTGCTTCAAACCATTTGTGAAATTAAAGCACTGAATAACAATACTCTACATAGGTCAAGGGCTTTCTATTTGGGACAGGACTTCTGTTTGCTCCAATGATATTGCTAACCATCTTCCTAACCAAACTGGGGAGAAGAGAGTAGTCATCAGGTTGAGTTAGTCTCAGTCAGTTATTTGGGTCAACAGAAGTTTATTATAAAGGAGATGAGTCCTGTTATAAAAGAAGGAGACAAAGGTGGTATCAGAGAGAGCTTCAATATGTATTGAAATAATAGGAGAACCAGAGGTAGTTTTGCTGAAGGCTAGCAATATCAGCAGGGACATTCAAGAATTAGTTCTTTAGAATTCTCTGGATTGGAGTCTAGCAGCAGCTAGGAGAAAGCATTCACTCTTGTTGCATTGATGGGGGTACAGCTCTCCCTTCCACATTGACGTGGTTAGAGATATGGCACCCCCACAATCTGGAAGATCTGTGTAAAAATTTTTTTGTCTCTCCCTTTATTCAGAAGAGGTTAGAATTTTTTTTTTCTTTTATGGGATATTTACTGTACCTTATTGTAAAATTTGGGTTCTATGTCATCTGCTGACCTTTGAGTGTCAGCTATAGCTTTCACAAAATTCCCCGCAAATTCCCATTTAATTTCTTATGCCAACATACAACATATCAAAACTGTGATGGAGAAAGCCTCAATGTGGGAAGGGATAATTGTATGACAAATTTAATTGCCTCAGGTCTGGAAGCCAATTCAACCACCTGAGGGTTCTTCACTTATTTCTGACCAGGCATCCTCACAGTCTGTTTCCTCAGGCAAAGAAGGGTGCTTCCTTCTGAGGTGAGACTTGTAGAATAGTGAACTTCTGTTGTAACAGAAAGCTTTGAATCTAAGGAAGGATTTGACTTTATTTCTAGGTTTCTTAGTCTCTTTTCTCTTGGTTTTTGTTATTGTGGAAAGAATCAGTGCTATAAAGCCAGAGGGCCTAGTTTGGATATTGGATCTGTTGTTTATTACCTGTGTTACTTTGGACAAAGTCCCTTAAAATTTCTGGGACTCAGTTCCCTCAAGTGTCAAATAAGGTGGCTGAACACCATGTTTTCTGGTGTTTTATTATCTGTGTTTCTGATCACTTTGTCTTGACCTATACTCCTTGGCTCCTGGGCATTCTGCTTGTATTGTCTTATTATGATTCCACATTTCTTTGGATTCCTTGCTATTTCACTTCCAGACTTACTTGGTTCTGGTCCACTACTCTGTCTCTGGTTCTTCACTTCTATGTCTTTTCCTTTTCTCAATTCTTCTTAATTCTAAGGCTTTCCCTCTCTTATTTCCTATTTATTCTGCATAGCTTATTTTTATCTATTTGCTTGCTGTCTCCTCCATTAGTTTGTGAGCTCCTTAGAGGCAGGGACTGATTTTTGCCTCTTTTTATAGACCCGGGAGCTTAGTACAGTGCAGGGCACATAGTAAATGCTTAATTACTTAATAATCTAAACTTCTTCTCTCATTTTAATCTAGTTCAAGTACTGTTTCTGCATTGAGGCAGACATTTAATGACTTTAAAACGTAGCAAAACTCAAAGTTCTTTATCTTCAATCAGAGATAATAATTTAAAATGACATCAAATGGCTCTCTCTATATTTGAGCAGGGTCATCTTCTGTTTTTAGATAAGTTGATGGGAGAGTTTTCATACTGGCTGCAACCTAGACATGTATCAGATGATGTGTGCTATAAAATTCACTAAATCTCTCCAAAACTAAACTCACAAATTGTCCCTTATTAGATTAAATTGTTATTCCAGTTTTAGTTTCAAGTGTCAACTTGCCTCCTCCACCCCAAAAATAAACCAAACCCATCAGAATCAGCTAAACATAGTTGCATATAAGCAGGCAAATATATGTTGTGTTTATTTACAATCAATATTACCAAGCCATAAAGTGTGAAATTTAAAGAGCACTGAAAATAGTTGTGAACCATCAGCAAGAAGAAACTAAACTTTGAATATAGTTATCAATTATAAGTAATGAAATTAGCAACCTACCAGATAAACTTCCTTATCCAGCAGTGGGCCCAGTGAATCCCAAGTCAGTGGAAGCCTCACTTTATCCCCGGCTGTTCTACTTTTCCTTCTCACCAGCCTCAAGGTATCCTAGAATCTCCCTCAATGGAATCTTGTGTCCTAAGTATGGCCGTTGCTGGCCTGTGTGATCATTTACTGCATTCTGGCCACATGTTATTATTACTATTTAATTAAATAATAATTAAATAATCACTATTTAATTAAGTGTAAAAACCATATTTAAATAGATATATTTATAGTAAGTAAGCTTGATCCTGTTCTAGAGTCAGCTTGAGCCTTTGAGTTGGATTGTTAAAGTTTCAGTGTGAGCATTTACACCTTGGAAATTGGCATATATTACAAATCAGGATTTATTTTTATTATTTTATGAATTGCCTAGACTTTAAAAAAATGGAGAAAATGTTAATGATCCAGATTGAACCTACTTTACAAGTGTGACATGATGCCCTTCCCCATTTGTTTAAAAGAGAATTAGTTGTTAAACATTTACCATCACACTTCTGTTATACAATTTCAATGAGTAGAATAAAATGCTAGTTCGATTAAGGTAGACAGATTTTTTTTTTCTTTCGTGTTATGAAGAGTCTTTGTAAGACAAGTCAGCACACAATAGTATGAGCTTTTTTGGCTGTCCCATTATATTTCAAAATCTTACCTAATTTGCCATCCGGTGTTGCACCTGGGTCTCTTTTGGCACCACTGTGTTCCAAGTTTCATTGGCTCAATGGATATCTGCTTTTTGAATTATTTTTCTCCAGATGTAGTTTCCATCTAGCCCAATTTAACCCTGTTTTGTTATTTCCTGCCCCTCATTTCTAACATCCTTGGGGACATTGTTGTCCTTTGGGTGTTGACAGCACTGCCTAATTTAGAACCATCTGTAGACTTAATCAACCAGCTAAGTCCTCTTTTTGATTTATTGATAAAGAGGCTAGGAATGAATAATTCTACTAAAAGATATGCCCCTGACCTGGAAATACTGGCACTTCTTGTGATCTCTTTTATTTGGCAATTTTCAGCCAGTTTTCAATCCATGTTCCTCTCTGATCCAATTTTATTTTAAGGCCAAGTGAAATATGGAGGCACTGATTTTGTGGAAGATGATTTGCCCAAACCTATACATATAGCCTTTATGGAATTCCCTTCATCTCCTGATTATTTGGAGTGTGTCTATTAAAGAAATGTGATTTGAATTAGGTTGCATTATTGGTTCTTCAAGTGTACTACATGTTGCATGAGATTCCCCTCCCCCTTCACACACGTAAAGAGAGACAGAGACAGAGAGACAGAGACAGACAGAGACGGAGACAGAGACAGACAGACAAATTGAGAGACAGAGACAGAGATAGAGACTGAGAGAGAGACAGAGAGAGAGAAAAAAAAAGATTTCATTTGCTTACTTACTTGGCTCTATTATTTTCTTAAATATTTTATTGAATTCACTGGTTTGCAAATTCTAAGCGTCCAAATAGAATTTTCTTACTACATCCACTGGCATTTACTTCTGAAGCCTTCCTATACCTCACATCAGCTAACTCATCTAAAAATTCTCTTAAATTATTTTTGTGTGTTTTAAGATTTATTAAGTAACCATGGAATTCAGACTCTCTGGAATGTGTTTATAATTCCACATCTTACCATATGTGCTGAGGGGATATGATATATCATAAATCAGATACATGATAATATCACACCTACTGTACATGTAATAAACCATATAATTGCAGAAGACTAGTATTTCCCCCTGTTAGTATTCTCTGCTGGAGAATAAACAATGTTATTCAGTTAGGCAGGCATGAAGGCAATAAGTATTTATTAACCATGTATTTGGCTAAGTGTTAAAGATATAAATATAAGCAAAAAGAAAGATAGGTTCTGAACTCAAGGAGCTTATAGTCTAATGGAGGAAACCCTCTAGAGGAAAATAGAACACTCAGTTGCCTTTGATCATGGATGTGTTAGGGTCATCTTACACTGGTTTAGGAGAACTAGGTTAAGTTTTCAGTGGGAGCTTTCACACCTCAAAAATTAGCAAAAGCTACAAATTAGGGCTTGATTTATCATTTTGTTGATTCTCTAGACATAAAAACGTGATGGAAAAAATGTTAGATTAAACTTTAAACTGTGTCCTGCTAATCGCTGAGTTTTCAGTGGGAGCTTTCACACCTCAAAAATTAGCAAAGGCTACAAAATAGGGCTTGATTTATCATTTTGTTGATTCTCTAGACATAAAAACGGGATGGAAAAATGTTAGATTAAACTTAAAATTTCTATACAATCCTGTACTGATCCATTTTTTAAAAAAAATCCCAAACCATTGGCTTTCCAGTGGCTCAACTAAACCAGGAATAATTTCTGATTCTCTTTGAGCTCCAACAACATGAAAACCAAGGAAGATTCATTAGAGAAATTCACTCCCAGAATGAACAGAGAGTGATCAATGCCTGTCTTAGGCCATTAACAGCTTTCCTTGGAATATATAATTCACAGTACCAGGAAGCAGGGTCTGGACCACAAATACTGCAAAGGTTGGATTCTAAGAATATCAAATATCATAATCAGTCACTTTCAACCAACTGAAGCAAGGTTCTGAAGAAATCCTCAGCAATCTATGATGGATTACTGTAATGATAACTAGCAATGGGTAGAACTTAATATGAAAAAAGAATGTGATCTTTTGTGAATTATGGGCGATTAATAGTGTGTCAGGATGAGTTATTTTTATTTTTTTAGGCTTATGGAATTCTTGAAATTTAGATCTGGCAGGAACTTTTGGGATGATGTTGTCTAACTACATCATTTTATAGATGAAGAAATCAAGGATGGGAAAAACATTAGTGACATGTGATAGTACTTTTTATTCCCTTCTCCTTTTGGGCATACAGTTAAGTGATCTTTAGTTATGTGATTAAGTAACAATGAGAGGGGGCTTCATCATTATCTATAAAAGAGCCTGAGATTGTAAAGTGTGGGCGATAACTTAAATCAAGGAATTAAGGTCAGTAGTCCTCAAATAAATATGACTATATTCTAGTGTAGAAGATGTCAGTATTTTAGTGGACCCAGGAGGAAGCAGAACTGGATAACTGGGCCTACAACTGAGCTAAACGATAGGGGAATGCTACAGATTAGGCTAAAAAGTTTAGGTACCATTGATACTGCACATTTTGGGACACCAAACCTAATTTTCAGTTTTCTCTTACGTGCATGTATTATTTTATCTGGATAGAAACAAGAAGTTTTTAAATTTATATAATTAATTATCATGAGAGATTTGTTAACCTAGATAATTTGTGGTCTAGGGTATGTACTAACAGGGATAAAATAGGAGAGAGCCGATGCTATAATGATGCTCTGCCAGAATTAGATGGCTAAGGCTAGCATCGACCGAAAATAATGAAGCACAGACATTTTCCAAAAAAAATTAATGAGACCCCCTCCCAAGCTAGGTTAAAATATACATTGATACTTGGTGACTTCACTGAGAAAGTAGAATTGTTTAGAGTTATTTTGGAACTTGGAAAGTTAAGGATTAAGAAATAAAAATACCCAAATAGTATGTAGATGCTCCAAAAGCTTAATCTATACAAATCATAAGTATTTTCTCAAGAAAATAATCATAAAATGCTAGACCCAAACAATATCACACACACACACACACACACACACACACACACACACACACACCCACGCACTGAAATTGATTATTCTTTATTGGACTGGAAATAACTCATTACTGACACAGGTTTTTTTGTTTGTTTGTTTGTTTTGATTTTTTGTACATTTGGATTATTGTCTATCTCTAGAATTTATATATTCTTTAAGATTATAAATATAGTTTACTAATATAACTTGTGTTTATATAATTTTTAAGACTATATATATACATAATGGTTTCTCTAATAATTATAATAATAATAAATATGTTTTTAAGGTTATCTATATATAGTTTTTCTAATAACTACAATAATCAGCATTTTTATAGTTCTTTAAAACTATTTATATATGTTGTTTTTCTAATAATTACAATAGTTACTAGCTTTTATATGATTCTTAAATATTATTTATATTTAGTTTATCTATTAATTATAATAATAACTAGTTTTTATATGGTTCTTTACAAGCTTATATATAATTTTTCTAATAATTATAATAGTTACAAACTTTTATATGCTTCTTTAAGATTACATATATTTTCTCTAATAAATACTAGCATTTATATAATTGTTTAAGTTTATCAAAGTGCTTTAGGGAAGGGAACAAACATTTATAAAGTATCTACTGCATGCCAGGTGTTATAATAAGTGGCTTACAAATATTATTTATTCCTCACATCAACCCTGGAAGTCAGGGACCAACCATTATTATTGATATTTTACAGATGAGAAAACTGAAGCAAGCAGAGGCTGTATTTGAACTCAGATCATCCTGTCTCCAAATTTGACTAGAGTTCACTTTACAAACTATCTGTTCTATATTTAGTATTTTGTTCAGTCCATTTAAGTCTATTTTTCCTGACTTCCCCTCCATGTCAGACTCTTCCTGTTTTTTTGATATTGCCTCCCAAGAGTTGGGGGAACTTCCCCATTAAGGGAAGAGGAACCTTGAAGTGAATCTATCTAGACCTGTTGTATAGAAGCAAAGATTCTGAAACTAAGAAACAGATTTCCAACTTGTTTAGTTTTCTAGTTAAATGGACTTAAATTAGATTCAAAAGAGAATTTGCTATAGGATCTAAGTTGGTTTCCTAAATATGAAAAAGAATTTGTAGATTTTCTGGAATGCCTCATGTGTTTTGGTGATTGAAAGGTTATTTTAAACATTTGGGAAATGGAATGGAAGATGGTTTGGATTGAGTGAATAATAGAGTAGGGACTGAGGATAGGTATTTATGACTTTATCTAAAAAGTATGTAGTCATTTTTTGGCTTACCATATTTACATTGCCCATTATTTGGGCCAAAGCTACATTTTGTGGGTGAATTCAGCATCTCTATACTTCATTTCACCCTCCTCTTATTCAGATAGGGGGTTTTCTATCCAGTTTTTCCATCCCTACATCCTGAGTTATCATTTTCTCACCTCCCTTCCCACCATCATGCCTCTGGTATATTAGATAAATGCCTCCTTAGTCTCCTAATCCCTTTTGCTGGCATGCTTTTGGTCATCCATTATATCTTCCCTGGAAGCTTTAATCAATGCAGCACATTCTCATTTGGCTCAATTTTGAAAAGGTTCCTCCTCCCCCCACTTTTGCCCATAAACTTTTATTAGACCTTTGTGAAACCAAGTTGCAGATAGCAGGGAGCACATATTAGTTCATTTGAAAGGGAATCTGCAGCATCTGTATTAGGGGGAAGGCATCTTTTACTGTGGCTGGTGGGGAACACTGACATTTCAACCCCAATCTTTATGCTTTCTGAGTCAAAGTACAGGTTTCCCCCTTGTCTCTCCTCCCATCAGCTTAACAGTCTAGTCACACAGGAGTACTGGCACTGATTCTTGGGCATATCTCACTTCTCTTTATGGCAGTAGGAGATCAATAGATGGATTAATCACACTTGGGGGAGGCTAACAACAGGGGAAAGAGAAAAAGATTGAGGATTGGAAGAGGAAGCTGTTAGTGAGGGGGGGAATGTAACTGTGAAGTGTGTTCCTTCTGGAGTCTGCAGGATACTTGCTGATGACAGACATGCAGAACCACAAAGAAACAAACCTACCTTACCCTTGGATAGAGATGGCTCCTCCCTGGGAATAGAGTACAATAAATTCTCTCAAAGCTCTATAACCAACTAGGGCTCAGATAACCTTTTTGTTCTTCTTGTTTTTGTTGTTAAAGGTCAAAATGTGGCTTCGATCCTTAAATAAAATAAATCAGTGAGTCCTTTTTCATATTGTTTTCTCCTAAAATACACAATGTATAGGCTTTTTATTTTTTTTAACATGAAAAAAATGCTCAGTGTTTTTTGTAAGGTTGTACAATACATCTCTTAACAAAGTGTCTTTTATGTGTATACAGACGATAAATTTTTATTGAATTTAAATTGTCTAGCCCATAAGGAGAAGGTTTTGGCAACTGAGAAGTCTTGCTATTATTAACAGAGCTGGAGAAGGAAGATTTATTAGTGGACTACAAAGGGGAGATCATGAGTGATTGAAAAATTAACTTCTGAATTCTGGATAATTGATTTAGAACTAGAAGGAATTTTAGGGATCATCTAGTTTGGACTATTCCCTTTATTTTACAGATAAAGAAATTATGTTGCCAGATGTCTCATCCAAAACTCCCTTCCCCTACTTCCATTCCATACTCCCTCATTTCCATTCATTTCCTCCCAATCTTTCATGAATTGCATCCTTTTTGCTCTGTTATCGCTTTCTTTTGTGCCCTCTAACCCCTCCTTCTATTGTCAGCAAGCTACCCTTCATATTAGACTTCTCCCCTTCCCTCTTCCATTTCCATTGTCTGTTGATACAGATGGCTTAATTTTATGGGCCATCCATTGACATAAGCCTTCCATAAGAGATGGGAGCATTTGTTTGATTACCATTTTAGAACAAAAGACAAAGAGGTTGGGAGGGGTGTATGTACAAGGCGGTGGGGTAGAAAGTGGCAGGGTTAGGGAGGAGGGGAATGCATGATCCATCAGATGATCTACATAAATAGAAGCATTTGGTAACTGAATTGTCCTTTTTATGGCCTCAGGATCCTGAAAGGGAAAAATGGGGACTTGTGAAGTCACTTCCTTGTTCTCTGCCAATGCTCTGGACCTTTCTGGAGGTAAAGGAGGGGAACCATTGACAGGGAGGTGCTGATTACTGTGGATAAATGGTATGGGTGCTATCACTGGTCCTCTTCTAAAACAAAGGACCAACATTAAAAACAACTGTGTGGGTTAGGGTTAATTCCAGCATGGATCTTATCATGATAGCAAAGGAACTCACAGACCATCCAATCTGATTTCTTAATTTTATAGAAAAGGAAACTAAGGACCAAGGAGGCTAGATGGCAGGACCCAAAGGCCAGATGTCTATGTATTATACCTCTATTCAGTAGTTCATGCTATCTCTCAAATTATCTCCCTGGTTCTCATGACTTGAATCCTTTACTCCTTTTCAGGTACACACAGAGATGATTGTCCCACCATTATCTCACTTCCATAACTGAAATTTCTCCTCTGATTGTAATCTACAACAATATTTCTCCTTGTCCCTCAATCTTTATATATATATATATATACACACATATATATGTATATATATGTGTGTGTGTGGATGTGTGTGGGTGTGTGTGGGTGTATACGCACATATATTTTGTCTTGGTTTTGACCTCCATTAATATCCTTTCCCTCGACTCCTACTCTTTACTTTGCTATTATTTCTCCCCCCCACCCCAGCCTTTTGCAATCTTAACTCTAGATTCAATCCTTTCAACTCATCATTATTCATTGATTTGTAATCCCAGTGCTTGGCACATGATAGGATGCTTTGCCAAATCCCAACCCTGGAGTGCTCCTACCACCTACCTTCTCTGTTTTCATTCACTTACTGATACATAAAGTCACTCATCCTAACTACTCAATACACATTTATATTTTCTAATCTCAGCTGGTCCCTCCCTACTCTGTAGCAATTTTTTTATTCTTTTTTGACTACCACATTCTAAGAGTTCTCTTATCCCTTAAAACCTCTTATGCAATCATTCCTTCTTCCTCTCAATAGAGGATCTTAGATTCTCCTATTTAATTAAGCAAATAGAGATGATCTGTAGTCATCACCAGCCCCCCTTAAAAACATCTTGACATCATTACCATTTTTCTCCTCTATTATTCCAATCTCTGATGCAGAAAGATACCTCTCCTGGCCAAAATCCTCTTCACTCCTTTTGCCTAGAAAACCATCTCTTTTGTCTTATTCATTTCTTCATCATCCCTTTTGTAAAATTCAATCACTCTCTCTATATTGGTCCCTTCTCTTCTGCATTCAAATATGAAAAGGTATCCCCATCCTTAAATAACAGTCTTTTCTAGACCTTAACATCTCAAGTTACTATTCTATTTAGCTCTCTTTCCATTCACAGCAATATCCCAGGGGGAAAAAAAAAGTTGACACTCACTTCCTTCTTATTTTTGCAAGCTGGGATTAGGTATATCAATGAAACTATTCAATTGAAACTGCCATTTCCATAGTATATCCTAAAATCGTCAAAAAGAAAATCTCTTGATTGGTAAACCTGATGGCCTTTTCTCAGCTTTTCCTAATTTTTTTGTGATGGGTGTTATTTTTTCTTGGCTTTGTTCCTATCTACCTGAGGATTACTTGGTGGAATCATGAACAAATGAAAGACATTCATTAAATGCTTGCTATTCACTAAGCAACTGTGCTAAGCCTCAGGCATGCAAATAAATACAAAAACAAGATTCCTACTTTCTAGGAGTTACATTTCATTGTTATATTCCTTAGAGAGATGGGGAGGGAAAGGTGTTTTGGTCTGGAAAGTCACCAGGATGACAAAAGGAAAAATTAGGCCATCCATTGACATGTACCTTCCATAAACAAAAGGAGCATTTGTTTAATTATCATTTTAGAACAAAAGAAAAAGGAATTGAACCAGACAAATTGCTTTGTACAAAGCAGTGTGGTATAAAAGTGGCAGGGTTGGGGATGAGGAAAATGCATGGTCCTAAAGAATTCAGAGCTGAGTGTTTTAGTTTCTCCTGGCAGGATCTCTGAAAGTCTGGTTTGGGAGGCTGGAAAATGACTGGAATCATTGTTCATGTTCTGGCCCCTAACTATCTCAATCCAGGTATGTGTTTATAAACTTCTAAGTTTATACAATGGTATTACAAACTTCTAAGTTTATACAATGGTGTACAATGGTACAATGGACAGAGCACTTACTTTGCAATCAAGAAGACTCATCTCCAGGAATTCAGATCCAACCCCAAATATTTACTAGCTGAGTGACCTTGGGCATGCCACTCAATCCTGTTTGCCTCAGTTTCCTTATCTGTAAAATGAACTGGAGAAGAAAATAGCAAACCATTCAAATATCTTTGCCAAGAAAACTTCAAATGGGATCATGAAGGGTCATACAGGACTGAAAAACAAGTTTAATATATGCATGAAGTATATGTATATTATTACATATTTTTATGCAGCATGATAATTGTGGAAATAATTTTTAAAAATTTAGCTATTTGTATAAAATAAATATCTAAAAGAATATATGGACTAGGTTTGCCATTTGGAGTTCTTTAAAAGCTGTCTCTAGACTTTTTCAGGCATATTGCACATTATTACTCACTTTCATGAATAGGGCATTCCAACCAAATTGGCTTTATTTGCTTTATTCCAAATTCAAGTTTTTATTTCTTCTCTTCATGACTTTTCCCAGGTTACTCCCCATGTCTGAAATGTACTACTTCTTCACTTCTACCTTTTAGAAGCTGTAGCATCCTAGACTCAGTTTATATGCCCTTTTCTGCTTTTTCTAATCTCTTAAGATACTAATACTCTTTCCCTTTTAAAAGTATAACATATATACTGATTTCTTTATATGCCTTATCTCTAGTAGTCTATAAGATCCTTGCAGTTAGGGACTGGTTTTTTGTTGTTTTTGTTTCTTTAATTTTTAGTTGTTTCTTTGTATCCCCATTATTTTACACAAAGCAGTTACTTAATAAGTGCTTGCTCTTTCATAACTATAGTAATCTAGTGTTTCATAAAGCCAAATACCCCAGCTTCTGGGATAAGAACTTATTATTTGACACAAATATCTGGGAAAATTGGAAATTAGTATGACAGAAACTAGGCACTGACCCACATCTAATACCCTATACCAAGAGAAGGTTGAAATGGGTTCATGATTTAGACATAGAGTGATACTATAAGCAAATTAGAAGAACACAGGATAGTCTATCTCTCAGATCTACGGAGAAGAAAGGAATTTGTAGCCAAAGAATAACTAGAGTACATTATGGAATGCAAAAAGATAATTTTGATTATATTAAGTTAAAAAGATTTTGTGCAAACAAAACCAATGCAGACAAGATTTGAAGGGAAGCAGTAAACTGGGAAGAATCCAAAGGTTATAAAAGCCTCATTTCTAAAAAAAAATATAGAGAGAACTGACTCAAATTTATAAGAATACAAGCCATTCTCCAATTGATAAATGGTCAAAGGATATGAATAGACAATTTTCAGATAAAGAAATTAAAACCATTTTTAGTCATACCAAAAATGCTCTAAATCACCAATGATCAGAGAAATGCAAATTAAGACAACTCTGGGGTACTACTACAGACCTCTCAGATTGGCTAAGGTGACAGGAAAAGATAATGATGAATATTAGAGGCTTGTAGGAAAATGAAGACACTAATATATTGTTGGTGGAGTTGTGAATTGATTCAACCATTCTGGAGAGCAATATGGAACTATGCCCAAAAGGGTATTAAACTGTGCACATAATTTTATCCATCAGTGTCTCTACTGGGCCTGAATTCCAAAGAGATCATTAAGGAGAGAAAGGGACCCACAAGTGCAAAAATGTTTGTGACAGCCTTTTTTGTAGTGGCTAGAAACTGGAAATTGAATGGATGCCCATCATTTGGAGAATGACTGAATAAGTTATGATATATGAATGTTATGAAATATTATTGTTGTATAAGAAACAATCAGCAGGATGATTTCTAAAAGGCCTGGAGAGACTTACATGAACTGATGCTAAGTGAAGTAAGCAGAACCAAGAGAACATTGTACAGAACAAGAAGAAGATTATATGATGATCAATTCTGATGGATGTGGCTCTTTTTAACAGTAAGATGATTCAGGCCAGTTCCAATGGTTTTTGAGAAAGACAGCCATCTGCACTCAGAGAGAGGATTTTGGTGACTGAGTGTGGATTACAACATGGTATTTTCAATTTTTTGTTGTTGTTTGCTTGCATTTTGTTTTCCTTCTCATTTTTCCCCTTTTTGATCTGTTTTTTTTTTTTTTGTGTGTGTGTGCAGCATTATAAATGTGGAAATATGTAAAGAAGAATTGTACATGTTTAACATATATTGGATTACTTGCCCTCTAAGGGAAGGGATGGGGGAAGGGAGGAAAAAAAAAAAAACTTGGTACACAATTTGAAAATAAAAAGCTTTAAGAAAAAAAAAGAAGAAAAACACAAGTGCTGGATTGAATCAAGATCTGAAAAAGTTACTTACCTGAGATTTCACAGCCAGTCAGTGTATGGATTTGAACCAAGATTTGAAAGCATATTCTCTGATTTTTAATTTAAAATCTTTCTACTTTGCCATGTTGATGTCAATGTTCTGACCATTAAAAAAAATAGATGCTCTGTGTTGTCAGTATAGGCACTTAAGATCTACTTATATAATAAAAGAAGGAACTTTAAAAGGATTGGTACTGAAGGAAGCATCAATCTATAGGCTTTAAAAGTCATCCTGTCTCAAAATTGGACCCTATGACTGCATCATAATTTAGAGAGTAAAGAGATTCATAGGAAATACTTTTTTGGTATTTTTACTCTTCTATTTTCCTTTAATAATGAAAATAACTTCCCCCTCTTTTCCTAAGTAAAATTGTTGGCTTTTATCCTCTGTGCTCCTCCCCATCTCACTCTAGTTCAAGAGGACTTCCAGGACTCCACCCTTACCCTATGGCTCCTCTGCTTACCTACCTTGGATAGAATCATCATCATTTACAAAATGATTTGATTAATATTTGATTAAGGAGTTCTGACCTTTCTGGAATTAGACTCTTAATTACAGGGCTGTGAATCCTCTCCAGCTATTCACATCAAGCTCCCTCTGTTTAAATCTCTCCCCCGCAAGAGTGAATGGCAGACATTGAAAAGCAAGGCTTCATTAACACGCCATCACCAGGTACCACTTAACTGAGGCGTGTACTTTTGCTCTGTTGTGTATAGTTTGGGAAATGGATCTGCTCTGGACATGTGTGATGGGATAGGAGTCCCTCAACCATGTGGTCCATTTCCAATGGTGAACAGCTTTGTTAATTCAGTCATCACCTCCTTCAAACAATACTCAAGGAAAAGAACGCACAGGCTTTGGAGCCATGTCAAAGACTTCATTGGCGCTCCCTGACAGCTAGAAGTTCCTCTCTGCAATGGGCTGTGTGGGGGTCCAGCTGGGCCAGTTGGCTGTGATTTCCAGCTTGCTGAACTCAGCTGCAGGTGTCCTCTGTAACCAGGGTGACACGTTGGAACCCAGTGCCCTGTGAAATCTGAAGCAGTGCACTTCCTCTGCTTCGTCAGCATGGCTCTCTCCAGCCTGCAAACTTTTCAAAAGCGAGAGGGAAATGAGTCACCCGGCAGAATGTGGGAATTATCCTGTTTGGTGGGGATTATCCTGTTTAGCGGCTTCATTTTATCCTGTCAGTGAAGCCTGATGGAAAAAAAAAAGCCTACACTCACAGGAGACCCAAAGGGTTCCAACATAAATGACAGAAGCCGACTGTTTGATGGCTCTCAGATCCTGTTATCGAGAATCCCCTGACCCTAATACTGCTCCTCCAGTTATCATTAGCCTAATCCAATCTGAAGATTTTCTGAAGAATGCATTTTCTGTGGGGTCCATCAAATTCTCTTCCCTTTGCTATCTTGTCAAGTTCTTTTCTTTTTTCAACTCTTTTAGTAGGAAAAAAAAAACATCTGTGGTGTAACACATTGTAAACTAGGACAGACTCTTCTAAGGAGTAAGCTGTTTTATTGTTGTTGCTGTTTGTTTATTTTAAAGTACATATAACAATAACAGTCTCCATTTATTGTGCATTCCTCCCAGCCCCTATCAAAGTGTTTCATATAGTTACTTGTATATAAAAGCAGACAACCATGTTGCTAGTCAGGTGAGAAAGGAGCAAATAAATAAATAAAGGGAAAGATTTGATTCTTATAATCCATGACCTAAGATGAAAGTCCTAGGTTTACATGGGATAGGTTCATTCTTGGGGACCTCTTGCAAACTTCAGACTTTTTGATGTGTTCTTCCTGCCCCTTAGGTTATCCCTGAATACATCAGCATTTGGCTCATATTTAGGACTCTCCTGAAGAAGTAAAGGTGTCTTAGCTCCCATGAAAGTCCTCAGGCTAATAATTTAGCAAATACAGGATAAGCTTTATTTATTCTTACCAGAAACAAAACAAAACAGAAAGACAAACACTTGAGACTATAAAATAGTCAAAATAACTCTCTTTCTTTATTCCAAAATACAGGAATTTTACCTGTACAATAGTATTTGCCCAAAGCTTGAGGAGGAAATATTCAGGGTCATTGGAAAACTTACCTCTCTCCTTTCATGAGCCATGTTTTCCAAGGTACCCATGTGCCCACCTACAGATTTATAGTAATATCATAAAGGAAGGCTGCTCTATAGGGAAAATCACTCAGAGTTTCTTAAGAATCAAGCCACTTATCCCCTATTTCCCTTTTTAGGACTGTAATTCCACCCACTCATTCCCATTCACCATGTAGAAAAGAAAGAAAAAAGAATTTTAAAAAAGAAAAACAAAGAAAAATACAGGTAGGGAGGAAGAACTCAGAATCAATAAAATCCTTTCACCTTCTCTGGAACTGCATAGTCCTTACAACTCACAATACCAGTGAGGGGAGTTTTATTCCTCTACATTGTTCCCTTCACTTTTTTTTTTTTTAATTCTAGCTCCCATCTAGTTTAAAAGAATTCTTCGCTGCTTTGCCACTATGGCTCTTCTGCTATTATCTCTTGAGCAAAAGTTTTCCAAGGATGATTGCAGTTTTCTTCTTCACAAAAGTAACACAAATTCACTCTCAGTATCCATATTCTATCTCTAGTTCATTTACCTTTAATACCTCTCTTTTGTCTGTCTTCTAGACTTCCTTTTAAAAACACAATTGAGGCTGTAGCTTAGTTGTTAAATTCATCGGTAATGGAATAATAACCAATATTAGGTTAAAAATGCTCATTAAGTTCATCAATGGTTGGATGTTCAGGGTCTTATTTAAACTAATGCAGTGATTTAGTTATAGGATTGGAATGAAATGAAATGCTAAGAATCAAATGTCCAATAAAGAAGAAGCTTAATTTATAGTAGTAGAATATATTCATCATTGATTCACTTCAACAAAGCTTCCCTGTCTCTTCTTTCATCTTGAAAGAGAACATTGGGCAAAAGTGTATGGTCAAACCTGGAAAATCAGCTGATTCATCTTATGCAATGCATTTGTGCTTATGTGACCAGGAAGTTATATCAACAGTTTGTCTTAGTCCTCTAAATCAATTAAGTTTTGAAGACAGTTTCATTATCTTTTTTTTGTTGTTGTTTTGAGGTAATTGAGGTAAAGTGATTTGTTCAGAGTCACACAGTTAGTGTCTAAGGCCAAATTTGAATTCAGGTCTTCCTGATTCTAGGACCAGTGCTCTATCCACTGCATCACCTAGCTTCCTCAATTATAAAATAAATAAGAATAAATGTTTTTTATTGTTCTTTTGTTTGTTTGTTTTTTGCACAAGCAAAGCCAATGCAATGAAGATTAGAAGAAAAGTCAGGAGCTGGGAAGCAATTTTTACTACCAGTGTTTCTGATAAAGGCTTCACTTCTAAAATATATAGAGAACTGAGTGAAATTTATAATTGATAAATGATCAAAGAATATGAATAGGTAGCTTTCAGATGAAGAAATTAAAGCAATAGTCATGAGAAAAAATGTTCTAAATCACTATTGATTAGAGAAATGCAAATAAAAACAACATTGAGATATCATCTCACCCCTATCAGATTGCCTAATATACAGATAAGGAAAATGATAAATGTTGGAGAAGATTTGGTAAAATTGTAACACCAATGTATTATTGGTGGAGTTGTGAATTGATCCAACTTCTCAAGAGCAATTTGAAACTATGCTCACAGGCTCTAAGTGTGCAGACCTTTTGATACAGCACTACTAGGTCTGTATCTCAAAGAGATTATTAAAAAAAATGGGAAAAGACCTGTATGTAAAAATATTTATAGCAACTCTATTTGTGATAGAAAAGAATTGGAAATTGAGGAGACATTCATCAATTGGGGAATGGCTTAACAAATTGTGGTATATGAATATAATTGAGTACTATTGTTCTATAAGAAATGATGAGCAGAAATATTTCAGAAAAACCCAGACTTACATGAACTGATGCTGAGTGAAGCAAGCAGAGCCAACAGAACATTGTGCACAGAAAAAGCAACATTGTAAGATGACTAAGTCTGATAGACTTAGTTCTCAGCTGTGAAATGATCTAGGGCAATTCAAGAGAATCACAAGGGAAGATGCTGTCCACCTCTAAAGAGAAAAGAACGTGAATGCAGAATGAAGAATACTATTTTCACCTTTTTTATTTTGTTTTTTTCTCTCGTGGTTTTTCCCTTTTGTTCTGATTTTTCTTTCATAACATGACTCGTGAAAATATATTTAATGTGATTGTACATACAAAACCTGAAAAAAGAGGGAAAAAACCTCCCAAAGAGAGTAAATGATTTTTCTATGATATAGTACTATTCAGTAAGATTCAGTACAAGGCAATTTTATACATGAACCGGGGAACTTCATCGATGACAAAACAAAGACCTTTTCCTTGTTAACCTAATTTTAAGCCAGACAAGGAATTAACCTTTTTTAAAAAGATTCTCACAGGAGGGACTTAGAACCATCTGTACTGCTTTTAAATAATTTATTTAGTTCTTTCTCCAAATCGTTAGCTTTAAACTTTGCTTGCTCTGTGATCCTTTTTCTTGGCAGTGTTTTGGGATTAGCCATGTCCATGTAACTCATTTAGATATATCCTAGGTTTGTTAAATGGTCAGAAAAAAGTAAGGCATAAAAAAATGACACATTTATTTACAATTGCACTGTGTTTTTAAAAGAGTATTTTCTCTTCCATTGACTCAGATGGTTTGAAAACAGCATTCTCCTGGTGCCTCTCAATCCCTGGGATCATGAAATTCAAAAATGGAAATTTGTGGGTAGACTTAAAATTTTTGAGACAATCCCAACATAATTGACTCACACCTATGCTTTTTTGTCTATGTTATATTTCTTTTAATTGACCTAATAATGATAAACTTCTTATGTTACATGTATCATCTACCCATATAAGAATGCAAATAGTTTAACTTTATTGAATCCCTTATAATTACTTTTTCATTTTTTTTTAATATTTCCCTTGAAGTTTGTATTTGGATGTCAAATTTTCTATTCAGCTCTGGTCTTTTCATCATGAATGCCTGAAAATTCTCTTTTTTCGTGAAATATTCATTTCCCTCCTGAAGGATTATACTTACTTTTGCTGGGTAAGTTATTATTGGTTACAACCTTCCATACTTTGTCTTCCAGAATATAAATTCCAAGCTTTCTGCTCCTTTAACATGGAAACTGATAAATCTTGTGTGATTCTGATTGTGCTTTCACCATATTTGAATTGTTTCTTTCTGAATGCATGAAGAATTTTCTTTTTGATCTGAAATTTATGGAATTTGGCTATAGTATTCCTGGGAGCTTTCATTTTAGGGTTTCTTTCAGGATTCTTTCCATTTCCATTTCTATTTTAGTTTCTGGATCTAAAATATCAAGAAGTTTTCCTCGATAATTTCTTGAAATAAGATGTTTGGGATCTTTTTTTTTTTTTTTTGATCATAATTTTCAAGTAGTCCAATAGTCCTTAAATGATCTATTCCTGATCCATTTTTCAAGTCAGTTGTTTTCTCAGGTTTCACATTTTCTTCCTTTTTTTCCCCCATTCTTTTGGCTTTGTTGTACTTCTTCTTGAGGTCTTGTGAGCTGCATTAACTTCCACTTGCCCAATTTTAATTTTTAAGGAATTATCTTCAGTGAGCTTTTGTATTTTTTTTTTTTTTCTATTTGGCTTATTCTGCTTTTTAAGGAGTTCTTTTCTTCAGGGAATTTTTGTGCCTTTTTTTTTTTTTTTTACAATGGGCCAATTCTGGTTTTCTCAAGTGTTATTTTCTTCAACATTTTTAAAATCAAGTTTTTAATTCTCTATTCATACGTATGTATATATTGTTCCCTCTTTAACCTATTCCTGAGGAATGTAGGATTCCAGAACTACTCCCCTATCTAATTGCACTGTGTTAGTTCTTTTTCTTACATTTTATTTGTATGAGATAATTGTTTTTACCTTTTCCTAAATGGCTTTTCTTTTTAGAGTTACATCATGCTCAATTTTACCCTATTCTTTCTTTCAAACTACACAATTTTTAAAAAACAATCTTAGGCATATGGTTTACATTTCCACATGTAAAAAGTAAATCATTTTCCTTATTGAATTCATTATGCTTACTTTTCCATGATTACCTTATATTTTTCTTGAATCTTGTTTGTCAAATTTTCTATTAAGTTCAGGTCTTTTTGCAATAAAATCCTGAAAATCTGAAAATTCATTGAATATCCATTTTTTTTTAAAATTCAGGATTATGCTAACTTTGTGGGCATGATACTTTTGGCTGCAACCCCAGTTCTTTTGCTCTTCAATATATAGTTTTCCAGGACCTGAGATCTTTTAGTGTAGCTGCTACTAGCTCTTGCATAATTCTGATTTTGGCTCCACCGTATTTGATTTTTTTTTTTCCTTGTTCCTCCTACTATTTTTTTCTTAACCTGTGGATATTTTCAGAATTTGGCTGATTTTTCAGTAGGTCTTCCTTCTAGGATCTCCTTCAGGTGGTAGTCAGTGAATTGATTTTTTTTCTATTTCTACTTTCCCCTATTCTTCTAATACGTTGGGACATTTTTTTTTTCCTGAGGCAATTGGGGTTAAGTGACTTGCCCAGGGTCACACAGCTAGGGCATGTTAAGTGTTTGAGGTCAGATTTGTACTCAGATCCTCCTGACTTCAGGGACTCTATCCACTGTGCCACCTAGCTGCTCCTCACTTCAGGACATTTAAAAAAATTTCTTGTATTATTGTATCAAATTCTTTTTTTTATCACAATTTTTATTCTTATATTTTATCTTTTTGATCTGTTCTCCAGAACAGTTGTTTTTCTTATGAGATGTTTCGGATTATCTTCTATTTTTTCTTTATATTTTATTGTATTATTTCTTAGCCTCATAACTTCTTTGGAATGACTTGTGTAATTCTAATTTTGGAGTCATTTTCTCCCTTAGGAGAAACTTTCCAGTTGGTTAATCTTCTTTTTATACTCTTTTTTGTTTTTCTTGGATTGTCATTTTTGATTTTTTTTTTTTTCTTTTTTTTCTTTTTAAATTTAATTTTTTTTTTTTTTTTTTGAGTTCTCTGAATTCCTTTTGGGCAGAAGACTATACTCTTTGGGGTAATAAAGAAAAGAATGCCTTAAAAGCAAAATTGGTCAATTGGGAAAGGAGGTACAAAAGCTTACTGAGGAAAATAATTCCTCAAAAAATAGAATTCAGCAAATGGAAGCTATGACTTTATAAGAAATCAAGATGTAACAAAGAAAAACTAAAAAAAAGAAAGAAAGAAAGAAAGAAAAGATAGGGGAAAATGTGAAATATCTTATTGGAAAAACAACTGACTTAGAAAATAGATCCAGGAGAGATAATTTTAAAATTATTGGACTACCTGAAAGCCATGATAAAAAAAAAGAGTCTGGACATCATCTTTCAAGAAATTATCAAGGAAAACTGTCGTGATATTCTAGAACTAGTGTAAAATAGAAACTGAAAGAATCCATTGATCACCTCTTCAAAGAGATTCCAAAATGTAAACTCCCAGGAATTATTATAGCCAAATTGTGGAATTCCCAGATGAAGTAGACAATATTGTAAACATTCAGAAAGAAACAATTTAAGTATAGTGGAGTGACAGAATAATACAAGATTTAGCAGCTTCTACACTAAAGGACTGGAGAGCTTGGAATATGATATTCTAGAGAGCAATGAAGCTAGGATTACAACCAAGAATCACCTACCCAGCAAAACTGAATATAATCTTTCAGAGAAAAAAGTGGTTATTCAATGAAATAGAGGATTTTCAAACATTTGTATTGAAAAAGCCAGAGCTGAATGGAAAATTTGATTTTCAAATACAAATATTCAAAAGAATATGCTTCTGGAGAAGCATAAGGAGGTAACCAGGAAAGTGATATCATAAGGAACTTAATAAGGTTTATCTCTTTACATCCTTTCTTGGGAGGATGATACTTGTGACTCATTAGAACTTTCTCATTATTATGGTAGTTAGAAGGAGTATATATAGACAGAGTTCATAGGTGTGAGATGAATATGAAAGGATAATAGTTTTTTTTTTTAAAGTGATGAAATTAAGGGGTGAGAGAAGAATGTACTGGTGGAAAGGGAAAGAAAGAAGCAGAATGGTGCAAATTATCTATCATAAAAAAGAAACAAGAAAAAATTTTATAGTGGAGTGAAAGAGGGGAAGAAAAGGATAAGAAATTGAACCTTATTCTCATCAGAATAGCCTCAAAGAGGAAATAACATACATACTCAATAGAGGCATAGAAATCTCCTTGGAGGAAAATAGGAGGGTAATGGGATATGGAAAGAGGGGAGGCTGATAAAAGAGAGGGCATGTTGGGGGAGGGAGTGGTCAGTACCAAAACACTTTTGAGGAGCACCAGGGTGAAAGGAGAGAATAAATGGATAGCAATAGTAATTGTAAAAAGAATTTCAAAGCAAGTTTCTCTGATAAGGCCTCATTTCCCAAACAAAGAGAACTGAGTCAAATTTATAAAAGCTAAGAGCCATACCCCAATTGATGAACAATCAAAAGACATGATCTGTGCCAAAAGGACTATAAATTCATGCAAATCCTTTGACCTAACAGCACCACTCCTTAACATACCAAAAGAAATTTAAAAAAACAACAGAAAATGACCTATATATTCAAAAAATATTCAGAGCAGCTCTCTTCTCAGGGTAAAAAAATGGAAATTGAGAGGATGCCCATCAACTGTGGAATGGCTTAATGATGTGTGTGTGTTTATGGTATGTGTTTATGATGAAATATTATTGTTCTATAGGAAATGATGAGTAGGCTGCTCTCAGGAAGAAAAGAAGAACCTGGAAAGTCCTCTAAGAACTCAAGCAAAGTGAAATGCAATGTATACAAAGTAATAGCAATGTTCCATGATGACCAGCTGTGAATGCCTGCTATTCTCAGTAGTGCAATCATTCACAACTACTCTCAAGGACTTATGATAAAAAATTCCATCCATACCCAGAGAAAGAACTGATGTGTCTGAATACAGATTAAAGCATTGTCTCTTTCTCTATCTCTCCCTTTACTTTTTTTAACTTAATTTTTCTTGAGAGTTTTTATTTTCATTGGGATGGGAGATCTATTTTTTTTTCCTCCCTCAACTTGATTTTTATGGAAATGTTTTGCATAACTTCACAAATAGTTTCTTAAATGTGGGGGGGAATAAGGGAGAGAACCTAGAACTCAAAAATTTTAGAAACATTTGTAATTTTTTTTTGTTTTGAATGTAACTGGGGAAAATATTAAATAAATAAATAGGAAAAAAAGAAAAATGTTTACAGATCCCAAGTTAAGAACCACTATAGTTTAACCCAGGAATTCTTATACTTTTTCTACTAGTAACCCCTTTTTATCTAGGAAATTTTTATATAACCTGAAGTATATAGGTATATAAATCAAACATTTACTAATAATAAATCATAATTTTGTGATCCCACATTCAGTTATGAGACCCCACAGCTTAAGAAGCTGGGAGATCCACCTTGCATCAATCTTCAATCCAAACTGAGCTTTTTTTTAACTTCTTTTGGTCGAGGAACAGCAATTGTTTCCCCATTTCTCAGTAATTTTCTCTTCCTAGTTAGCTTCTCCTTCTTTATTGTCCTTTTATATTCCTGGAGATGATCTTGGGTTGTCCAGTGGAATGCAAATTCAGGGAAGTCTGACCAAACTGGTAAGGATGGACCTGGAAAACTCTCTCATCTCAACTCTTGGGTTCCCAAGTTTCCTTCAGGATTCAGCTTAAACACCACTTTTGATAGAAGGCATTGTCCTATCCTCTCAGCTGCTCCTGACTTCCCATCCAAGGTTACTTTATGTCTGCTTTATATATAACTTAAATGTGTCAGTCATCCCTCTTGATGGAATGTAATTAAGCTCCTTGAGGGCAGGGGCTATTTTTTGTGTATCTTTTTACTCCTAGAAGCCTTTAATAAATGGATACTTGACTACATGTCTGCTGACTGAGGACTAGTTAAATTTGGAAATATTTGGCTTTTAAGTGAAGACAGCTCACTAAAGCACTTTTCAAAGTATAATCAGTGACTGTAGAACTTACCCATTCTTTTATTGAGACTCCTATCCCCAGAATCCTTTGTTCAGTCAAGGCTCAGTCATTCAGGTGAATCACCCCCTCCTTAGAACTGAGACCCTCCCTAGTTTTCATGGATCTATAAACAGTCATTTGACATAGAGAAAGCAGAAGGAAACATCCTGGCCCCAACAAAGAAGTATCTAAGATATCACCTGCAATATTGGGAAGGGAAGATGAAAGTGAAGGTTTTGTCGTTGAATTGTAAAAGTTCCCATTAAGTCTTGTTAACATAAGGAATATTTTTGGGTCCCAGATGTATTTTAGTGTTTGTAATTCCTTCTGTTTGCTAGACTCATTGCATATTTTCACCTTCTCTAAAATCCGAGAAGGAAATAGCAACTTAATAGCCTCTTCTGGTTTGGTTTTTTGTTTTTGTTTTTTTCATCTTCTTCCATTCCATTGTTCACAATAACATCCTCTGAAGTCCTGAAGTCTGAGTGAAGTTAGTAAAGTGTCAGATGAATCATGCACTTTCCCAATTATCAAGGAGTATGGGCACTCCTCTGTTGAACTTCCCAATGCAATTTGAATTCATAATAGTAATGCACATTTTTAGTACTCCCTCCCTTATCTTTTACAAGATTAGATTCAAGGGAGTTGTTTTTCTTACTGTTATCTGGAAACAGCTTAATTTTTCTTTTTTTGCCAAATAATGAAAAACAAATGTTAAAATTACAGCTCTGCCAGATTCAAGAGTACACTAATTACTAAGATGATGATAACTGGAATATCTCACTCAACTGAATAAGTAAGGCCATTCCATTTAAATAGATATCAGAATCCTTTAAAATTCTGATTAGCCTGGAGTCTGGTGATGAAATAATCATGAATTAGGGGTAGGGATCAGATCTGTGATTGCACTGTCATATAGAACTCTTTGGGAAGAAGCTCTCTCTCAACCAGTGCTGACTGGTTTTAAGTTATAGCCTTAGAGAGTTATACAAGGCACTAAGAGTTTAAATTACTCAATCAATATGCCTTAGAGAAAGAACATGAACCTGACATCAAAGCTGTCTCTAACCACTATGGAATTCTAACTCTATATATTAGTCATAAAGAAATTATGTTCTATATGATGTAGAGGAAATGGTGGTTTAAAAATATTTGTTAATAAAGTATTTATGAATAAGGAAAGAAATTAAATTAAACACATTTATTAGGTGGCAATTTTTTCTTTCACAGATGCTTAATCACCCTATTTTTTTGGATGTTCCTTCTCCTATTTCTTTAAAAATATGCTTTTTTATTTAAATTTTATTTCCATATCAATTAACAATTTTGTATTAGTCTTCAATGATTCTGGCCTTACCAGAAATGTCTAATCTCTTCTTATAATTGATGAGTTTTATTCAAATAAGATATTCATGTGGTTGTCATTGCTATTTTACTGTTGTTAATACTGGTGAGCATTCAGGCTCCCATTTTCCACATTTATTCCAGAGGATTAATGGATATATAGAATAAATTAAGTACACAGATATAGAAGCTTAGTTAGGAAAGATACAAAACAATTTGGTCTTCAGGTAATATATGCAATAAGCCAGTGATTATTTTATAAAATTATTTTTATAAACTTTCTATCAAATATTGAGGCAACTATTTAAACTTGCTTTGAAGCTCAGCAGCTCAGATAATCAAATGGAACTGTGATCTCATCAATTCTGGAGTTTCCCTAAATGATGCAGAGTGAAGCCCATTCAATCCTACACATCTGATGTGACTCCTGTCAATATTCTCCCAAATATTTGCCATAGAGGGATCACCCAACATAGCAGAAATCTTCCTCTCTTTTTCTTGACTTTGGAAGGCTACCCATTGAATATAATAGCTCTTATCATGTTACTAACACATCATTACTTGCAAATGTGAATTTGGATTGATTTACACTTAAATAATTGAGTATCAATGCATAACATGTTATGACCTTTTTAATTTTTCAATAAGGTATTTTATTTTGCCAATTACATGTAAAAATAGTTTTCAACATTCATTTTTTGTAAAATTTTGAGTTCCAACTTTTTTCTCCTTCCCTCTTCCTAAGATAACAAGTGATATGACATAGGTTATACATGTACAATCATTTTAAACATTATCATATTAGTCATTTTGTAAGAGAAAAATAAAAACAAAAGGGAAAAACCATGGGAAAGAAAAAGCAAACCAAAAAAAAGGTGAAAATGGTATGCTTTAATCCACATTCAGTTTCCATAGTTCATTCTCAGGATGCAGATGGCACTTTCCATCCCAAATGTATAGAATTGTCTGGGATCACTGTATTGCTGAGAAGAGTTAAATCTGTCATTATTGATAATCACATCACACACACACACACACACACACACACACACACACACACACTTGTTGGAGTCTAGTTCCAGTGAATATCTAGAGTGTGAAGGTGAATTGAATTTCCATGAGGCAGGTGGAAAAATGTCTTGGCAATTTTTCGTTTATTAATCTGAGAGCTAGAGTTTATATACTCTTTAAATTAATGTTGCATTAACACCAGCTACCTCCAAGTGGCACTATGTATATTCCACAGTTAATGTATAGAACATACTTAGACATTTCATTTTGACCTTAACTAACAATAACAAGGCATCTATCATAACAGAGTCATAAATAATAATAACTATAATAACAAGGTATTTGTCAAAGCAGAGTTGTAAATAATATAATTGTGCTGCCTTATTCCTGTCACATGCATTCTTCATCAAAATTATCCTAAATTTATCTTGAGCATGTCTTTCATTGATTTTTTAAGGGAAGTAGTGAGCCAAAGCTTTGAACTGCTCCCCCTTACAGACATCAGTTCTCAAGTAATAGCTGGACTAGACTCTTCTTGTACATAGACTTATTCAATATTGACCCTCACATGCAGTGTGTACAATGTTCTCTTGGTTTTTCTCACTTTCTCATTCAATATCAGTTCATAGAACTCTTCCCAGATTTTCTGAAATCATCCTGCTCATCATTTCTTGTAAAACAACAATATTCCATTACATTCATAAACCATCATTTATTCAACCATTCTCCCACTGATGAGTATCTATTCAATTTCTAATTCCTTATCACCAATATTAGGACTTTTAAGCTACTCTGAATCTCCATAAGGAATTTTTCCTTAGTTTGTTAATTCAAATTCATTTTTCTTCTTACATAGTCTTAGGGTATACTTTGCTTTTTTAATTCTGCTTTTGAAAAAAAATATTTCATAAAGCTTGTTTCTATATTTTTATCTGTCATATTGTATCAATTGTATCATTTGCATTCCATTTCATCAATGAATTACAATGTATTTGCTCATTACCCTGTTTTTGGACATTTTAGGAATGCTGCTATATAAATTTTTGAAAATACACCTTTTTTATTTGTTTTTTATTAAGTGGTACAGTGGATAAATCACTGAGCCTAAAATAAGGAAGACCTGAATTCAAATCCAATCTCAGATGTGGCTGTGGGCATGTCACAACCTCCATTTGCCTCAGTTTTCTCATCTGTACAATGAGGATCATAATAGTATCTTCTTTCTGGGGGTGTTGTCATGATGAAATGAGATGATAATTGTAATACACTTGTGTAGCACAGTATTAGTCACATAGTAAGACATATAGAAATGCTAGCTGTCATTTTTATTAACATTATTAGTATTAAAAATTAGTATTATTAATATTATTAGTGTCATTAGTACCACCATCATACTACATCATCATCAAGTGCATTCTCCCAGCAATAGAAATGTTGGGACAAAGGGCAGGATTATTTTTGTAACTTTTACTGTGCACTACTAAATTATTCTCCAAAAACATTCTCCAAATTTCTACTCCCCCAACAATGAGTGGGTACATCTATTTTTTTCAATAACTATTATCAAACATTGAGTTTCATTGTTTTACATTATTTTTGCCATATTTATGGATATGCAGTAGTATTTTAAAGGTTTTTTTGCTTTATTTTGCATCTCTTTGATTACCAGAGAGATTGAAAAGTTTTTTTTTTCAAGTGATGGTAAGCAATTTGTGTTTTCTTTTTTGAAAAGTAATATTATTTGGACATTTATGCATTGTGGATTGGGTTAACACTGAAAATTTTTAGCCATGGCTTAAATATTTTAAATATTAAATTTTATTTCTGTTACATTTACCAAAATATTTTCCCATTCTATCATTTTTTTATTTTTATTTGGATTATGTGGCTTTTGTTGTGATTATAAAATAATTTTTATCATGCTATAATGAGGCACACATACAGGGTGCTCCAAAAGCTTTAGCCTTCATTTTTAAACTATTAAAGCCCCATATGTTAGCCCTAGTAGGTCCTTCTATTTATTAAATAGGAAAAAAAGACAACTCTTCACATTTGCAGAAGGTGCTATCTTCAATATTTTTATAGTTTTTTTTTTTAAGTTTTTCTATTGTCCCACTGCAATAGTATGAGATGTGGGTATAAATCCATTTCCTGCCAAATTGTTAACCAATTTCCCCTTATACAATTAAATCATGAACCTTACCCAGTTTTTATTTTCTAACTCTAGACTTATTGAGCATTAAACTACTTTTTGATATCTTATATCTCTGTTTTATTCCATTGATCTATTTCTCTATTTTCATTCAGTATCAAATTGCTTTGATAATGACTTAATGCATTTTAATGGACTAGTTGCTTCTGTGGTTGTATATTTGCTCTGGCCTTTGTATTTACATTTCAAATGAAACTTTAATCTATTCTCCAATAATAACAGCTGATATTTGTATAGTTCCTTAAAGTTTACAAAATACAATGCAGTGCAATGATAAACCACATGTCCAGAAAACTAAAGATGATACATACTACTCATCTCCTGCCAGAGTGGTGATAAATTTAAGAGCAGAGAGATCTATTTTGGGTCATGACAAATGTGGCAATTTGTTTTGTTGGAATATGAATGTTTATGATAAGGGTTTTTCCATATTTAGTCGGGGGCAGTGGCAGGTACAGATTATAAATTCATGAAAATTTTAAAAATTCAAAGTACTTTTACGGGCCTTTTTTTCATTTGATCCTTAAAATAATTCTTTGATGTAGATACTTTGAGTATGATTAGCCCTAATTTACAGAGGTAACTGAAGTTCAGAGACATTAAGTGATTATCCACATAACTATTAAATTTTTGAGCCAGAATATAAATGAGAGTCTCCTGACTTCATATCTAGCCTTTTTTTTTTTTCCTACTACCCTCCAAGGAAATGGCAATACAAAATTGCTACAGTTGCATGCTTGTGGATGGATGTAGGGAGCAAATATGGAGAAATGCTCATGGGTATGACCAGAATGCCATGTACATGTAGTTTACATCAATGTAAGGAAGACATAGAGAAGAGTTCCAGAACTCAAGTCTAGAACTGCAGCCCATGCCTTCAACCTGGTAAGACTGTAGATGTCTTTTAGCTAATGTTCATGGAGAGCTTGGGTTTAAACTGTGAAAGCACCAAGATAGCAAGAATCACAAAGTGGTAGCAAAAATAACTTATTTAAAGAGATTGGTTTACTATCACAGTAATGGAGGAAGTCCCTGGAAAGAGTCTGCCAATCTATGGCTGGAATGAGCTCATCCAGCTGGATGATGCCTTCAGAGAGCTTAATTAAGGTAGTCTCATTTATTCAGACCACCCTCATGTATGCAGCCGAGAGAATCATGTAAGTCACCAGGCAGCTGTTAACAGGTAAGAGTGTTCTAAGGCAACTCAATGTCTGGGCAGGTGTTGGATGTGGAGAGTTCTGCTAATCAGGTTCAAAAAGAGGTCTTTATTATGACTAAAGTGGGGACATAATTCCCTGTTCCCTATGTGCTATTGTGTCTTATTGTTTCTGCTGGATGTTGCTCTTCTGGATAATTAATCAATAAGGATGTATCTTTGATGAACAGAATTTTTACTGTCTCAAATTCTGAAATTTTATACCAGGGAAGAATGGGTGTGCTGCTATTTTTTTTTTAAACAAAAAGGATATAGTTAGATTTCTTTTTTTCTCTGTGTCTTTTAGCAAGGGCAGAAAACCCTCTCTTTAGCACCCAAAAAGCTTTCCTCTCTCTGATTTCCCCAGAGTCTTGTCTATAAAATTTTCAAAAGTTTTTCTATTCTAGGTGCCAAGCTTGTTTAGGACAAAAACCAGGTTACTATTTTCAGCTAATTAATTTCCTTATGCTTAATATTTTCTTTGTATTCCTTTTCCTTCCTGGTTCTGGGCTAAGGCCTCTACATCATCACCATAATCTAGAATGTGTTCTCAATAATTCCCCACATTTTCATTTTTGATAACAAGTTTATAAATTGGATAGTGGCTGTTTACCTAATACCAAAAGGAATATTATATTATATAACTACCAAAGAGATCTGTTTGCTCATGTTTTTCAAGTTTCTAAACTCTTTGCATCTTCTGCTCTTTGTGTTTATAAGTGGGTAGAAATTTGTATGAGTGAAGTGAGCAGAACAAGGAGAATAATTTAAAGGATGGCCACAAAATTAAAGTGAAGGGACACAACTTTGAAAGAACACCAATTATTCAGTTCTTCCTTTATTTTAACCATTGTGATTTTATAGGTGACCTTCCCCACTTCAAAGAGTCAATGATATTTGTTATAAATAATATTCTTTTGTGATATTTTCATTATCCTTATTTCTAATAAATATTCTGAATGTAAATCATTTCCTTTGTTAATCTTGCAATCTATAACTGTTGAACTAATTTGTTGCTTCAATTAATATTTTAGTTGAGAGAGTCAGATTTTCAAGATATGCTACTCTATCATTTTACAAACGTGGTATTTTTGTTTCTTCATTTTCAATCACAGTTCCTCTAATATAATTTTCTTGTTTTAATTGCAATTTTTACGGTAATAATAATAGCATTTCTTAGTGCTTTTACAAAATATTTTATAAATATCATCTAGTTTGGTCCTCATAATCTAATGAAGTTCTATTATTATTTTTATCTTGTATTTGAAGAAACTGAAGTAAATAGAGGGTAAGTGATAATATAGCTAGTAAATGTCTGACACTGGATTTGAACTCTGGTCTTCCTGCCTTTAAGCTTAGTGCTTTACATCATGTGCCTCTTAGCAGCTGCTATTCTAGATTGTTTCATACTAGATTAGATGAAAACAATTAAAGTGAGGACTTTTAAATATATTTTTAGTGAGGATGTTTCTAAAATTTTCCATTGAATATCATATAGACCAGTGTTTATGGTTTTGTAATGTTAGGCCAGTTTTGCATATCTGGAGTCTACCTTAATATATTGGTTATGATAAATATATTTTTAATATATTCCTATATTGTTACTGTATACTTTAAACATTTTTGCATTTATTCATAAGTGATATAGGACTACAGTTTTCTTTGTCAGATTTTAATACCAGCATCATATTTGCCTCATAATGGTTATTGAAAGTATTTTATCTTTATTTATATTTGGAATAATCTATTTAATTTAAAAGTTATTTGTTTTTAAAAGATTTGATATAATTCATCTAAAACCCATGAATCAGATATTTTTATGGGCTAGTTAAAAATAAATTTACCTACTTCTTCTGATATTAGTCTATTAAAATGATTAATTTCCTGATATGTCAGTTCATTTTATTTTTCATTTTAAAAAATTTAGGGTGGGGAGAATTATAGTTTTGATTTTTTCATAAGGAATTTCTGATGAAGAAATCTACCAATGGAATACAATAACTCATTTGTAATTCATAGCTTTAGACAATTGCTTAGGATCACAATTTATCTAAAATCTATGTGACAGTATTCATCAGAAGCAGAAGCTGAACTCAGGTCTTTCTAATGTTAAAGCTGCTTCTTTATCTACTATGTCATAGTTCCCTCTTTCTGTTTTATTAGAATCTAGCCAACTCTAATGATAATTGAAATTTCTTTTGTATATATTGCATTATTTGCCTTTTCAATTATAATTTTGATTTATCCTTTTTTTCCTTTCTTTTTTTTTTCTTTTTTTGAGACAATACCCTTCCTTTCCTTTTAAAAACTGTTTTCTGACAGTGTGCAAATTTTGTTGGTCTTTATGAAAAACACCTTTTGATTTTATCAATCATTCTTTCATTTTCTATTCTATTCTTTGTTTCTCTTTCCTTGAGAGCTCTCTTTTTCTTTGGATTGCCACTTTGTTCCTGTTTCCAGTGCCTTTAGTTGTAAGCATCATTTTTAAAAATTTTTCTCTTTTTCTGTCTTCTTAATGATAACATTTTATATACATTTGCCTCTAAGAAATACTTTGGCTTTATCTTGTGGATTTTGATATGTGGCACTTTCATTATCTTTTAAATATTCTTTGCAGGTTTTCATCATTTCTTCTTTAACATGATAATTATTTGATTTGTTGTATTCCACTTGGCATGAAGTTTTTTAAGTTTTCCTTAATTTTATTTTTATTACAGAGTAGTTTCGTAATATAAATATATAGTTGTAACTTTTTAAAATGTACTAGAACTTTTCTAAAACTTAGTGTATCATTAATTTTGGAAGTATCACATGTGTAATTTAATTGTTACAATAGCCTTCTATATTCCTTCCTGCTTCCGGTCTCTTGCTTCATCAATCCGTTCCTTACATATCTCCAAATTGAGATTCTTAAGGTGCAAATCTAGCTTCATCATGGTTGTTCAGTCATTTCAGTTCTGTCTGACTTTTTGTGATCCTATTTGGGATTTTCTTGGCAAAGATACTAGAATGGTTTGCTATTTCCTTCTCCAGCTCATTTTATAGATGAGAAAACTGGAGCTAACATAGTGAAAGTCACCATGAGTCATAGCTAGGAAGTGTATGAATTTGAACTCAAGAAAATGAGTCTTCATGATTCCAGCCCAGGATTCTATCCACTGCATACCTAGCTTCCCCTGTCCTCCTCATTCTCTTTGCTTAACTCTATTATCTCTGTGATAAATGATAAATTCTATTCTAACATTAAAAATCTTTCAAAATCTTGCTTTAATCAATTTTTGAGACTGATTTCATATTATTGCCACTCACAGAATCTAACTTTTTTTGTTTTTTTTCAAATACACATCCACATACAAACATATGGATAAATATATACACATACATGCATATTCATATATATGTATATAAATATTTATATATTTATATAAACATTTATCTCTCATACCATACCTTTGCCTTGTTTGTCTCTCAGGTCTAGAATTATGTATATTTTGAGATGGCACCCGAAGACTAAAACATTAATGGAATTTGTGAATAGTGAAATAAATGGAACTTATCAAATATCTACAGGTAATAAGAAATTAATTGAAGGATAAGTTAAAGATTTTAAAGATCTGAAAAAAATTCTGTCTGCCAGACACAATAATAGATCTAGAAAACAAACAAAAAGAAAAAAAAAACATTTGATTAATTGGGATTCCAGGAAACTCAAAAATTTTAAGACCCTAGTTGATATATGTAAAGACATAATCAGAGAAAATTTTTCAGTGTGGCAATATTCTGTAACTAAAATTCTGTATTATGTAACTAAAAATGTCTAGGATTTCAGAATAGAGAAATTCTATCTATGATTCATTAAAGCATTAATAGTTAATCTAAATATTATGAGGGAAAGAAAATTCTCTAATCATTGAGAAGATATAATTTTTGAAAATCAATAGTAACATTGGAAGTTTCAAAAGAAACAAAGGAAAAATTGTACAATTAAAAAAAAAGATTTAACTCTCAGTCATATACTTTAAAAATAAATAAGGCCTAAAAGAAATCATCCCCAAAAGCAACACCACCATAGATAAAAAGAATAATAGAAATAGGAAAGGAGATCTAAGCTGAATGTTGCCATTTAAATTATTTAATTCTTAAATTATTAATTATATTGATCATGCCATCTATCCAGAGATCAACAAAGAATACAATACCTATTTTTTGTTTCCTTATTTTATGGTGTCATGATCAGGATGTCCATTAGAAAAGATAGGGGATAAATGATACTTGTATCAAAAGGAAAGAAACAGTTTTATCACTTTGTGTATAGGCTATTAAGATTCAAGAACCCTTTTGAGAGGAAAAACAACTCACCACTTCATTCTAGAATGGCTAAGACCAAAAGAAGTTGATTTACCAAAAGCAACAAGCCACAGATCGTTTAGAAATATTTCCATATTTCAGAAAATATGATTTTGTTGATGAATGGGGGATCTTCTTTCTCTCTTTGCCATCTCATCCTGTGCCATTTTCTCTGTCATTTCATAAATCCTCCCAAAACGTCCATTCAACATTTGTCTGAGAAGCATAAAAATCTGTTACACTATGCCCATTGTCTATTGATAACAACAACAAACTTCACTTGATGATACAAAGTACCTCTTTTAAAACAATCCTCATGCATAGATACGTTAAAGATTTCATAAATAAATTTATGGCAGGCAATATTGGGTTAATGTTGAAATCCTTCAAGTTACTTTTGTAAGGATTGGGCTTGGTTCTTGCCTATGATACTACTTGTATGTGTGACCTTAAATGGATCATTTACCTTTCTGACCCTTTGTTTCATTATCTGCAAATCAAGAAAGTGGAATTAGATAGTTGTAAAGTCTCTTCCACCATTAGAAATTATAATATGGATCCTATATGTCTGAGGATCAACAGTCCGAAAGAAATCAAGGTGATTTCTCATCAAACAAGATGATATGTGCTCATCTCGTTATTGAAGAGGGGTCTTCTATTGATGTAGAAGATATATAGATGATCTTTTTTATTTTTATTTTTATTTTTGCAAATGACACATTTGCAAATGCTGAATATCAACCCTCCAAACACTAGGGTTTTCTCAATGAGATCCACAAGCATTCATATGAGATTAGTTTAGTTGTACACTTGGGAAATGCTTTGAAAATACCTGTTAAAAACATCTAATGCTGAATCCAGGGAAGGTGATCTTTTCTAATTTTGATTTTGTCTTTTAAATAGTCATCCAACAAACTGCTTACTATTCTTATATGCATTTTTTTAACCAAGAGCTTTTTCACGGAGTACTCAAGTAGATTGAAAAAAAAAGTATGAATTAGCAAAGATTTGTCGATTCTCTCTCTCTTCTCTCTTTCTCTCTTCTCTCTCTCTTTCTCTCTCTCTCTTTCTCTTTCTCTCTCACACATTATCTATTTGGGGTAGAGATAAGGGAGTAGAAACTAAAAGAGAAGTATTCAAATTATTATCCTATATGTATACATGTATTGGATTTGTCATATAATTTATCCTATTTAGCATGTATTAGATTACCTGTCATCTAGGGGTGTAGGGTGGGGGGAAGGAGGGGAAAAGCTTGGGAAAAAAAGTTTTTGCAAAGGTCAATGTAGAAAAGTCACTCATATGTTTTGTAAATAAAAAGCTTTTAATAAAAAAAAAGAGAATAATTGAAACAAGGACTGTATAAAATAGTACTCAAATTTATCTGTACAAGGACTTGCACAAATAAAAATTAATGGGAGAAAAAAACCAAACAAATTATTATCCTAAAATCATAGATTTGGGACTTTAGGAATTCTTCTAAGTAAACTAAGTTTAATTACCTCTAACCCCCTTTTCCCTCCAACTCAAAGCATTGAATTCTTTACCATTTTTATCTATATTTCCTTATGTTCCCTCTAATATTATAACATTACTAGACTCTAAAATCCAGACTGAAATTGATTGCAAAATGTGCATGATTTTTCATATCCTTCATTTCATTTTGATGTCTAGTTTTCCATTAACATTTGGGATTTATCTAAAATGTCGCAGTCCAAATTCCACCCGTTTCCAAGCAATAATTCCCAGTCTCCCCCTTGCCTTTTCTCCATCTGTTCTGCATTTTTTAACCGTGACTTTTATCTATAAGTACATTTCACCCACCAAATAATTGTTCTAACCAGTCTCTTTAACACATATGTTGACCCTATTGCCCTATGCCTGTTCTTCTGTGAACTATTTCCTATACTTCTTGATTTTTGACCTCTAGGGGACCAGTTAAAGCTCCATATTGCAAATGTTACATCATCAAGGAAGAATGGCATCTCATCACCAGAACAGGAGGTTCATGTCAGCATTCTTGGATTTAGCTCCCCACTTCTGATATTAACCAACAATTTTCCTTTAATTCCTTTTAAAAAATATACTACTACTTCAGTAGATTTTCATGCCATTTGCTTAGAAGCAGTAAATTATTTCCTTGGATGATATGTCTACAAGGGGTGAAGATGGGATTGCAATGAGGAAATAAGAAACTTCAAATAAAGCTAACAATTAGTTCTTGTAAAGTTCTTTGCTGTTTGTCCTTGATAGCCAAAGAAAGAAGGTAAATATATGCAAAGTGTTACTATCAATTACATTCTAGGAAATTGAACAATAACAGAGGAACAAGGAACTACCAGAGAAATAGCTCCCCAGTGTAGCTTAAATTTCTTGATCTCATATTTGGAGGACAAACAGAATGAAAGAGGCATCAAGGTTTTGTGTCTTAAAAACTATAGAAACTTTAGTATCTACTGATTTACATAGTGTAAATTTTACCCGGCAGAGTTATCAAATGTGCCATTTTATGGCGATAATCTTTGGAGTAAGTCATAAGTAGAAGGCAACAAATCTTGTTTTCGTCAAACAGTTTTAGATAATGCAGTCTTTTCTCAACTATAATATGGTGATATCATTCTCTTTTCCCTGCTCTCCAAATATCCATCTATTACTAAGCCCACATGCTCCTATGTCCCTCAATTGTACCTTTCTTCTCACTTCCACAGTCACCCATTAGTGACTCATTATAGACTGCTGATGGACAGTCTTCCTTACTTTTCCCATTCAAGCCCCTCATAAATATTCAAGTAATAATGTTGGGGAAAGAGAACTGGATTTGAAGGCAGACTTCATTTTCTGATTGTGCCACTTATATTTCTGTTATTTTGGGCAAATCACTTACTTAATCTTGCTAGGTTTTAGTTTCCTTGTCTGCAAAATGATGGAGATAGATAAAATTATCTTTGAATAAAATTTTCCAAAGGAAACTAATCCTATTTTAGCATATAGAAAGTGATTATTACCAAGGCAGAATTTGTTTTCCTCTCCCATCTCCCAACTTAATTGATGTAGTCACAGAATCTAGACTCATGTGATGTTTTGGGGGAAATCTTTCATACTAACTATCCCTCTTATATAATGTTAAGAAGCAGAGTTGAGAAAGGAAAGAATCTGAGATTAATTATGAATTCTGTTTGGCATTTAAAGTTCTTGACAATCTGCTTCTCTCCTCCCATTTTGGCCTTCCTACATATTACTCCCTTTTGCACACTCTACAGCATAGCCATATTAACATTCCTGATGTTCCTCTTACACAAAACTTCATCTTAGTCTTTGAGCCTGACTTTCAGGCCTGGAAACCCCTCCGGCCTAATTTCTACTTCTTAGAATCCTTCAAGATTCCGTTCACGCTCCACCATTGACAAAATGTGTTTTTATGTCCCTCTCTTCTCTTCCCACCTTTATTCTCAGCTGCTCGTCCCTTCCCCTTCAAAATTATCTTGTACCTGCTTTGTGTGTACCTATAAATATGTAGCTAGAGGTGCAGTGGATAGAGTGCTGGCCCTCAAGTCAGGAAGTTATGACTTCAAATCCAGCCTCAGACTCGTACTAGCTCTGTGGCCCTGGGGAAGTCACTTTACCCTGTTTGCCCCAGATTCTTCAAAAATAAAATGAGCTGTAGAAGAAAATGACAACCTTTCCAGCATCTTTGCCAGAAAAAAACCCAAAATGGGGTCATGAAGAGTCCAGTATGTTGTTCTTGTTTCTCCTTTGTTCTCAAAGAGGAGGACTGATTAGGAGGATTGAGATAGCTCTAGATGAAATGGAAGACCTTGGACTTTTTAAGCTGAAGTCTTCAACAGGTCTCAGTTTGACTGAGGCTGTACTCATCCATGATTAGGGTTAGGAAGCAACTGAGGCAAAGAATCTCCTCTTTAGCCTAGTAAAAAAAAATCAAATAAATAATTAAATGAATCTGAGTGGGAAAGATCCTCAGTGTTTTTGGTTAAAGCAGAAATGATTGCTATTTACATGCAATCTGGGTCAATTAGGATCCAAACAATGATCAAATAGGACTTGGCCTGGGACCTATTGGTGGCCAATCAAACAGAATCAGGTTGATTTTGGTTTAAGGTTTAGTCCTTAAGAAATTGGAAATTAGTATGGCAGAAAGTAGGCATTGACCCACACCTAATACCCTATAACAAAATAAGGTCAAAATGGGTTCATGATTTAGATATAAAGAGTGTTACTATAAGAAAATTAGAAAAACAAAGGATAATCTACCTTTCAGATCTGTGGAGAAGGAAGGAATTTATCAACAAAGAAGAACTAGAGTATATTATGGAAAGCAAAATAGATAATTTTGATTATATTAAGTCAAAAAGTTTTTGTATAAACAAAACAAATGCGGACAAGATTATAAGGGAAGCAATAAGATGGGGGAAAGTTTTTCTATCTAAAGGTTCTGATAAAGGCCTCATTTCTAAAATATATAGAGAATTGACTCAAATTTATAAGAATATAAGCCATTCTTCAATTGATAAATGATCAAAGGATATGAACAGACAATTTTCAGATGAAGAAATTAAAACCATTTATAGTCATATGGAAAAATGCTCCAAATCGTTATTGATCAGAAAAATGCAAATTAAGACAATTCTAAGGTGCCATTATATGCCTCTCAGATTGGCTAAGATAACAGGAAAAAATAATGACGAATGTTGGTGGAGATGTGGGAAAACTGGGACACTAATACACTGTTGGTGGAGTTGTGAACTGATCCAACCATTCTAGAGAGCAATTTGGAATTATGCTCAAAGGGCTATCAAACTGTGCATACCCTTTGATCCATCAGTGTCTTTATTGAATTTTTATCCCAAAGAGATAATAATAAAGAAAAAAGGATCCATATGTGCAAAAATGTTTATAGGAGCCCTTTTGGTAGTGGCAAGAAACTAGAAACTAAGTAGATGCCCATCAGTTGAAGAATAGCTGAATAAGTTATGATATATGAATGTTATGGAACATTATTGTTGTATAAGAAATAATCAGGGCAACTAAGGAGCTCAGTGGATAGAGCATCAGCCCTGAACTCAGGAGGACCTGAGTTCAAATTTAGCCTCAGATATTTAACACTTCCTAGCTGTATGACCCTGAACAAGTTACTTAACCCCGATTGCCTCAGCAAAAAAAATAAAAATAAAAAAACAAATAATCAGCAGAATGATTTCAGAGAAACCAGGAGAGACTTACATGAATTGATTCTAAGTGAAGTGAGTAGTACCAAGAGGATATTATACACAGCAACAGAAAAATTACATGATGATCAATTCTGATGGACTTGGATTTGGCTCTTTTCAACAAGGAGGTGACAGGCCAATTTCAATGGTCTATTATAATGGAGAGAACCATCTGTACCCAGAGAGAGGATATGGGGACTTAGTGTGAATCATAACAGTATTTTTACCTTTTTATTGTTGCTTGCTTGCATTTTGTTTTCTTTCTCATTTTTTCCCTTTTTGATCTGATTTTTCTTGTACAGCATGATAATTGTGGAAATGTATATTGAAGAATTGAATATGTTTAACATTGGATTATTTGCTGTTAAGGGGAGGAGGTGGGAAGAAGGGAAGGAAAAAAATTTGGGACACAAACTTTTGCAAAGGTGAACATTGAAAATTATCTATGTATGTGTTTTGAAAATAAAAAAAGCTTTAATTAAAAAAGCAATCTAGTCAATAAACCCCAAGATTCAGAGGTTCAGAGGTGCAAAAGAAAAGAAAAATGCTTGTAAGATTATCTGTAGATAAGGGTAAGATACTCTATGTGGAGTAGGAAGGAGGAAAGGAGGGAAGGAGGAAGTCTTCCAATTGACCAATTTTAGTTTGTGAGCCAGCTTTACTCACAGAGGTTGTTATTTGTCCTTCATTCTTTTTTTATATTAGTTATTTTTTTTATTAAAGCTTTTTATTTGTATAACATATGTATGGGTAGTTCCCCAGCATTGATCTTTACAAAGCTTTCCATTACAAATTTTACCCCCGGTCCCCTCCCTTCCCCTAGATAGCAGGAAGTCCACTACATGTTAATAATGTTAAAATTCTTGACAAGTTGTGCAAGAAAAATCCTATCTACAAGAAAAAAAAAAGAAAACCAGAGAAAGGCAACACAATACAAGTAAACATCAATAGAGATCATGAAAATGTTACGTTGTGGTCCATATTTCATATCCCTCTCTCTGGGTGTATATGGTTTTCTTCAGTGAACAATTGGAACTGGTTTGAGACATTTCTTTGTTGCAGAGAGCCATGGACATCAGAATTGATCGTCATATAGTATTGTTGTTGCCGTGTATAATGATCTCCTGGTTCTGCTCACTTCACTCAGCATCAGTCCATTCAAGTCTCTCCAGGCCTCTCTGAAATCGTCCTGCTGGTCGTTTCTTACAGAACAATAATATTCCATAACATTCATATACCATAATTTATTCAGCCACTCTCCAATTGATGGGCATCCCTTCAGTTTCCAGTTTCTAGACACTACAAAAAGGGCCGCCACAAACATTCTTGCACATGTGGGTCCCTTTCCCTCCTCTAAGATCTCTTTGGGATATAGGCCCAATAGAAACACTGCTGGGTCAAAGGGTATGCACAGTTTGATAACTTTTTGAGCGTAGCTCCAAATTGCTCTCCAGAATAGTTGGATCTGTTCACAGTTCCACCAACAATGTATCAGTGTTCCAGTTTTCCCACATACCCTCCAACATTCATCGTTATCTTTTCCTGTCATTTTAGCCAATCTGACAGGTGTGTAGTGGTACCTCAGAGTTGTCTTAATTTGCCTTTCTCTGATCAACAGTGATTTGGAGCAACTTTTCATATGACTAGAGATGGTTTTAATTTCATCATCTGAAAATTGTCTGTTCATATCCCTTGACCACTTATCTATTGAAGAGTGGCTTGAATTCTTATATATATGAGACAATTCTCTATATATTTTAGAAATGAGGCCTTTATCAGAACCATTAAATGTAAAGATGATTTCCCAGTTTGATGCTTCCCTCCTAATCTCGTCTGCATTAGTTTTATTTGTACAGAAACTTTTTAACTTAATATAATCAAAATTATCCATCTGGTGTTCAATTATGTCCTTCATTCTTTAAGAGGATCTTGATGTCAGAGAGGTGATTCCATGATATGCAAGTGAATTGAATTTAAGTGAGGGAGAGTTGTGCAAGATCACCTGCCTCATTTTCCCCTCCGGAGCCATCCGGATCTGGTGGCCAGATATAGATCAGGACTACTGGAGATGACCTGATCCACTTATATCCCATCTCATTCTTTCATTCACTCTTCCCTAGACTAGTGCAGTTACAGCATAATTATTCTACATTACTTGCTTCCAGCCTTTGTCCTCTCCTAAAGTCAAAGTCAGCAGTCAAAAATAACACAAAGGTCTAACCAAGTCCTTTCTCATCTTTAATTGTTCTTTATTGTTTCTAGGTTAAAATATTAATTCTTCTACCTGACTGAAAATGACTGAACCATAACAATAAATGTGCATGTTGACTCTACCATTAGTATGTATGCTCATTGAAGGCAGGAGAAGTTGCTTTTGTCTTTACATCTCACCATCAAGCACAATATAGTTACCCAATAAATACTTATCAATTTATTATTTACTCAAAAGATATTTGATTTATGTCTTTTGATTCAGTAGCATGAGATACTTCTTTAAAGATTTTCCTTCAACAAGATGTCTCCCATGAATACATCAAAATTTTACAGTATCCTAGAAAGATATAACATAACTTTTTGGTTGCCCTCAGATCATTACTCTTAGATGAGTTATAAATCAGAGAGTTAGATGCTTGCCAAAGGTGTTCTCCACATTATGGAGGAGATCCAATACAGACCACAACAAGAAGAGGGATTCCCTATAGATGCTAAGGCTCTCCAGATGTTCATGATTGCAGGTGACATTGTTCTGGTTACATCATCCTAGAAACACTGTAGCACTTCCCAAATGAGATCTATAATCCTTCTAAAGTATTTAGCTTAATTATTCACACAGGAAAAAACAAGTGGATGAAGAATGACTATTACCCAGACCATGATAAGCAACTGGATAGACAACCCATTTAACTCATCTATTAGTCCTTCTGTCTTGGACAGACAATACACATGAATAATAAGTGAGTTTAACTCTATTGTGGAGTAAGAGGAAGAAAACATCCTGAATTTCTTTTGGGAAAATCCAGAGTTCTTTTTAACATTTGAATTTTTTCCTTGAAACAAAGGCCCATCTTTATAATATCAATATTCACCTGTTAGTGTATGTTTGTAAGCTATGACATGCTATAGTTTTTATTTTCATCTTATTTATTTTATTTTATTTTTTGCTGAGGCAATTGGGGTTAAGTGACTTGCCCAGGGTCACACAGCTAGGGAATGTTAAGTGTCTGAGATCAAATCTGAACTCAGGTCCTCCTGACTTAAGGCCTGGTGCTCTATCCACTACACCACCTAGCTGCCCCATACTATAGTTTTTAAAGAATTATAATGAAGAATCACATGAAGGACAATGGAGGGACACATAGAAAGCACAGACAGACAATAGGAAACAATAGATTACAGACATTAAAATTCAAGGAAGAAACAATGTAAAGGACATCAACAAAATGGCAATATCAAGGGATGATTGATGGACAAGCCATTTATGTTACCAATGTTCTTAAGATGTCTAGAAAAGGGAGAAAGGCCCTTGAGCATTCAGGGGACAACTCCCTATGTAAATCTGTGGGAACACATGAATAAGAGTTGCATAGTTTGGGTAAGCATGGATCTATATCATTGGAAGAAACACTTCAATGAATGAGATCACAGAGCCATTCTGACATTTAAATATCATTTTCCTCAAGTGGCATCCTTTGTATGAATTTTCTCCCCCAATCAAAACTTCCTCAGTGCAGGTATCTATAATTTATACCTTCTCATTCATATGCCCCCTACATATATCTCATTCATTCATTCATATATTCTCATTCATTTGCATCCTAAATATATCCCTCCCCACTTCTCTTTCTCTCTCTCTCTCTCTCTCTCTCTCTCTCTCTCTCTCTCTCTCTCTATCTCTCTCTCTCTCTCTTTCTCTCTCTCTCTCTGTATACATAACTAGAATCCTGATTTTCATGTTTTGTCATATGACATAAAAACAATAAATTGTTGGCTTGGGCCATCTCTAGGATATATACAACCCTCTCTACCTCAGAATATTTTTATACAAATGAAACTTTGGATTAAAAGAAGCAGCAGATAAAACTCTTATAGGGAAAAAAGAAAAGAACTCACACAAGAACTCTTTGCTATCTTAGGTATTAAAAAGCCAAGGAAGAAGGTTGGAGATGTGACTGTCAGACAATGACCCCTGATTCTCTCTGCAATAACAAAATTTCTTGATCTGCCACCACCTCCAAAGGTATCAGTATTATTTTTAGCCCCAAATGTTCACATCTTTTCTTGTCTGTATATGTTTTCTGTCCCTGGAAAGGATGAAAAGCTTTTAAAAATCGTCTTTGTTTTTTCTTTTTCACCTTGATGAAAAAGTGCCTAACACAGTGCTTTGTTTATAGAAATATTTGTTGTGGTTTTTTTTTTTTTGCTGATCTAGATCCCAGCATTTTAAACTGTGGTTCGTGGTTCCATATGAGATTTCAGAACTGAGTATGGGGGTTGTGAAATTATGATTTATTACAAGTAAATGTCTGATTTATATATCTATTTTATATACCTATATATCCAAGGTCACATAAAAATTTCTTAGGAGAAAAGGGATCATGAGTGGAAAAAAATTTAAAAGTCTGGTCTCGATAATCTCTAAGTTCCCTTCCATTTCTAAATCATCTGTGAAATCTATAGACCTAAACCTTTCTAAGAGCTTCAAATAAGTTATAGCTTTTGGTTCCTTTGCGTTTGAATGGAAGTGAAAATGATCAAGGGAAACAAGGGACTTTTTTGAAGTGAAGATAATCCACAAACTGTATAATCTTCCTTAATATAACCAAAAGATGCTTGCATCCTAGTACCAAATGCTGCTGATAAGGCCAGTGAGTTGCACAAGAAATTAAGAACCTTGCCACAAAAACAAGACCGAAGTCCAAAGCTATTCTTGGCTTGGGGCATGGTCATATTTGTTTGTAGGACTTTTAAACTAGGCTGACAGTACCCTTCACTTTGAATAATAAGTTGTCATCAAACAAGGCATGCGAGAAAGGATGGAGAATTTTCTGAAATAGCATGACAGATTCTGGGTGTAACATAGAGGATGACTTTAGAGTGAAGATTGGTGGTAATGATTTGCTCTACTTTTTTATCTCTAACTATAATGAAATGGAAATGAACTGGAAACATTTAGCTCTCTTCTGAAAAGTATCTTGGGTTATGGTTCATGGGTGTGACCTGTTCCTTTGAGTGTCCTAACCAAAGGAAGAAAATGTACTGAAATTTATGGTTACCAACTTATCAAAAAGTGGAATAGTCTAGAGTGCCTGGAATAGATCAATGGTACTCAAAGATGGTTTTATTTTGTTTTTAGTGGCCTGGAAAAACTGGACAATTTATCTCTGAAGAGTAAAGAAAGCTTCAATATTTCAAAACTACTAGATGACTTCTAAGGTGTATTAAATGTTACATCTAAGACCACTTGCCAAAAGTAATTTGGCAAATTATTCTAAGTAAAATTTGTTTAACTATCTCTTTTTTTTCTCAGTTTGTCCACTTGCAAAATGATAATAGTACTGATATGCAAGATGTTGAATCAGAGGACTTAGGCTTGATTTCTGCCTATTCTACATAGTCCTGGGTACCTAAGTAAATCATTTCATTACTTTGGATCTCTGTAAAATGAGGGAATTGAACTGGATGAATTTTAAGCCTCCTTTCTCTGACTTCTATTATTTTCTTATCTTGTCTCCAGAGAATGAAGTGAGGAACTGACCTGTTTGAGTTTAGTGTCAGCAAGAGTCAAGAATCATATCAAGAAACACTAGGAGGGAAATTGACTGCTTTGTTAAGCTTTCTTTGTTTCTTTTTCCCTTCCTTCCTTCCTTCCTTCCTTCCTTCCTTCCTTCCTTCCTTCCTTCCCTCCTACCATCCTTCCTTCTTTCCCTTCCTCTCTTTTTTGCCCAAACTCCATGTAGTCTCTAAGACTTCTGGAAAAGTACTAACCAATGTTTCCTGAAATAACTCAAAACAATAATAATAGGAGGGAGGAAAAGAGTACTGACAACTAGGAAACAAGAAAATAAGGAAATAATATATAAATCATTTCCTTCCTTCCTTCCTTCCTTCCTTCCTTCCTTCCTTCCTTCCTTCCTTCCTTCCTTCCTTCCTTCCTTCCTTCCTTCCTTCCTTCCTTCCTTTCTTCTTTCCCTTCCTCTCTTTTTTGCCCAATCTCCATGTAGTCTCTAAGGCTTCTGAAAAAGTACTAACCAATATTTCCTGAAATAACTCAAAACAATAATTATAGGAGGGAGGAAAAGAGTACTGACAACTAGGAAACAAGAAAATAAGGAAATAATATATAAATCATTTTAAAATTATATTGTAAGCTCTAGGAGATTTTGTATCCTTTTAATTTCTAACATAGCAGCTGGTATTCAGTAAGTACTTAATAAATGCTTCCAATACAATTGCCAGCAGCAAAGGAGTGGTCTTCCAAGCACCCAGATACATTTCTTCCTCTATTTGTTTTTGGATTCCTACGATTCTGGCATCCAGTGGCATTCACAATCTTTGTAAATTTAGTAAGCCATAAATCATAAATTTAAAATGATGATGTGGTATATTGTGCAACTGCAATATTGGTGGAAACAGCCACCTTGATCCAAAACTAGAAAGGCTAGGGTAGAAACAATAATTCAAAAAATCTGAAATATTGTGAGAGAAGAAATTCAGTACTTCTTTCACTGCAATGAGAACGAAGGAGTTGGATACGAATAGAGGCACACTTTGCAACGGAATAGGAGCTTGATTAGAGATAGGGAAGCAAGGCTACAAACCTACAGCCTCCTCTTCTCCTCCCCCTCTTTTTGTCCTAGTCCTCCTTCCTGATGTGATGGGTCCTCCTGCCACTTTTCTTATGACTTCCTCTACCTCCTGCCTCAGGACTGTTACAAGATTTCTGTGCCCTTGAATGACAGCTCTATCCTACTAATTACATGTCTCAAAAAGGAAGCACGCAACTGTAGGTGCTGCAAGCTCACCACATGCTCCTTATGATTATTACAATATTATTTCTTGGTTGAAGTTGGGAGCTGCCCCTGGCTGAATTGCTTTTCTTTTCTTCCTGGCATAGGACGGACTTGAAGATTCTGTGCTTACTTTTTGGTGTTTGCCTCTTTGCTATAACCACTAGTTTTTTTTTTAATTTTATTTGCATAACATATGTGTGGGTAATTCTTCAACAATAACCCTTACATAGCTTTCCGTTACAAATTTCCCCCCAACTCCCCACCCCTCCCCTAGATGGCAGAATATCCACTACATGTTAATTATGTTAAAATATTGGCAAATCGAATATATGTATACATATTTCCAAACATCATTGCTGTGCAAGAAAAATCTTATCTACACAAACGATATATCAGATAAAGGAAACACAATGTAAGCAAACATCAATCAAGGAGTATGAGAATGTTATGTTGTGGTCCACATTTCACATCCCTCTCTCTGGGTGTATATGGCTTTCTTCAGTGAACAATTAGAGGTGGTTTGAAACATTTCATTGTTGAAGAGAGCCATGTCCATCAGAATTGATCGTCATATAGTACTGTTGTTGCCGTGTATAATGATCTCCTGGTATAACCACTAGTTTTTAATCCTCAGACAAAGATCCTCTTTGTCCTTCATTTGGGAACAACTTTTAAAAAACGTGACCTTCTAATATTCATTGAATTTTGGTTTAATGTTGCAGGGGTAGAAAAAGATAAGCATTTATTAATCACCTACCTTGTGCCAGACATTGTGCTGAACACTTTACAAATATTATTACAGTTGATCTTCACAACAACCCTGTGAAATAAGTACTATTATTAGATCTATTTTATAGTTGAGGAAATTGAAGCAATTAGTAATAAAATGACTGGCTCAAGATCACACAGATGAGGGGCAGGAATGAATCTTTTCTTTACTCTTCCCACAAATCATACATATTTTAACTTGCCAATGATTATTTTTTCCTACCCTGGATGGAGGAGGAGTGAACAGACTAGTAATTTCATCAGTGTGAAGAACTTCAGGTGTGAAAAGGCCTTTCATAAATGCAGACTGACAAACCTCTAATTACTAAGACAGTTGCTTGAGGCCATTAAGATGTCAAGTAGCTTGTCCATGATCAAGTAATTAGTACTTATCAGAGGCAGAGTTGAACCTAGGTTCCTGATTCCAATGCAGGTCCTTCATTCAGTACAATGGATAGTGCTGTTGTCTTTGGGGTAAGATACCTGAAACTACTCATTAATAAAGCTTTTTTAGAATGCAAAATAGGATAATCAATCACCTAGTATCCCATAAATGAACAAAGATAACTTTCCCAAATGTTGGTCTTTTAGAGGCGCAAGTAAGTATAGAAAAGGAGGGCATAAAATAATGACTTATTACACAGCTGGAGATCTTGTTATCTTCTGGGTTGCGGGACATTCCTAAGATTCTAGGATATTAGAGTTCAAAGAACTTGATCCATGGGGATCATCTTGTAGTCCAACTCTTTGTTTTTCCAGATGACTAAATTAAGACCCAGAGGGAAAAAGAAGTCACACAGCTAATTAGTGACAGATAGAAAAAATAATAATCATAAGTATTGTTTAAAGTTTCATTGGTGATTAGCTAGCATTTTGATAAAACTAATATGCAATTTCCTAAATCTTCAATGCTCAACAAAACCAACAACATTTATCAAGGATTTATTTTTATTTCCTGTTTAAACTTCCCTCCATTCATTGAAAAAAAAAGATAGAAAAAAAAAGAAATACAGAACTCCTGTGTCATATAAGCACAGTCAGCCAAAACAAATTTCCACATAAATAATGGCTAAAACACACACACACACACACACACACACACACACACACGTCCATAATGTTTCTGTTAAAAGGTAGGCAACATTGTTCTATGGGTTTTGTGCCACTGGTATAAACACCTGTTGAATGTTGAGTTCCTTGAGATACACACTTGGGAATCCACAACTCTCTCACTAATAGATACTAATGATATTACAACTCAAGAATAGAACCTACCTGCATCCCCTCATTTCCCATGAATCATAGAATTTAGAACTGGAAAGGACTTTAGAGCTCATCCAGTTCAACCTCCTCATTTTACATATAATGATTTGCTCATCAATATCATGTAAACAGTACATGTAAAAAAAAAAGTAAAAAAATAAAAAATAAAAAAAAGTTGAATTTGAATCCAGGTCATTATTTCCATATCCAGTATTCTTTCCATTTATACTAAACTGTGGATCAAGGACTAATAAGATATATAATAAGTGAGCATTATAACCTAATTTTTTAGGTGCTGCTATACCCACTTCTATTTGTGTTCTTTCTTGTATGTTGATTTTATTTGAGGATCTTCTGTTTTGATTTCCTCTACATTTTTGTATCTGGTTCTCTGAAAGAAGGAAAGATGATATATGTATATGTGTACACATATATATTCATGTATGTTTATCTATAGAATGTATTGGTAAATATGTATATGTATGTGTACAATATACATATGTATATATATATACATACACAAATACAAACATATTAAATTACTGTTATTTTATAGCTGCTATTTTATTCCCAAACTAAGGGCATCTATCAAAAATAGGAAAATTGACAGAACTTCTCTGTAAGTAAGGTGAATAGAGTTATGCTTTCTTTTCATATTAATATTGAACTAGTACAGGCTTCAAGTGACTCACCCCAATAATTTCCTTCTACTTTCTAACCAGTTGATAATTTCTTAAACTGTTCACTACTTCCTTTTTTCAGCCTCTTTTTTAACCAGATTTTTGCCACTATATTGTTGGGATATTTAGATTATTTGCTATATGACCAACTTTCCCCATGTTTTCTTGCCTCTCTGTCTTTACTGTTGTTGTTTCCTGTGCCTGAACTGCCACTCTTCCTTTCCCTTTCCATCTCAGCCTTTTGATTTTTCCCAGCCTTCAATGTCTTGCTCACATAGCATCTATTATGTGATTCCTTCTAAGTACAAATTATTTCTCCCTTATATTATCTCATAACACTTTGTGTTTCTCTTATATAAAACCACTAATATGTTCTAATTTATATTCTATTAACCTGTATATGCATGTAAGAGTAAGGCCTATTTTCTTTTCCTTAGTTTTATATCTTCCCCAGTGCTAAGAATATTGCATTGATTATGGTTGGTATTTAATAAATGTCAGGTGAATGAATAGTTGGAAGCAGGAAAATGCAGCTTGGTGATGAGTTTTATCCATTCATGCATCATAGAATTTATGACTTCTTTCTTTTCTTGGGTGAAAGTGGAAGGCTCTAAAATATGGATTCAAAAAAAATGGAGCTCCAGTTTATCAATCCATCATTGATAGGTTCATTATAGGCTCAATAGACTTATAATGTATGCAGAGTTCTTATCCCTACCTTTCTACAGACTAACTCTATGACAGTGGACAAGTCATTTAGTCACTCCAGGATTCAATCCCTTGCCTCAAATGTATAATGTGGATGATAATTTCAAACCTATCAGAAGTCAAGGGAGTGGAGCAGATAATATTTTAAGTTTACTCTAGCTCTAAAATTTAGGTATAATTCTATTATTCTGGATGATTAATTCTACATTGAATATTAATTTTTGGGGGGGAAAAGATGGTGGAAAGACAGAAGACAGTTCCTGCCCATAAGTACTTTACAATCTATTTGGGGGAGAAAAGACTTAAGAACATCATTAAATAATTAATGACCAAAATGGTAAATGATAAGGTGGTAGATCAGAATGGGCAATTTCAGGAAAAATGAGTATATCACAAGACATTAATTGTGTGATATAGATAGGTACAAAAAAGTGGGAGAAAAGAAATGTGTAGATAAGTCATTAGGGAGGATTCTATGGTGTTTGTTTGTGTTAGATCCTGGTCCTAAGTGGAATGGAATTTGAACAGGTGAAGAAGACAGGAAAAGACTTCTGTAGCTCAGCTTTTAATTGAGACCAGAGCCTAAATAGTTCTGTGGAAAGAGTGCTGAGCCTGGAGTCAGGAAGCCAGAGTTCAAATGCAGCCTTAGACACTGGGTGTATGACTCTAGGCAAGAGTTAACTTCTCTCTGCCTCAGTTTCTTTAACTGTAAAATGGAAATAGCAATAGCACTGCTGTCTGCCTCAGTTTCCTTAACTGTAAAATGGAGAAAATAATAGCACCTCTGTCTGCCTCAGTTTCCTTAACTGTAAAATGGAGAAAATAATAGCACCTCTGTCT
>JAJPUD010000203.1:26734-60868 GCA_023553655.1 Myrmecobius fasciatus | reverse complement strand
TCAGTTTCCTTAACTGTAAAATGGAGAAAATAATAGCACCTCTGTCTTCCTCAGTTTCCTTAACTGTAGAATGGAGAAAATAATAGCATCTCTGTCTGTCTCAGTTTTCTAAACTATAAAATGGGGATAATAATAATAATTTTCCCCCCAAAGTTGTGAGGCTCAAATCAGGTAATACTTATAAATCATTTTGCATAGTGCCTGGTACTTGGTAAGTGCTATATGAATGTTAGCTATCAAATATTTCAAGGTTAGAAGTATTTTGGCAAATTTTGCTTTTTTTTAGGAGAAGAGGACATAGGAAGATGAGGTAGATGGGTAGGAAATAGTGTTCAATGGGCTAAGCTGCAAACTAATAGGGAAATGAAGCCTTCTATAAATCTCCAATAAATTTATATTAAAATAGAGGTGAAAGGTGAAGTTTGGCAAAAATCTGTATTTGCAGGAGCCCAGTTTTAGTTCTGTCTTCATGGATTCTGGGCCTTGCCTAAGGTGGGGTGATGGGGAGGAGGGAGGGAGCAGGGTAGAGAGTGATGGGAAATTCTCATCTGCTTATATCAGCAAGTAAGAGATTAGAGAGGGGGGGGAAATCATCTTTTAGTTTAAACTGTTGTAAATCAGTTCCCCCCAAACAGGCTATACATTATGCTTTTGTTACAGTGAGAGTTAAATTACAAGGAAATGAACTGTGCATAATAATTCCCTATGTCACTAGCTTCCCGGTTTCTCAAAAAGAATGTGCTCAGAGACACAGGTTTATAATACAGGATTTATCACTGTGCAAAAGGCTCCATCTAGTGGTTCCGAACTGTGAGGCTGTAAAAGGAGAAATCACTAAAAATGGACTGGACAGAGAGAATCACAGAGCAAGAAAAAACACCCTCTCTCCAGAGAGCTCCAGTTTTGACTTTTAAAGATATTTAACAGAGGAATGTAAAAATTCATGTTTCAGTATGCATTATCTCATGCCCCGGTCAATAATGACTCACTCCAGTCAGGGCAACAAGAATTAATAACCCCAAATTTCACTTTAAAGTGTAAATTAACAGGTCTCAGCTTCCACTTTCATCAAACATTTCATGGAATCTGAGAAGGGTCTACATCTTTCCTCTTTCCTTTTTCTCCTTTCCCCACTCACCATACCCCATGTCCCCTCTTGGGTGTTATGGGCTCTATTTTCTAAGGGAAAATGGTTAGATATTAATAGAGAATGCCGTCAAATTTAATTCCTGTGGAACAATGTGAAAGGTTCTGCTTGTTCTGGGGCCCAGCAATTTGAATGAACTATTTTTCTCCTCAAAGTAATGTTTCCAAATCCCACTTTCACTAAAATCGGCGAAAATGGGCTTATGATGGACTGACTTAAAACAACAAAATGATGGTTCACTTCAGATTTTGCTTCCAGGCTTTTGGCCAGATTCCCTCTGTCCAGGAGGTACAAGAAGCCTCCATTAGATTTGATTGTGACTAAGGCTACCTAGTGTGAGCAGTCTCTTTGAGTCACTGGCTCGTAACCCTTTCCTCTGCTTTATCCAGCAGAAGAGGGGCAATTTGTGGTCCCATGCTGCCTGTAAACCCTTTAACCATCCCCCCTTCCACCCCAGCCCCGCTGCCCCTTGGGAGTTATCTCAAGATTCTGTCATACCTAACCTATTATATTGCATGTGCACACTGAGCAAGTCTGAAAAAGGCTTCTTCGTTTCTTGGTCTGGCCAACTTTCAGTTTTGTTTTTTTTAAAGAAATTTATTGTCAAAGGGACATTCATGCACATGCATGGTGTATAGGAGACATACACGGGTTGGTTGCAGACACCGGCAGCAGATGCAGTCATTGTAGTTAAGCATTACATATGGGCTTCTCCACTGACAAGCTCATGGCAGAATTTATGGGCAGCCTCATTCAATGTAACAGCAATGGGGTTCATTTTAATGAATCCCCTTGGTAGTATAATAATCACTCAGACAGGAACAACTGCCACACGGAGCCGTGCACATTCTCTCTGACCTCTGCACCTTCCCACTGAAACAGAATCCTTCCTGTCTATTTTTTTTCCATTTCACAAAAAAATTCATTTTTAAAAAATGAATCAATATGTGGGTAAAAGGAGAAGAGGTGAGTGTAGAAGGGACCAAGTTTCAGAGATCCTAAGCCTGTGAAGATTTGGCTGTTTCCTGGGAGGCGTATTTTCCCTTGATAAATACTACATTTCACCTCACAAATTAATGCATGTGTGTATAATTTTGCTAAAATAAAAAAAGGAAAATGCTTTGTTTCTTGGAGGGAGCAGCATCTATACCACATGCTGCAGTTGCTATGGTAATTACTCGTCTCCATTGAATAGCGATGCAAGGGGTTATTTAGAAATGAACTAACTGGCTGCAGTGTACATTCAAATGAAAAAACCTATTTATTTATGAAAGATTTTGAAAGTTGCTCTAACCAGAAAATAAAATGAGTGAGGAGAACATTTCAATAAAAACTGGAACTGGCACACTGCAGGCCCTTTCATCTTTCTGTATGAACTAAAACATTGGAAGTTCCTAAGACACTTCTGTAGGAGTGCCATTTGGGTTCATGAGTTAAAGGGCTGAAATGAAAAACTTAGAGATAATTTGGTTCAACCTCCTCATTTTATGGGTGACAGATCATAGAATCACAAATATAGATCTGAAAGGGACCCTCTAGCCCAGCCTCCTCATTTTATACATGGAGGACCCGGAGAGATTCTGATTTACCCCACATCACACAGGTAGTAAGTGGAAGAAGCCAGATTTGAGTTGAAATTCAGTGTTATGATTTTTCTTAGAAGCATACTTAGGAAAAAATATTAGAGTGTAGGTTGTTTTGTGGCTTTATCTCAGCACCATGGAATGATAATGCTATCATTAATTATCTTGTACCTTGTTTTCAATTAATGAATCAACAAGATTTATCAAGTGCCTACTATTTGTAGGTACTGTGCCAAATGCTAGAGATACAAGGACAAAAGTGAAATAACGCCTGTCCTCAGAGAGCTTATATTCCATGGAAATGAGCATTGGTTTAAAGCAAAAAGATTGATTTTTGTGTGCCCACATTTGATAACATCACCAGTGAGAGAGTCTTTGGATATAATAAATTCATAGAATAAAAATCTAGGTTTAAACATGACCTACTACTAAAAATCAATAGTGCAAATCCCAACCCATCCATTAATGTCTGCCTTATGTGGCTCTTGTCCATTCCCTCCCATGAGTTTATAATGGTAATGTCTAGCTACCTTTTGGGAAAGGAGACTTCCTCTATTTCTCTAGACAATTTGATAAATCATGTTTATACAGCATGTAAGGATTTACAAAATTCAATAATAATAAAATAAATAACATCATGTTAGGCTTCATATTAAGTAGTTGGGTTTAAATAGGAATTGAGGAAGGGGAAAAAGGGAACCAGGATAGTTATACCATGCCCTTCCCCAATACCAAACCACCATTTACATACACACACACAACTGCCTTGGTCTTCTAATATCCTGCAAATCAGATTTAACATCCTTGTCCTCTCTTCTCCATCCTATCCTCACTACCCATAGAATCATGGAACATCTATAGTTTATGTCTTATTGAGAAAGTCAGGAGGAAGAGGACAAAAGGAAGTTGTGATATAGTAGGCAATCTCTGGAGACTGTGATGAGAGATTCAATGATCTTTCATCTGTTAGAACCCAATATCAAGCCTCTGTTGTTGATGTGGAAAATGCCTCCAACAGTGCAATCCCAACCCATCCATTACTTTCTATCCTTTGTGGTTCCCATAAGTTCATAATGATGGTGTCTCCCTAATATTTGGGGAAGGGGACTTTTTTTCTTTCTCTGGACAATTTGGTAGTTCATGCTTATTTAGCATTTAAAGGTTTACAAAATTAATTCCTCACAACAACCAATGAAGAAGGAGCTAGCAAATACCTTTTTTTTTTAGCCCATTTTATAGATCAAGAATACTGAGTTCAGAAAAAAAAGTTAAACAACTTAGTCCCATTTATGCAGCTGGTAACCATTGGAGTCAAGGTTCAAAATAAGTCCAGGTCTGTGTCCTTTACACTCTCCCACATGATGGTCATACCTTGTATTTTAATCCCTGGCACTCCAGGTTTTAAATTTGACTCCTTTTAATCATCACACATCACTGTCATGGGGTCAATACTTGATAAATGATACTTTCCCCTCTTACTTTTAAAAGAATAAGTAAGACCTGTATAAATTGCAAACTGTCCAAGGATATGCAGCAGGCATTTGGTGAGAGGACCCAGAACAACCTTCTCCAATTTCACCTTTTTTCCCTGATGGAGACTGGTTGGATCAGACCCCCTTCACCCAGAGGAGAGAGGACATGCAGATAGAGACAGCTCAAGTGACTGATTAATATCCATTAGTTCAGCCCCTGACTCCAAAGGAATTCTGCCAACCCTTATGCTTAACCTTATCTGCTTACACTAGGATTGCTGCATTTGAGAAAAGTTTCTGGCTTCTTTTGTCTCTTTCAGTATTAAATCCCAAAGCCCTTTTACATCAGAGGGTCATTTGTGATCATTTGACTGCATGGTCTGAGCTGATTTCCTGGGATTCTGCTACCTGTCTGTGTTACTCCTTCCCTTCTTCATACCAAGCTGAAGAGAAATGCAGGGAAGCAGGTTTTATATCATATTAAAAACAAAAGACAATGTGTGCAATAATATGCTTTGTGATAGACAGCAGGATATAGTAGAGAGAATATTGAATAAAGAGAATATTGAATAAAGTTTGGGTTCAGTTCCAATTTTTGAAATCCACTAACTGTACAACAGTGAGCAAAATTATTCTTTAAGTGTCCCAGGCATAATGATTTGCATTGATAGAGGGTGTTTTCTGAGAATCTTAAATTTAGAGCAGGAATGAAAAAACCTTAGAAGCTGTCAAGATCAATCCCCTCATTTTACATAGGAGGAAACTGAGGCTGAGATGTTGAGTGATTTGACTAAGGTCATGAGCTCCAAGTAACAGAAGAAGAATTTGAATCAGGGTATGGAGTAAAAGTTGAAATAATTGGGAATGATGGAAGGGATTGTGGGATGAGGAGAAAAGAAAAGGAAAATAAGCTTTTGGGGAAATGGTTTTGATTTTTTTTTGTTAAAATGTGAAGTGTGGACCTGAGCCAAAAGAGTTTTATGGGAGACTTGGAGAGACAAGTTTTGGATCTATTATATTGGGGAGTAGGAAGGAAAATTAGTTAAGGAAGAGTAAAAGATTTCCATGCTGCAGTGACAATTCAATTGAGATTTGGCTAGTAAAAATTTGTAGTAGTCTTAATAATCAGGATCATATGACTTGGTCCAGTTCTTGTCCAGCTGCATGTGAATAGAAAAAAGGGAAAGCGTATTTCTCAGGAATAATCTAGAGCTGAGATTCATCATGGTTTAGTAGGGTGATGGAGGAAGGGATTGAAGAGTAGAAGATAGTGTAGAGTAAAAAGAGAGGTCAAAATAAAACATTTGGAACAGGAAAGAGGAAGGAAATGAAGGAAAGGGAAGAAGAAAGAAAAGGGAAAGAAGAGGAGGTAAAGGAAGGGAAGAGAAGCCAAAGTTTCCTTACCTATAAAATGAGAGGGTTGGATGCACTAGGTTCTAAAATTATTTTCAAAACTAATCAGTTATAATGGTATCTGTAGCCTCTTGAGGAGTCAGTGTTAAAAAATACAAAAGTAGAGGAGTTGGAAAGATATGAAATACATTTATCAATTAAAATGGACATCATATTCTTTGAAGGTTTTGAGTGACCCCACATCTTTCCAAGACCAATATGAAATATATCACATGGACAATGATTGATTAATTTGGTAACTGGTGAGAGAGATTGCAAGCCTTGTATGTATTGATTACAACTACTTTTCCTAGCCATAAATGATTCTCTCATTTCTCTTTGCTTTGGTGGCTTTGTTTGTCCCTCTCTCTCTACCAGAGAGAGGAAAATATTAGGAGGCAGGTCTCCAAAGTGGGTGTGCATCTTTTGAGGAAGCAGGAATACTATAGCCTCCAGTAAGAACTAGCCACGTTTCTTGGCTGGTGAGCTGTCACCATTTCTTCACCAGCTCTGGCTAATTATGTTGGCTTGTGTTTCTCCCAAGCTCCAGTGCTTCTTGTGCCGGGCCCACACCTGTGACTACCAATTATCACAGCATTGAGTTACCAAGGCAGTGCCAGGCCAACCAACATTGACATAAGGGCTTTCAAATTCTTCAGTGACCCCAATGAATTCTTCTTTGTTGGACAACTCTAGCCTCTATAGGATAAAATTACAAATGTGATATATATCAATTATAGTCCCATTTAAACAGTCAATATACCCTCAAACATTCAGATCACTTTAAATGATTAATAAATCACCAGAGCAAAAATCAATTTGCAAAGTGTGATTGTGTATGTGTGTGTGTGTGTGTGTGTGTGTGTGTGTGGACATGATGCTAAGGTGAAAGAGTTTTTAGTTCTCCTAGACTCACAGCCCAAGAAAAGAATTCCTTTTGAATCAGTGAGGAACACTGAAGCTATGTAGCTTCTGGCTAGCAATGAGCTCTAACTCTGGTTTGTGTACCATGACTGGTTCTCTTCTGGGACCTGGTTAATGATTACCGAGCACAGGGGAACTTCTGAAGTGGTTTCCTTAGAACTAACTTTACGAATCTCATGACAATTTAAGCTTTGAAGCAATTTCAGGAGGAGACTGGTATAAAGTACATAAAAATATTTCAGCACAAGTGATTTTCTTTTTTTTTTTTACACTGTAGATATATATTCCTGAAAAGTTGACTATGAGTAAATTGCTATAAATCAAATCCTATTTTATATACTAGGGTACTCACATAATATTGAAAGCCTTCAACAAATTGCGTGGACTCTTTCTTTTTAGAAAGAAACATGTATACAAGTCACATAGGATGAGAATACAGGTGGATGGGTTATGATCTGAACCTGTGGAGGGATATAGTAATAGCAATAATAATAGATATTTATAGTACTTTAAATTTTGTGAGTTATATGTTGTATCTTATTTGAACTTCATAACAATCCTTTTGGGGAATTATCTGGAGAACACAGTTCTATGGCAATGGATCAGTAAAACATATGAATGGAGCAAATATACCTACAGTCAAGAAGTTAGAATGGAGAAAAGGAGAGAATAGAAACTGACATAGAAAAAACTCAATGATGAGAGGCTAGAACTAGAGGGAAATATTCAGAAAGCGTTTGGTGCTTTGGAAATTGGTAAGATGTCCAGACAGAACATTCCCATTATGGACATGGATTCAGATGTGATCTGATTTCCCAAAGATCCTAAGTCATCATCATGCACATAAGGGACTTGGGCTTAAAGCCAAGGAGCCTGCCTCCTCAAAGCCCCAGTTTTTCCCTTCTGAAAACACCAACTCCTCCAGGAAAATTCAACTTTGAGAAGCTGTGCACAGCTTCCAGGCCACTGTGAGCATTTTGTAAATGTCAAATACCAACAACAAACAGATATCCTTAAGCGAATCTATTTCTTCCAGTTTTATAATGATCGGAAAGTTTGACTGGGAGAGAAACCAAGTTGGTGTGGACATTGCAGTGGAGATGGGAGGAGTCGGGGGAAATGCAGGATAAAGGGAATCAAAACTCAAAGCAGGAGGCAGAAAGTGCCTAAATGAATGGGAAGGGACAAACATTTATTTTCTGGAAAACAGCTCTTCTTAAGCTGGTTAACCTTTAAAATAACTCCCTTGAAAGACAAAGATTTTATATATTCAGGGAGACTCTCGGAATAACAATTGCTTATGGTTTCACTGCCCTGGAGTGCAAACAAGCAAACAAACCAATTTACATCTCCCCTCTCTGTAGCTTGTTTGTTGTTATTTTCTTTAAGAGTATCAGGGTCCTGAGATTCGAGTGGAATTTCAATAAGTAAAGTAAAGAGACTGTCATAGCAGAGTAAACATAACTTTGAGTAGCCTCTGCAATATTTATCATCTCATTCACCCTGATCCCAGATGGCTATCCTTCCATGGACCATTAACGCAGATGTGTTCTTGAGCCCATGAGCCTTCCATGGACTGTGACCAACCGAGGCTGATTTCCCCCAAAAGGAAAAATCCTTGGCCTAACTCATCTGACCTGACAAAGTTCATCTATTTGAGATAGAGTACTTGAAAATCTTGAAAACTGTTCATCACCAAAGAGAGAACAGCCTCTTTGGTGGATTTCACACAAGAAAGGTTGAGTCAACTACCAGGTCAATAAAGAAAAACTATGATGTTAAACACACTTTTGGAGGAATGAAAGCAAAAAGGATTAGAAAGAAATCTGCTAAGGTGATTACTTAGGTATTCCTGAGAGGAGCAACATGAACAAGCAAAGAATATCTCTGTGGGCTTCAGGACAAAGGGCACAACCCTTACATGGTGTTTGGGGAACTCCTGGGAAGGTCCAATGTACACATGATTAACTTTGGAAGGGGACCAACACACCTGCATCCTTATTTCATGGAATCTTCTAAGGAACAGTCAGTTGGATGGGAAATTATCTTTTGATTGCAACTGCCCCATTTTAAGTAGATACATGGAGATAGCTAGGTTTTTGTATTCTCTATAGTCCAAAACTCAGGTTTGTTATGGTTACTGCTGGTATATATATATATATATATATATATATATATATATTTAAGATATGTGTGTGATCATATAATATAGATACCAGTGAACTGCAATGGCCATGGATACATGGCAACCTGTTTTTTGTCTTGTATGTTTTTCTGCTATTAGATGAAGGAATGTTGTCTATGGTTAGAACCTCATCAGCTTTGAAAGACTGAGTGAACTGCCAGAAGCTGGGAACCTGAAATTTATCCCCAGATTTGCTGGTAGGTGAGTCAAGTGAGGTACCAGGGAAGCCACAAGGAGCAAATGACCTGTTGGGTCCATCCAGCCACAAATTGTTCACTCTGAGTACCCTGTCTTGAAGCAAGAGAGAAAATAATGCATTGGAAGTGAACCTAGTTGAGCTGAATTTTTATAGCAAGTTGAGACTGAGATCCTTAAGGACTGAGGTATTAGAGAATTTACCTTCAGGTATTGGTGAGGGGGATACTTTGTAATTTCTGTTCTTGCTATGCCTTCTTGTTAAATATACTTTTGTATGTATTTGTATATGTGCTAACTAATGTTAAGTGGTTAAATTGATGATAAGGTAATAATCACTGGGTCAATCAGTGATATGGGGTATTACTATTAACTGGTGATAGATATTAAGGAGAAAACACCAGAATAGGAATTCAAATCTATTATCTTAGAAGATTCTCACAGAAGTCTTTAGAGCCCTGAAGGAGAAATACAGCCACTCTTATTTGGGGGACTTGACTTGTCAATGTGAATTGAATTGGGTAAAGACCTCCCAAGCTTTATATACAGTATAGAGGCAGTCATATGGACCAAGAAAGTAAAAGATAATGGCCTTGCTTTCTTTATTAAGCTTTGGCTTAATTCTATTGACATTCAGTTGTGGAGGATCTTGGGATTTGTGGGATTTTCATGGTATCCACTATCCTATTCAATTTCCATTGTTTTGAGGGTTCATTAAATGGATTTGATGACTATAGATGCCCACCAACCCCAGTGGGTAATTGGGAATCACAAGGAATTGTAGTTGTCTGGGACTTTGAACCAGTTTCAGATACAGGGAGTCAAAAGAATAAACAATTTTTGTTGAATGCTAGATAAATGAGATGCTCATATTCCCAGATTTGTGCCTTTAAAGTATTCATTCTGTGTTTGTTGGGGAGATCCATTCTGACCATCACTTCTTAGAAGTACTGGGAAGGGAAATCTCTCAAGAGCTACAGCCTGGTAGCTGCTAAGAGAGAGCAGTTCAGTGACCAGAGATATCCAGCAGAGTTCTCCTTATGAAGATGTGAATTACAAACCTGACAGAGTTGTAATACTCTAGAAAAAGTAACAGAAAACAATATAGTGAGATGATGTAACAAGAAGACATTAGCAGCATGGTAACATGGGAAATGTCATTTCCCCTGATCATTAGGGAGCAAGAGAGCCCAAGTAGAGCACTGGGCCTAGAGTCAAGAATGTCTGAGTTCAAAGTCAGTCTCAGATATTTAACTAACTGTGCCATCCTACACAAGTCATTTAACCTCTCTTTACCTCAGTTTCCTCAACTGTAAAATAAGAACAATAACAGCACTTATTTTCCATAGTTGTTGTGAGAATCAAATGGGATAATATTTGTAAAATGCTACTTCAGTGCCCTTCCCTTATCTTCCCTTCCCACTTCTCTTCCCACTTCCCTCCCTTTCCCTTCCTTTCTCTTCCCTTCCCACTTCCCTTTCCTTCCCTTTTTATCTCTGTTCCCTTCTTTTCCTTTCCTATTTCCTTCCCTACTCTTTCTACTTCCCTTCCTTTTCCTTCCTTTCCCAATTCCCTTCCTTTTCTTTCTTTTCCCTTCCCTTTCCACTTCCTTTCCCTTTCCTTCTTTTCTCTTCCCTTCCCACTTCCCTTCCCTTTATACTTCCCTTCTTATTTTCCTTCCCACTTCCCTTCCCAAATACCTTCCCTTTCCTCCCCTTCTCACTTTCCTTCCCTTCCTTTTCCTTCTCTTTCCCTTTCCCTTCCCTTCTTTTCACACTTCCCTTCCCTTCCTTTCCCACTTCCTTTCGCTTTTCTTCCCTTCTCTTCCCACTTTCTTTCCCTTCCCTTCCCACTTCCTTTCCCTTCCCTTTACACTTCCCTTTTTACTTCTCTTCCCAATTCCCTTTCCATTTCTCCCCTTTCTTTCCCTTCTCACTTCTCTTCCCCTCCCTTCCCACTTCTCTTCCCTTCCCTTTACATTTACCTTCTTACTTCTCTTCCCAATTTCCTTTCCAATTTCCTTTCCTTCCCTTCTCACTTTCCTTCCCATCCCTTCCCACTTCCCTTTCTTTACCTTCCCACTTCTCTTCCTACTTCTCTTCCCAGTTTCCTTCCCTTCCCTTTCCACTTTCTTTCCTTTTCCTTCCCTTCTCACTTCTCTTCTCCTTTCCCATTTCCCTTCCCTTCTCTTTTCTTCCCTTCCCATCTCCCTTCCCATTTCTCTTCCCTTCTCTTCCCACTTCCATTCCCTTCCTTTCCCACTTCCTTTCTCTTTTCTTCCTTTCCCTCCCCTCCCTTCCTTCCTTGGTTACATGGCTTCCTTATGTGTACATCTTCATGCATATAGTCCTTGACCACATGTATTCCTTACATGTGTGCTCTCTCCATGAATTTTCCCTGGTCACATGTATTCTCATAAATGCATGCCATGTTACATAAAAGTATGTTCTCCTTTACACCTTTATAAGTATTCCTGCACTTTGAATCGGGAAGGATTCAAATCCTGCCTTTGATACTGCTTCTGTGATTCTGAACAAGTTGCTTCATCTCTAAGGTTCAACTGTAAGATGAAGTTAACATCACATTTTGTATTGTTTGTGTTTATTTTTGTGGTTTTGTATTTTTCATATTTTCAGGGGAGAATATCTGGCATGGTGATGTTTTACACACAGTAGGCATTTAACTAATATTTCTTGAATAGAAAAACCTTACCTGGGAGAAAATTCATGTGGTAGAAAATTAATCGTTCTACATTCAGAGCCAGAGGATATCAATTAAATTCTTTGGGCCTCATTAATAAAGTGCTTGAGTTGAAATAAACATCTATAAGGACATTTTCAGATTCAAATGCTATGACTTTGTTAGGACTTTGGGGTTCAAAAAACTTTCCTGCTTTTACCTTTTTAATCTTAATTCTGGACCTTAATATGGGTCTATTGAATGAATACATGTATTGGCTTTATATTTTTAATACCTGGGATCTTTTTATGACTGAATGCTGGTAGGTGTTTGATTTAGGGTAGAGCATATAATAAATGCTTTATCAATGCTTGTGGAACACAAGATGGATTTGATGTTCTTTGACTGGGAGAGGAGGTACCATGAATAGAAGAATAATAAAATAAATTCAGGTTGATGTTGACCCTTTTGGGAGGTGGGATGTTTGTGTGTATGTGTGTGTATCTGTATGTGTCTCTGTGTATTTTGTCATAAGGAAACAGAGACTTCAGAAATTAATTAAATTTCAGTTATACCATGGGGACAGAGAGGAAAGAATTAAGAGAAAGAAAGGAGGAAGAGAAGGAAGAGCAGAAAAAGGGAAAGGAATAGTGAGGATGGCATGTTGGAATGGTTTGGACTAGGAAACCACTAAGGCCCCTTCCAGCTCTGTTTCCATGATTCTGTTTTGTTTTGTTTTGTTTTTTTAAAAAGGAATGGATTGAATGATTCTTAACTGGAAAAGGACATATCCTCCCTAGGAGGCTGAGGAGAATAGTGAAGGTGCTGAGGTAAGTGTGGGGAGGGAAGAAGGAGAAAGAAAAGAGGATGTGGGAAGAGGAAGAGGCTGTGGTTGAGGCATTGTGGTCTGTGGTCTAAAGCAGCTTTGGTTATCAGCCACCTGGGATAGATGTAGGCAAAGGCTAAGTGGATACTGACTTTATTTTTTGCGTCTGCTATTTTAAAGTAAATGTTCAGGCTGCTGTATGTGCTAGGAGGCATTGGGAGATTAGGCAACAACTTTGATAAATTTTAATTTTATGTCTGGAAATTAAATGTAAATTTTTAATTTGGGGGAAAGGTGCAACAGAGGTGTTTTTTTTTTTTTTTAAAGGAAGACTCCTGTCATGAGTCAAATCACGTCTGGCTGAAAGTCATTTCAAAAGCTTAATTGCAGCAGTGCTCCTTTCACCAAGACAGAAAAAAAGCCACTTTGTTTCTATTATATACTTGTTTTCTCAGTTAGTCAAGAAGTGGTAATTCTCTTAAATTTTCTCAGTGAACTGAAATTTCACTGGGGTTTGCCATGTCAACTCTGCAACTGCTCTCAGCTCTATTTTTGGATACTCACTGGTCTAATATATCTACTCTGAGCAAAATGGCAGCTACCAAACCTCAGAGGACTTGGGTGAAAATTGATATAATTGTCATTAGTACATGCTAAGTACATAAAAAAATACAAATATATATATATATGTATATATATATATAAAAGCTATCATGTAAATTTCTGTTTTTTCCTTTATTTTCCTCACTGCCCCACTCTAAAGATGGCTATTAGACACAAATGTGTGTGTGTGTCTCTGTGTGTGGGTAAAACCATTCTATACATATTTCTATTTATCTCTGGATACAGATAGTATCTTCTTTCATAGGTTTTTTGTAGTTAATTTGGGTATTTATAAAAGTCAAAATGACATTTTCTAAAGCAGACACTCTCTTAAGTGATCATTTGTAAGCTCTCTTCTAGTTGAAAGTATATCTGCAAAATCATTGAAAATCCTAATGTCTTCATTTTATGTTGGAAACTCCTCTTCCTTACTATATTCTCCCTTCTCCCGCTCCTTTTTAAAGATTATATAGATTATGCTTGTAATAGTTTCTTTCCCATCTTTAAATTTGTTTTAATTTAAAGGTAAGAAAATATATCTATCTTGGGGCTAGGTGGTGCAATGGATAAAGCACCAGCCTTGAAGTCAGGAGAACCTGAGTTCAAATCTGGTCTCAGACACTTAACACTTCCCAGCTGTGTGACCCTGGGCAAGTCACTTAACTCCAATTGCCTCAACAAAAAAACCAAACCAAAACAAAAATATATCTAGCGATCTATCAATCTGTCTACAATCTATGTGTATATGCATTCATGTGTATATACATATACACATATTCATGCACATATGTATCAATTTGTAAATATGTGTATAAACTTATGTGTATTTATATATATGTACATATATATGTATATATATATAGTTGTGCACATATCTATGTATATATGTACATTTGTGTATATATGTATGCATAGATACAATCTTTGTAATGCACATGTGTATATATAATATGTGTGTATATATAATTGTGTATACACATTTATGTTTGTGTATATATTCATGTACATATGTATCTGTATGTGTATGTATAGATGCAATGTATGTGTGTCCACATGTAGCATACATGCATGTTATACACAGTTATATACATGCATATATGTGTTTATGTATCCATGTATGTATGATCTATCCATCTATTTATTTATAATTCCTTAAAAGCTAGCCTCTGAGTCCCTCTTCCACAATGATTTTCTTGATTCCTTCAGCTTCTAGTGCCCCTTTCCCAGTTAATTTGTAATGTGCATGTTGTGTTACATGGAACAAACTCTTAATTATTGGTAGGTCCTTTAAGAACTTCAGGGCTCCATCAGTTGGAGAATGGCTGAATAAACCATGGTATATGAATGTTATGGAATATTATTGTTCTGTGAGAAACAACTAGCAGGATGATTTAAGAGAGGCCTGGAGAGACTTGCATGAACTGATGCTGAGTGAAACAAATGAGCAGAACCAGGAGATCATTATACACAGCAACAACAATACTATATGATGATCAATTCTGATGGACTTGCTCTCTTCAACAATGAGATGATTCAAACCAGTTCCAGTTGTTCAGTGATGAAGAAAGCCATATACACCCAGAGAGAGGGATGTGGGATCTGAGTGTGGATCACAACACAGCATTTTCACACTTTCTGCTGATGTTTGCTTGCATTTTGTTTTCTTTCTTAGTTTTTTTTCCTTCTTGATCTGATTTTTCTTGTATAGCAAGATAACTGTATAATTATGTACACATATATTGGATTTAACATATATTTTAACATTTAACATGTATTGGACTACCTGTGGGGTGGGGGGAAGGAGGGCAAAATTTATAATAGAAAGTTTTACAAGGGTCAATGTTGAAAAATTACCCATGCATGTTTTGTAAATAAAAGGCTTTAATAAAAAAAGCTTTAAATTAAAAAAAAGTCTGCTCTCCATTCCTGTGGAATGACTAAGTTTATCTCCAACAGGGAGTGCTAGAAGCTGGACAAATCAAAAAAGTCATTGTAGAAGATGGCACCAGAGCCTAGCCTTGAAGGAACTAGGAATTCTAAGAAGTAGAGGTGAGGCAGGAGTGCATTTTAGGAAGGGGGGACAAGCTGGGCAAAAAACTGAGAGATGGAAGATGAAATATCACATATGAAGAATATCAAGAAAGCTGAGCCAGATTGTAGAGTATGTAAAGAAAGTTAAAAGTATAGTAAAACGTAGATAGATTTGCATGAAATAATGAAGAGCGAAATGAACAGAATCAAGAGAACATCAAAATTATTTTAAGAACAACCTTGAGAAAATGTCATTTTGATTTTTTTAAATACCAAATTAACTACAAAAAAAATCTATGAAAGAAGATACTATCTTCATCCAAAGAGAAATGGAAGTATGTATTGAATGGTTTTATATACATACACACACATATACACACACACGTTTGTGCCTAATAGCCATCTTTAGAGTGGGACAAGGGAGAAAATAAAGAAAAAACAAAATTTTACATGATAGCTTTTTATACATTTAAAAGGAATAACAGATTTGCAATTTCATGTGCAATTACCTTTTAATCATACTATGTTATAGAAATGCTTGTTTTGTTCCATAAAATAAAAATAAAATAAATTTTAAAAAATAATAGATTTGCCATTTCATGTTCAATCATTTTTTTTCTACTTTACTATGTTATCAAAATTTTTTTTTCTTAAGTTCAGAATAAAATAAGTAAACTTTTACAAAAAAACATAAGAAGGGTTTAAATACAGGGTTGGAGTCAGACTATGAAATAATATAGATGCCAAACAGAGGAGCTTGTATTTGTTTCTAGAGGTGATAATGAGCAACTATAGTTTATTGAACAGAGGAATGAAACTGTTAGCTCTATGCTTCAGGAAAATCGTTTTGGCTGCTGTGGACGATGGATTGGAGAAAGGAGAGATTCGAGACAGGGAGACCCTAAAACTAATACCAATAAAATGATGACAACAACAATTATAGTTAGCACATTCAACTGTAAGGTTGACAAAATGTAGCATATTCAATTTTAAGGTTGACAAAATACTTTTGAACCTTCTAACAACCCTGTAAAGTAGATGCTATTTTTTTCACCAAATGGGGAAATTGAGTCTGAAAGAGATAACATGTCCAGGATCAGGTAGCTATGGCTAGTAGAGCAGGATTAGAATTTAGGGGGTTTTTTTACTCCAAGTTTGGTGATCTCTTCACTAAGCTACTAGTGATCCTTGGAGTGTCTATGTTTGCTCTAGTTAGGGGATTATAATAAAATATCTTATGTGACATATAATAAACATGTTTGCCTTGCTCTATCAATAAATCAATCTTATTTATTTGTCAGGGTAAAAGTCAAATCACTCTTCTGGGGAAAGTAAGACACTAGTTTTTTTCTCTTCTTCGAAAGTAGAGTTGAATAAAAATGTGCATATGGACAATCTGCGTGAACCTGAACATTCAAGGTGAGAGCACACATTTTACCACTCTAAATGTGATAAGCACAATGCATCTTCAGTAAAAATGTCTTTGAAGTTGGCACCCTAATAACCAGCCCAATCCTTGTGTCTGTTAAAGGGACACCTTTAATCTGTTTCTTTGAACAGGAAAAAGGTATTGGATCGGAGAGTTTTCAAGACCTGTTAGACTGAATTCTTGATAATACACCAGGGTCTAAACCTGTTGTCCCAAGCTCTCTACATAGACTCGGACTCCATGACCGAAAGGCACATTCACAGGAAACATGGAGTATCAACAATTATAGGGTTGGGCATCTAAGCTGTTGTGTGGATGTTTTTCAATTGCCAATTAGAGCTGCTTGTACAACTCAGTTACCCAAAGCATTGTGGTATAGCTTGATGAATAAACACTTCTGGCTAATTGGAAAAATGTATTTATAGTGTACCATGTTGCAATCCTCCATATCTCCTTTATTATTGCTTCTTGGCATCCTGCCCATGATGTGGCGACTACTTTCTTTTGAATAAGACTTGACTGTATTAGGCAGATTCTCCCCCTCCTCCTTCAACTCCAACTGCACAGCTGAATATTCATCCATTTTTCTCTACCCTTTGCTACCTCCTGTCCTTTTTTTTTCCTTTGACCATGCAAAAATCTGGCTGTCAGAAGCTCTGAAATTACAAATTCTCTGAAGCTAGGTTTCAAAGCTTTCTTGGCATCCAGTGTATAAAAAATGCCTTTCTTTATCTCAGTGAGGAGCAGTGAGGAAAAGAAGACAAGTTATTTACATTAACTAAAATAGTTATTTAAAAATTTTAAAATAACATTAGTTACCATTTGAATGAACCTACGATCTTTTTTGGGGAGAAATAATTACAAGGAAGCGTGAGTAGGACTGACAGCTGGTTTTATTGAAAGGAGTGTCAAATACCTCACCATATTTTTCAGTTTGATTCTAATGCCACCTTCTCCATGAAGACTGCTCTGATTCCTTCCCTTTGTTAACATTTCATATCTAAACATTCTATAAGAATTTAATAAAGGAAAGAGGGAAACAAGCATTGATTTTTTATTTTAGTAATATTTTATTTTTCCCAATTACATGCAAAAGCAATTTTTAACATTCATTTTTTAAAAAAAATTCTGAGTTTTAAATTTCTTTCCCCCACAATGGTAAGCAATTTGATATGTTTTGCATGTGCAACCATGAAAAATACATTTCTATGTTAAACATGTGAAAGAAACAAACTAAAAAAAAACCCCACAAAATTAAGAGAAAATAGGCTTCAATCTGTATTTGGACTCCAACAATTCTTTTTCTGAATATGGATAATGTTTTTCATTTTGAGTCCTTTGGGTCACTGTATTGCTGAGAATAGCTAAGCCATTTACAGTTGGTCATCATACAACATTATTGTTGCCATGTGCAATGTTCTGCTGGTTCTGTTCACTTCATTTCACATCAGTTCATATGTCATTCCAGGTTTTTCCAAAATCAGCCTTTTTATCATTTCATATAACCCAATAGTATTCTATTACAACAATATACCACAACTGAAACAAGCATTCATTAAGTGCCTACCATGTGCAAGGCACTGTGTTACAAATATTATTTCATTTGATCCTCAGAACTTTGAGAGTTAGGTGATATTATCTCCATTTTACAGATGAGGAAACTGAGGCAAGTGGAAGTTAAATAAGTTTCCCAGGATCACACAGCTACTAAGTGACTGAGGCTGAATCTAAACTCAGGTCTTCTTGACTCCAACCAAACTTAGTTTAGCTACCTCATGTTCTCATAGGTAGGAGTGATACAAAGAAAAATTGAAGTTTCTGGACTTAAGCAACTTATCTTCTATTAGAAGATGTAGATAATTATTACATACAGAGATTTTTAAAAAGACAACATGCTTATAGAATTATAGATTTTAAGATAAAAGCAGCTGCATAGACCATGTTATCCAATCTCTATTTTATGGAGGAACCAGAAAGAACAAAAAATTTAGTGTTTTTCAATATGTCATATTATAATAAATGATACAAGCAAGCCATGAATGCTCCTAGATCAACTTGAGGAAAGATAATAGACTAGTGTCTTTAAACATTTAAAAAAAAATTTTTGACAATTTTCAGATGAAGAAATTAAAACCATTTCTAGTCATATGAAAAATGCTCTAAATCACTATTGATTAGAGAAATGCAAATTAAGACAACTCTGAGATACCACCACATACCTCTCAGATTGGCTAAGATGATAGGAAAAGATAATGATGAATGTTGGATGAGATGTGGGGAAACTGGGGCACTAATACATTTTTAATGAAATTGTGATCTAAATATTCTGGAGAGCAATTTGGAACTATGTCCAAAATAGAGCGAACATACCAAGAAAACTGTCCATCAGTATCTCTATTTGATCTGTACTCCAAAGAAATCATAAAGGGAAAAGGACCCACAAGTGCAAAAATGTTTGTAGCAGCCTTTTTTGTAGAAGCAAGAAACTGAAAACCAAATGGTTGCCCATCATTTGGAGAATGGCTGAATAAGTTATGATATATATATATATGTTATAGAATATTATTGTTCTATAAGAAATGATCAGCAGGATAATTTCAGAAAAGGCTGGAGAGACTTACATGAACTGATGCCAAATGAAGTGAGTAGAGCCAAGAGAACATTGTACACGGTGGCAACAAGATTACGTGATGATCAACTCTGATGGACTTAGCTCTTTTCAACAATGAGGTGATTCAGGCCAATTCCAATGGAGTTATGATGGAGAGAGCCATCTGCATCCAGAAAGAGGATTGTGGGGACTGAATGTTATAATATAGATTATAATATAGTATCTGCACCATTTTTGTTGTTGTTTGCTTGCTTTTTTCTTTCTTTCTCATTTTTTTACCTTTTGATCTGATTTTTCTTGTGCAGCATGATAAATGTGCAAATACATATAAAAGAATTGCCCATTTTAACATGGATTGCTTGCTATCTAGGGAAAGAGATGGGGGAAGGGAGGGAGGAAAAACTTGGAACACAGGGTATTGCAAGGATGTTGAAAACTATCTTTGCATGTATTTTGAAAATAAAGTTATTAAAATAAACCTTTTATAGCAAAATAATTCATTGCCTTTATGATTCTATGTATTTTATTTTATTCATTTGCTAATATTATTCTAAGAAGGGCTTCATAGACTTTCCCAAATTGGGAAAAGAATCTATGATATAAAAAGGGTAAGATCCATGTATTATGCAATGTTTTCTCATGTTCAAAGAGGAAAATATTCCAATTCTCTCACATCTATACTTCCTTTGTTTATGTGGATATGTAATATTTTTATTTGAGGAAACTTTGGTAGAAAGAAGGAGATATAGTACTGTGGCAGAAAATAGGGAGAACATACCAAGAAAAATTAATTCAAAATGATTTTATTAGCTTATATTTAATGCACTTCACCCAAGGGAACTATACCCTATACAAGTAATAAAACAAATATATTACAAATTTGGAAAACCAAAGGGAATAATATCTGACAAACCTAAAACTTACACAAGCTTGGAAAATAGAAAAGGATTTTTTTGTATCTTCCCAAGGGATGATGGTTTGTTGATTTTTTCTTTGGGTTTTTAAAACCATGATTTAAAAAGTTAGATGATTGAAAATAAGGACAAAATTTTGCTCTGTTGAAGTGGAATAAGTATGTGTGGTGGGCCAAATCTTATCTTAAGGTGGTTTACTTGACTTCTTTTGAATAAATTATTTACATTGAATATTTTATTATTGGGAATGAAAACTCAATAAGAGTCAGAAGACCTAAATTCTAGCAGAATACTTGTCTGTAACCAACTACTATCTATAGGACCCTGGACAGCACTCTAGGCAATTCTCCAAGTAATACAGGTAAGGTTCCTGTATTGGTAGAGAGTTAGGAATATATATACATGTATATCACAGGAGAAGTTCCTAGCCCTATCTCATCCTGCAGGCCATGGCTATGTTTTCCACTAATCATGGTAAGGATGAAACCCAGAGGTATCTACAGTGTTAACCAAATGATTAAAATGGCATAGTACTTCATTTTAACAAGTAGTAAAAATGTTATTTCCTGGTCGATTTCTATGACCCACAGTTTTCTGAGCTGAGTTGTTCTATATATGAGATCTTTTGAATATAATATATGACCTTGATTCATTTCTTATTACCATTATTTCTACCATAATTATTGTCAAGCTCCCATGGATTAGAAAGCTCTGGCACAAAGCTACTTGTTCTAAATACCAGTGCTCAATCAATATCTTATCTAATCTATTATACCTTTGTGGGCTCTTCATTGGAACCAGAGGCTATCTTTATCCAATGAATATGAGCCTTGCAGAGGCAGCCAGATAGCTCAGTCCATAGAATGCTGGACCCGGAATCAAGAAGAGCTGAGTTCAAATCCTGTCTCAGACACATATTAACTGTATGACTCTGGACAAGTCACTTAATCTTGGTTTGCCTTTATCCATTGGAAAAGGAAAAACCCCTCCAATATTTTTGCCAAGGAAACTGATGATGTATTGGCTTGCTATGGTCCATAGAGTCACAAAGATTTGGACACAACTTAATGATTAAAAACATTGCGACTTTTATGGAAGCTACTCATGGAAAGTAGATTAGGTAGAGATTAGAGGGTGTAGGGTCCAAAGCTCTCATGGTTAATTAGCTACCTCAATATACCCAGAACATATTTGCTTTCCTTGGTAGCTGTGTGACCCTAACTCATTAACTTCTTAGGGTTTCAATTTTCTCACTTTCGTGATTAAATATGATTAATAGAGTTGTTGTAAGGAATAATAACAGCAGAGATAGTGTTTTACAGTTTCCAAAGACCTGGTATCACACCATTTAAACCTCACAACAACTATTATAAAATAGATATTATTATTGTCCCTATTTTGCTGATAAGGAAATGGAGGCATAGTGTATTTAAATGCCTTGCCCAGCATCACACAGATAGTATGTGTCTGAGAAAGAATTTATAGTGAGATTTTCCTGATTCAGGTCTCAGATTCTACCCATTGCATTGTGACTTAAAAGAAAAAGAGCTCTGTAAATTAAAAAGTTATATAAATATGTTATTATTATTCACATAGAATTCCACTCCCAACACATTCTTATCTTATTTAGTATAGGTCAAAGTAGTTAATTGAAATAATGGATAGAACTCTAGACCTAGAGTCAAGAAATCTGACCTTAAACCCTTATTAGTTGTGTGATAATTTCATGCCTGCCTCAGTTTCTTCATCTGTAAAATTAGGATAATAACAGTACTTGCCTCCTAGGGTTATTGCAAGGATGAAATGAGATAATATTTGTAAAGTTCTTAACATAGTACTTGCCACATAGGAAGCACTAGAGAAATGTTGACTATTGTGATGGTGACAATGATGATGATGATGATATCAGATAGAAATAATCATGGGACAAGTCATTGTGTTAGCTGTTATTCTTCTATAATTCTGTCTTTTCTATTAAATGAGAAAATAATAACTGCTTTTTGTAGTCCAATAAAAATTATTAGAAAATAACATCATATTCATTGATATAGCCTGATTCCATGCTTTCCTGTAGGAGTTATTACAATACTTTGAATCCATGCTATAGTACTGGGAAAAACCTATTTTCCAGTTAAGTCCTTTCATTTTATAGATGAAGAAAGTGAGACCTGACAAGGTTAATAAATTTATCCAATTTCATATATCAAGTTACTTAATAGTGGTTGGGCTTAAGTTTCTTTATTTGGAAACTAAAGACTTTTTTTTACCCATTGACTTCTAAGATCACTGCCAGCTGTGGCATTCAATTTAATGCTTCTAAATCAGTGGTCTTGGATAAGTCACTTCTGACATGAATGCTATTCACTTGAGAAAGAGAGGGTTAAAATCTTTGTAAAGCAATTGCAGGAAGTAAATCTGAAATATTCCAATCATCCATAATAACTGAGATGTCCCCATCATGTCCGTAGTTGTGAAAGTGATGCCTTCTTCTATTGCTGTGTACATCACATTTTCCAGGGATTCATTTAGCAATATTAGGTTGGAAATCCATTTCGTTTTGAATCTATGGTACCACACAGATACAATTACAGATATCAGTTTTCATTATTGTATTTGCAGAGTTAAGTGGCATATTTACATCCTGTCTGTATGAGGGTTCAACAAATATCCTCTGTAAATTGGACAGAAAATTCCCAAGAACCAGAGCTCTTTATGAATGTTTCTACAGGAACTTTTGGCATCAAAGCTAAACTGCTCTCCCTGAGCCTATGTGTTGTTGGCTGACTTCAACTGATCTATTTGACAGTGAGGAATACTGACAGCAGAACTCCATTCCCTAAACACTGATTTTCCATTGCATTGAAACATGACAAATGGTTGTTTATTCCTGTTGATGAGTACATTACGAAACCAATATAATGGTGTAATTTCACCCCCCCCCCCAAGACAAGGAGAAAATGTATTGGAAATCAACATGATTCATGTTTTTCCTCAGTTTTCCCCTTCATCTGACCAAAGATGTCACTCACTACTTTAGGGAAGAACAGAAACTGACATCTTCTTGAGTGGCTGGAATAGCATGTGTGTATGACAAGGTCACACTAGCTCCTGTGGCTAAGACTCACATTTCTCACTGAGAGAGGAAATCCCCAGCATTCTACAAACTGTCCACTGACATCCCTGGCATTGGACTTGACACCCCAAATGATGCTTCTTGGGGAGAAAACTTGACAGATATCCATGACTCCTATTTATATGTAACTAAAAGCAATATTATGAAGGATGTATGAGCCCTATTGATGTTTGCCATATTGCTTTTGACCCACTTCTCTGATAGCCTGTAGACCTGTTGAGGTAAAAGTTCCGGTTGAAGTGACCATTTTTTATTTGATGTGTAAAGTATTTCTGCAGTCTAATGAAATGGTAACAGGTAAGAGGTACAGACCCCTAAACTAGCATCACAGAACACACTAGAGATTCTTGTGGAGCAAGAGATATGTGTTTACTTTATCCTCTTCTCCCAAGAGAAAAGAACAGAGCCAAGTCTTCACTCTGAATCTGAGGTTGGACTTTCTCTTTTGTTCCCTCTTAACTCCTACATCTCTTCTGATAAAATCGAACAAATGTTAGTCTTTGGTACTTCTTCTCACATTGGAAAAAACCCTGATGTTGGGAAAGATTGAAGGCAAAAGGAAAAAGGGATGGCAGAGGACGAGATGGAGAGATAGTGTCATGGAAGCAATGTACATTGAAAGATAGTGGAGAATAAAAGGGCGTGGCATGCTGTGGTCCATGGGGTCACAAAGAGTGGGATGTGATTGCCCAACAGCTATTCTCATACCTTCAACAGCAGTTTCACTTTTCCCCTCAATAGTGAGAGATTGCCACCAATAAGTTTGTCTGAAATTATGAAGAGATACTGGGAAAGTGGGGGAAGAAGGAAGAACATGCCCTTGAGCTATCTGACTTCACAACCAAAGGGAAAAAGTCTATGAGTGACAGGCTTTTACTCTGCTCGGGGTTGCTCCAGTTTTGCTACCTGCAGTAAAAAGGGATGTCCCTACCCCCCACCCCACCAAAGGCAACCTAGTAAGTCTCCGTCCCATATGGATTTTTTGCCTTCCTCTTCCTTTCTTTATATCATGGCTCCTACCCTTGCTTCAGCTCTGTGCTTTCCTGGAGTTAAGGGTATAATACTTTCTTACTCCTTCTCCATTTTTCCCAATCCAAGTTCTTACCTGCCTCTTACATCACCTATAATTATTTAGCTGAAGAGATGAATGAAAACTCTAATTCCCAGAAGTCTATGACATCCTAGTTCATCCCTCCTCCCTGTGAAGGAATGGAATCTGTCTACTTTGCGACTCTTAGAAACTCAGAGATTATTAGACGTGGAGGAGATGCTAAAGATCATTTCATCCAATCACCTCATTTTGCTAATGAGGAAGCACCAAGAGGCTAAATGTCATCTGCATAATTATACAATGAGTTAGTGACAAAATGGGGCCAGAACCTAGATGTGAAAGACAGCTATTGTTATTAACTTTATGCAATAACTCTATGATAGTTATATATTCATTGGTTTGAATTTTACATTTAAGTTTAGGTTTCTATTTCCTAGGGACTATTATTCCCAGTTCCTCCCTTCAACTCAATTTTAAAAAAAGATGCATATATCATTTACCTCTAGCTTTCTGGTCCCCCACTTTGTTGCTTTCGCAGATATACCCAATCGGGTTATGCTTTAGATGGGAGAAGCAACATACTCAGACTGTTGTGAGATTAGTTGGCATCTATACCCTGCCATGATTAGGGCAACTAGAAAGATCAATGAATAGAATTATGAGTCTGAAATCAAGAAGACCCATTTTGTGAGTTCAAATCTGGCCTGAGACACTTCCTAGCTGTGTGACCCTGGGCAAGTCATGCTTGTCTCAGTTTCCTATTTATAAAATGAATTGAAGAAGGAAAAGGCAAGCCACTCCAGTGTCTTTGACAAGAAAACCCCAAATGGAGCCATGAAGAATCAGACATGACTGAAAAGACTGAACAGTGACAACCACCCTGTCATGACATGGTCATTGAACCTCTGCTTGGAATGAAAATAAGGTGAAATACACTGCTTTACTTTCTTAGATTCATCTCACATCCTAGTAATTAATAATTGCAAATCTTGCTGCTATTACTAGGTGCCAAATCAAATGTTTTAAACTAATGGAGAAGAAGAAACCAATTTCTCCTCACTAACCCATGAGAAGCTCAGCTCAGTTTCTTTTCTTTTCTTTTCTTTTTTTTTGGCTTTTTGCTGAGGCAATTGGGGTTAAGTGACTTGCCCAGGGTCACACAGCTAGGAAGTGTTAAATGTCTGAGGTCAAATTTGAACTCAGGTCCTCCTGACTTCAGGGCTGGTTCTCCATCCACTGTGCCACTTAGCCTCAGCTTAGTTTCTAATCCTTTTTGTGCCATGGACTCCCTTGGCAGTCTGGTAAAACATAGGGACTTCTGCTCAGAAAAAAAAGTTTTTAAATGCACAAAATAAAATACATAGTATTAAAAATCCAAAGGTTAGTGAAAATGGAGGTGTAATATTGCTTCCATCTAAGTTCATAGACACCTGTTTTAGAACCATTGAGATATGGGCTTCTTGAAATCTGATCATTCACCACTGCAACAAGTGACCCAGACTAGTTGATGCTACTTTTCTGGACTTGTCTTCTTCCATGAGACTGCAGAGGCAGTGGAGGGAGAGGAAAGGTGAGAGGGTATTAGCTGGTTTGACATAGGACAATATTCTAATTGTTGCCCCATATATTTGCTATTAATAAAGTACAAAGCATCCCTTCAGAAAACTGGGAACTTATATGGGCTCCCAGCTAGCTATATGAAACAGAGTTGACATTTCAGAGTTAACAGGCAGGAACTTCAGAACTGCTAAATTTTAGTTATTCCCTCCTACATACTTTCATAGTTAGCATTTATATAGCACTTTAAATTTTGCAGAGTACTTTACAAACACTTTCATTTTATCCTAACCACAAGCCTGGGAGATAGGTGCTATTATTATCTTATTTTACAAATGAAGAAACTGAGGCAGAAATTAAGTTGACTAGGATCACACAACTACTAAGTGGATTTCAATTTAGGTCTTCCCAATTCTTATTCTTGTGTAACAATTTCCAGAATCAGGTAATTCAAATATGAGCAATGTTGATATGTTCTGTCAGATTAGGGCATAAAGTCTCTTAATTTCCAGGATTCTTTCTAACATGTCATATAATTTTTCCATAATTTTCCTGTTATTGTTGATTTGTTTTAGTCATGTCTTAATCTTAGTGACCTCATCTGGGGTTTCCTTAGCAAAGAAACTGACATGGTTTTTCATTTACTTCTCCAGCTCATTTTACATATGAGGAAACTGAGACAAATGGGGTTAAGGAATTTTCACAAGATCTCCCAGCTAGTAAGTGTCTGAGGTCACAGCTAGGTGAGTCTTCCTGACTCCAGACCAGAACTTTATCCATTGTATCACCTTGCTCCCTCTACATAACTTTGCCCTTTCCTTCCAATTTGTTCTAAAAAGACTTCTTTCACGATTTTGGAATTATAAGACCTATTCAGTCAAATGTGTTCAGTTTTTTTTCTAAATCAACTGATCAATTGAACAGTAAAAACAGCTGACATAGTAACCTCCAGTAGACATAGTAAATACTACTTGATAATGATTTTGATACATTTTTGGATTTTCTAGAATCTGAACCTTGATATGGCTTATGAGGTTTTAGAGTAAAATCATCAAAATAATAATTTGCAGATAGGTGAAAATTCCATGGAGGATAAAACTAGAAATTTATTATAAAGAGGACTCAGGAAAAGAATACTTTTTACCTCAATAAGAATGGTAAAGACATTTTTGCAATATCCTTCAAAGTACTTTAATGTATCAAAATACTCTAAGGACCTCAGTTTCAAACAGTCCCTGCTCTGATACCTACTAAATATGTGACGCTGGGCAGGTCATTTTACTGCTCTAAGTCTCGGTTTTCTCATTTGCACAATGAGGGAATTGGGGTAGGTAACTTCTAAGCTGCCTTCTAGCTCTATGCATCTATGAAATTGGAAAGCATTATATAGCCTGGTGCTCCTAAGAGGTCTTAAATGATTATTTTCTTTAAAATTGGTTCCATATTGAAAAAAAGTTCAGAGGTTTTATAACCTTTCTAATGCATTTTTAAAAGCATTTTTCATTTTGTTTCTTTAGAGAAAAGAAAGATTTTGTGACCTGTTTTTTCTTTGAATTTGGGTATACCAATTCTCCCTTAACATCAGGATAATAAATCTACTAGGTAAAAGCTACTTCGGTCCTTTATAATCTGGATTCTGCACGATTTCTACATAGATCATTGTTGATAATAAATGCTTGTCCTTCAAAATGGTTATGTGAATACTGTCAATTAAAAATGATCAATGTGTATTTATTTAGAAGGAGGGCCTAATCGAATTGAGATGCTCTCCTTGCCATCCTTTACTTGAATCATGTACTCAAAATGAAAATGAATATTTGGGAGCAAAGGGTTGATGGGGACAGAGTTGGTGGGAAGATTAGGTGTGAAAATCCACCCTTTCTTCTTGCAAACAAAAGAACTGAGAATCTGCCATCCAGAAATTCAAAGACAGGTATTGATATTTTTGCATCATTGCTATTATTCTCACAACACATAATTATTTTGCTTATTCATGCTTTCAGAGCATACAAGAAGACAAGTGAATAAGGCAACACCTCCACATCTGGCTAAATATAAAATAGCACATATTATTTAAGCTTCTTCAAACCATCCCACCTGTCATTTACCTGGAACTCTAAATAGTAGTTGTTGCAAATAGTTTATTACCTATGAGTTTACTTTTTAATGCAAAGAAATTAGTGCCATTGTGTGTAAAATCACAGTCTATGGCTCCAGAAAATTCTTTACCTGTACTAATTCTTCCTGTCTTTTCATTCCTTTCTATCTAAGCCCTACCTTTCCATTGTTTCCTCTGGAATCCCGGATAGTCTTCATCCTGAATTTCTTCATCTTAAAATCTTGTTATCTTCCATTGTTCAACATCACTCCTGGAGAAGAAGTAAGTATTTCATTGGTACCCATTGCCACTGTCAGTAGCCATAACTATTATAGCATCTCTACCTTTGGGAGAGATTTGTTTTTAATCACTCTATCCACACCTATACTGCCAACTACTCACTAGACAGCTCCACGAGGAGTTCCAATCAACCTATTAAACTCAATGTGTCCAAAACAGAACACATCATTTTCCTCCTAAATCTGGACCTCCTCTTCCCTTATTTCCAGTGATCTACCACCCTTCCAGGCACTTGACCTTATAACCTCTAAGTTATCTGGAATTTCCCTTCTTTTTTTATCACCTTCCCCCAGGCCCCTTATTCTATTAGTTTCCATGTCTTGTCTATTTTATTTCCACAGCATTTCTTATATATATTTTCTCCTTTGAAAACATGTGGCCACTTTCAGATTCTCATCACATTTCACTTGGATTTCTTTATTCCTTTCTTATCTCCTTCTTTCTAATAATCTCTTCTATCCACAATTCAATAATCTACATATAATATACAATGTATATATATACACTCACATATGTGTATATAGACACACACACATAAAATTTATTAGCAATCTCTTTTTTAAATTTGAGTTCCAATTTTTCTGCCTTCCTTCAATCTCTCCTCCATCAAATGAGAAGACAAGCAATGCGATATCTGTGTAAAGTCACATTCAAAATTATTTCCATATTAGCCTAAAGTCAGATGTAACTCCTTTGCTTAAAAGTCTTCAGTAGCCCCCTCTTGCCTTTAGAAAAGAATATTAATTTTTAAAAATATGTTTAAGAAACTCCACATTCTGGTTCCCATCTATTTTTCCAGACTTATGTCACATTAGTCCCCTTAAGAAGCAACTTGTTGACACAATGGATAGAATGCTGGATCTGTAGTCAAGAACTGAGTTCAAAACTGGCCTCAGACACTTATTGGCTGTGTTGCCCTAGTCAAGTCATTTAATCCTGTTTGCCTCAGCTTCCTCAACTGTAAAATGGGGCACTTACCTCTCAGGAGAATCAAATGAGATAATATTTGTAAAGCATTTAACACAGTGCCTAGCACATAGTAGGTGCTATATATTTATTTCTATTCCCTTTATGTCATGGCCAAGATGGAATAATAGCTATTTCTCAAACTTGAAATGCTTCAATATATACTACATATACATTATATCTATGTGTATACACATGTCCAGCATGTACATTTAGTGTATGTATATAGTATAGATTATATATGTATTATACTATAAATAGTATATGTAAATATACATATATATGCACATGTATTTATACATGCATATGTATTTACGTGTATATATAATCTATCTATCTACATGCACACTATATACATTCTGCACTGAGCAGAGTTCCTTGGACTTAATAAGCATTTAACAAACATACGTTGAATTGAATTCCAATATTTAAGGTACCTTTTGGAGAAGCACATGGCCAGTGTAAGTGTCTGGAATGCAGATGATTCTCAGCAGGAGGCTTCAGTCCACACCTTATGATTTCAAATTGAATTAGACCTCAAGATATAGCACACACTTGCCCCTGGGTCAGTAGGAAGTCCTGTTCACCATCTGTTGGCGTTCGTTTATACTTTTTGAATGTTTTCTTCTCTCACCTCAGAGGCTTTCAGTCTTTGAAGCTGTGGAAAAATCCCAAGTAAATATCTATTAACACTTTTGTGCATGCAGTTGTGGGCTTCCTATCCCAAGAGGTCCTTAGCACAATACAATCTCATCTGTCTTGGATGATGTGATGAATAACCTTTCTCAAGTGTACTGTGACTGTGTTTATTAATAAACATAGGCAACTTATATCTGGAAATGAGTCTTGTCACCCTGGGAAGCCCTACCCTTATTCTATATATGCTGCTGCTCAAGACCTTTTCAGAATTTCTCTTTTAAAATTGCCTTTAGAGCACAGGAGTGTGTTGTGTCACAGGAGTGTGACTACAATAAAGTCCCACAAATCATGAGGTTGTGATTCAGAGGACTTTTTTGTTAGAAACTCCATTGCCAGAGGTAGAGATGACATGGGAGATATCAGGATATATCCCAAGGTTCCAGATAATGAAATATCTTTAAATGCTAATGGCAAATGTGTCGGGGAACACAAGATACATATATCAGAGTCAGAAAGACAGAGGGACTTTTAATAGGGAAATTGATGGAGGATGACTCTGTGGCACAATGAATTAAGTGCTAGGCTGGTGTCAGAAATATCTGGGTTCAAATCCGGCCTCAGATATTTACTAGCATTTTAACATAATTAACGTGTAGTGGATTTCCTGCCATCTAGGGGAGGGGAGGGGACTAGGGGGGAAAATTTGTGACAGAAAGCTTTGTAAGGGTTAATGTTGAAGAACTACCCATACACATGTTTTGCAAATAAAAAGTTTTAATAAAAAAAGATATTTACTAGCTCTGTGATCTTGGGCAAAATATTTAAGTGTTTGCCTCATTTTTCCTGGCTGCAAAATGGGAATAGTAATAAGATCTACTTCACAGGATCCTTATGAGGATCAAATGAAATAATATCTGTAATGTGCTTAGCATTGTAACCTGGCCTGTTCAAACTTTTGTTATTCCTTTTATATGGAAGCTATAATATAAGCTATGAAACTGACTGGCTTCTAGAATTTGAACTTGAGCAGGACCTTAAAAATCAGACGATTGCTCTGAAAAGTCCATCTAATCAAGTCCCCCAATTACCCCTAATCAAATGGAATTTCCTTTCAAAGGAAGAGGTGTCACTTTGATTTTTTTTTTTACTTATAAGCCAGTATCCTATTTTGTATAATAAATGGATTTATCTATTTCTTCTGATAAATTATAGGTTCCCTGTAGGCAGATTAAATCCTATTTTTTTACAACATAAAACAAAACCTTGCCCAGAATAGATACTGAATGAATGCTTTTTGTATCTGTGGTGATGTTAGGGACTGCCTTGCCCATTCTCTCCACCTGCCCACTGATGCCATGAAAATTTTTAAACAGCAACCATATCCATTGGATCATAATTACAAATTACAAAAGCCACTTGGCTTAACATTCAAATAAAGCTTGATAAATATGGGCCTACAGTCACAGACATTATTTGACTGAAAAGTTTAGCTCCATTCCACAACCACAGTATCTAAGAATCTCCATCTTGGAAATGATTCATGTTAAAGGGGGCAAAGGAAGGAAGGAAAGACAGAAGAAAGGAAGGATGGGAGGAAGAAAGGAAGGACAGAAGGAAGAAAGGAAGGAAGGGAGGAAGGAAGGAGGAAAGAAAGGAAGGAAGAAAAAAGAAAGGAAGAAAAAGAAAGGAAGGAAAGAAGATAAAAAAGAGAAAGAAAGAAAAAAGAAAGAGAAAGAAAGAAAGAAAGGCATCATATTATAATGGATGGGGTACTGAACTTGGTAACAAGAAGATTTGAGTTCAAATTACTTCAATCATTTAGTAGCTGTGGGGCTCATGGCACTATCACTTAACCTCTCTCTGTCTCAGTTTCTTTTCTATAAAAATGGTGACTTCAATGGCCCCTAAGCTCCCTTTCAGCTCTAAATCTATTACCACAGGATCCTATCAGAAACAGAGAATTAGAGTAAGAGGGGACCTAATAGATCAACTAGTCTATCCCCTAGCTCATTAAATTGGGAAAATCACATAACTCCAAAGACAATTTAGGGTTTGCCTGGTTTATTAGTCTATGGGATCGATCAGGTCTTGGAGAAAGGAAAGGGTCAGAAGGAGAAACAGACATAGTAATGGTCTGTTGCTCTTAGGCATTTTGTCTGAATCATGGGAGTAATGGCTAGTATGTTTTATAAAATTGTCTCTCAGATTTGGGGCATGCTCTGTTTTGTATTTGATCATGTCTCTATTCCACTTTCATATGAATAGGCAGGGACCATGCCATGGGGTCCATTGACAAGTGGAGGCTAAAAAACAGATAGTTGATTGACCAGTGTCTTCCTCTGGTAGCAGGAGGATATGAGGTGTGACTGTAAGGGAAAATAGAGGAAGGCTCTCTAGGGACAGAAAACCTTCACACTCATGGTAGTCTTTAATATCTTGTAAATTCTTTGTCTTATTCCGGTGCCTTGTGCTTAGGGATCACATTCAGTGCATGTGTATCTGTGGAAGAATAGTAACTACAAAAGTGCCATTTCTTTTATCTGCTTTGGGTTATAAAACTAAACATGTGAAAATGAAGACCGTGTCTCCTTCAATTAGGGGAATGGATCAATGATGAGGTGAGCGTCCCCAGACTCTGCTACATACTTCATCTCTAAGGCGTCCCCCTTCCTTCTGAGAATATTCCTGCTTCAGAGGACTTGATCTCTGACACTTTTAATTTTCCTTTTCTTTATATGTGAAAACTGTTCAATCAGTATCCCCCGATGGATCCCTGTTGGCCATCTTGCTCAATGCACACACAGTGGTAAGATGTGGTTCATACATTCCCAATGCATGCACATTTTTTTTCCCCTGTCACATTCTGTTGCATCGGCAGTTAACACTGTCAGCAAGGTCACCTTTCAAAATGAGAGATGCTAGCCCACATGCATGCATAGATATGAGTATATATTTATGCAGGGCTGACCTTTTGTCAGGATGGGATAGGTGGCAGCTTATAGTGTGAGCATTTTCGGGGGGGCCCCAAATGCCCTAGTGTTATTCCAGAGAGGAGCCAAACATTTTATTTGGCAGGAAAAGGGAGCAATGCTAAGCAAGCCACATGTGCCAGGGGGCCATGAGTCAGGGAGTGACGGGATGTCTTACTTAACAACTATACTTATTTACTGTATTACAAGCAACACTCTCCCCTCTAAGGCCATGCTGTTTTTCAAATGAGATTCTATCCCTTATGTGCAGAGCCTTCAGTGACACAGCATAAGATCTCTAACTGCTAAATGCTAAAAGAGAAATATATATATGTATGTATTATATGTGTAATATAATATATATTATATATGTGTAAATATATAGCATATATATTTATTATATATATTACAGAGGTTTTAGGTAATATACATACATATGTATGTATATATATATTTCCTAAAACCTCTGTAATATATATTATATATATAATATATGTATGTATGTATATATATGTACACACATGTATGTATATATATACATACATGCACATATTTCCTAAAACTTCTGTAATATATTATATATATTACATGTATGTATATGTGTACATACACACACACACATATATATAATATATATATATTTCCTAAAACCTCTGTAATTTCAGGATCCTTTGAATTGCCAAGAAGTGATTCTCCTAAGATTGCCTTACATTAAAGTAGAGGGCTAGTTTCTTTAAGAATTGAGCTGTTCATTAATTAAAGTGGTTTTCTTTTTCTTGTGTTCCTTCATTGATTCTTTGGGTTCAGCTTTTCTATTGTGAAAATAGAAAAATATGTCTTCACATACTTTGCCATGATCCCTCCTAAACCACATGGCTGATTGAACCATTCCTTTTTGCATCTGATTTTGCTTTCCAAGAATATCACCTGTTCCCCTCCTGCTCAGCCAGTACCAATTTCCTGAAAATGGAATCATTTTTAAGTTGCAAGGACAGCTCACCCTTGGAGGGGCAAGGTAAATCTGACATCACAATGTTTAAGGAAAATCTTCCATGTGGTTCAATGTATCTTTCAGATGGTTCTTTTCTAGTTTTCATTTCCCAAGGGTGCCCCTCACCCCCTCACATTTCCCCTTTAAAAATGCATGTTTGACATTTTCTGGTGTTCTAGATACAGAACTAGAAATGCCAGACCTTCTTCAGGCATACAATAAACCTCTCACACTTAACATCTAAAAAGTTAACAGGAAACAGTGACTGTAACAGTATGATCTGAAATTGTGACAAGTCTTTCAGAATTGCCAAAGAATTCACTTTGGTCCAAGTTAAGTGCTTGTAAAAAAATCTATTTTGGTCCCTACGCTGATGTCTTCTCTGTGACCACATTTTCTGTGGGGGAAAGGAATTTTTCTTTCTTTCTTTTTTTTTTTT
>JAJPUD010000203.1:11430-26334 GCA_023553655.1 Myrmecobius fasciatus | reverse complement strand
TGCTGGGTCAAAGGGTATGCACTGTTTGATAACTCTTTGAGCATAGCTCCAAATTGCTCTCCAGAATGGTTGGATCCGTTCACAGTTCCACCAACAATGTATCAGTGTCCCAGTTTTCCCACATCCCCTCCAACAGCTATCATTATCATTTCCTGTCATTTTAGCCAATCTGACAGGTGTGTAGTGGTATCTCAGAGTTGTCTTAATTTGCATTTCTCTGATCAATAGTGACTTGGAGCACCTTTTCATGTGACCGGAAATAGTTTCAATTTCTTCGTCTGAAAATTGTCTGTTCATATCTTTTGACCATTTGTCAATTGGAGAATGGCTTGAATTCTTATATATTTGAGTCAATTCTCTATATATTTTAGAAATGAGGCCTTTATCAGAACCTTTGGATGTAAAAATATTTTCCCAGTTTACTGCTACCCTTCTAATCTTCTCTGCATTCATTTTGTTTGTACAAAAACTTTTCAACTTGATATAGTCAAACTTATCTATTTTGTGATTAATGATGACCTCTAGTTCTTCTGTGGTCACAAATTCGGGGAAAGGAATTTTTCCCACTAGCTTCTCTTGTTGCCTAACACCTCCTCAAATATATCTAGACTTTGGACTTTTTTTCCTGTGTTAAAGGCCCTATTTCCCCCCCAAATGTCTGCTATGTACCTTCCCTTCTTAGAGGTCAGTAGTGTACTAGTGAATATTTAACAATCATTTTTCCAAAACATATGCATGACATACTTTTAAGCTTAATCTAAATTATTAATGTTTTCTCCATCACTTTTTTCAGTTAATCAATAAATATTAGATAAGCATCCATCATGTGACAGGCACTTTGTTAAGTATTGGAGATACAAAAAGAGACAAAAGGCAATTCCTACCCTCAAAGAGCTTACAATCTAATGTCAGATTTTGTAGCATTTGCTATTTTTCAAGGTATAAATACCTGCACAGAAATTTAACAGTTGATTCTCATGAGCTGGTTAAAGCTGGCTCCAGTACATTATAATGCACAGATATGTAGGGAAATTTGTGCTGCTAGTTCATACATGTGGAGAACTACACAGGTTAAGAACACATGTGACCAAAGCTTGTACACAAAAGGGTCACTCATGCCTCTAAGTCAGAGAGCTGATGATATCATCTAGGAATATCACAATGTTAATCTTTACTGAGTGGATTATCTTCCAAGTCATTCCTCTCTCCTTTGTTTTGATGGGCATCATGTTTCAGTAGGTATTAGGTCTCTGCTACAGCTTAGAAGAAAAAACTAATACCCTGGAACATCCACTAGAGATATTATGATTAATAAACCTTTCCCTTGCAAAGAACGTTTGTGTGAAGACAGTGCAAATCTTGAATTCTCTATACACAAAAGCTATTGTTGTGTGAGAGGTCTTCTCCAGCTTTCTCTTATTGATACACCAATAATCAATTAGATTTTCCAGATTAGTTAGATACTATCCAGCAGTCTGACAAAAGGGAAAGATCAGTAGTTTGGCACAGGAACACAGAACACAGTTCTAGTTCTGATTCTGCTTAGTCATTTTATATTTTATGAACCTAGTGTTCTCATCTGTAAAATGGGAATATTAATACTTGCCCCATTTGTCTCACAAAATTGGGGTAGGGTCAAAAGAGAAAGCACATCTGAAAGTGTTTTGTAGCCTCTAAAGCACTAGACACCCGCGGTTATTGTCACTATTGTGATTTTGTCTTGGATAATTGAGGCAAAGACTCTAGGACTGTGAGAGATGAGATTTAAATTAAATGCATTTAACTGAAGGCAAAATGCATAGTCAAAATACATAGCCTGGTTTAATGGAAAGAGCATTGGACTAAATGACAAAAAAACCTTTTTTCAAATTTAAATTTTTTACCTACAAACTGGATGCCCTGGGAGCATTTCTTGTACTGAAGCTCTCCCCCAGTTTTCTCTCAGTGACACATAAAGAATCAGAATTTCAGATTAGTTTGGTTGCCTTCTAGCAGACTGAGGTGCAGGATAGAAGGACTGAGTTGTGTGGCCTTGGGCAAACCACATCACTTCTTTCTTTCTGCTGCAGTTTCCTATCTATAAATGACAAGGTGATCTCTAAGGTAAATTCCAGTTTTTGATCCTCTATTCTCTAAGCTCTGAATTGCCAGTGAGGAGTTGAGGTTTTCTATAGGAGTCAGCAATGGACTCAGCACTGGTTCCAGTGTGTGTGTGTGTGTGTGTGTGTGTGTGTGTGTGTGTGTGTGTGTGTGTGTGTGTGTTTAAGTATGCCATGGTGGCAATGGTGGAATGGTGACTGAAGATTGTTGGATATTTTTTTGGGGGGGAAAGATATGAAAGAAGACCCCAAAAGAGCATTGTGGGTCCAAGGAAGGACAAAGATAAAAATCTAGGAACTTCATCATGTTTCCTAACATCACATATTTGGCACCAAAAGGCATTTAAAGGTCATTTAGTCCAATGATTCCCATTTACAGAGGCCCAGAGATATTTAGTGACTCAAATGTTCCAGGCTCCCTTCCTAGTATGTGACAGAGCTAGGTCCTCTGACTCCAAATTCAGTGCTCTTTCCCACTGTACCATTTGTTCCTGAATATTTTTTTTATTCTAGTCCATTGCTGTCTACAATTTAGATTGTCTTTGTTTAGTGCTTATGAGATCCAAAGGACAGTAGAAAGGGGTGTGATAGGTGTCAAGAGGCTGTAGTATTTTACCAAGGCTGACTTATTTATGTAAAAGAAATCATCAGGGACCTATATTACCAGAAAAGGAGATGGGATGGTGCTGTAGTAAGAGCAAGAACAGATGGACAGAGGGAGGGATAACAGATGGACTGTACTGAGGGATGTACTGGAATCCTCAAAATATTAAAAGACCTAGAGGACATTCTCCAGTGTACTTGGCAGATCTGATAGGTAGGATTTATGGACCTTTATAAAGAAAGAGAAGGCTGCAATGTGAGCTAGTGGAGTAGGCACCCACATTGATGAAATCACGGATCCATTGGCTTACCAAAGTCAAAATCCAGGCAATTCCGAAAGCTGAATTCTGTAGTTCCTGCTTTGAATATTTTTGCTGCTTGTATTGTCGACTCTTAATTTCTTGATGTAACCATAGGGGTTTCTATGTTAGGTTTGTGGCTTGATGAGACAAATTTGAAAATTTCAATATTTATAGTAATTTTGCCCTTGGAAGTAAAGTTTGCAAAGATGTGATTGGCTTCTGATGATGCTCCCAGTTAAACAGAAAATTATTCAACAATATTCTCTGGAGTTCGGAATCCCAGCTCGGAAAGATCATTTTCTCCTGTGGGACTCCCAAGGTTGTCCCTTACCTGTGAACAAAGGGACACAAGGAAGTACAAAGAATAGGGTCACTAGGCGTTTATGAAAAATGCAATTAGATCTGCAGTCTTTGATACAATAAAGGAACATGCCTAGAAATGGGTACCAGTCATGCATCTTTTGATTGTTTTTTTTAAAAATATTCATTAGTTTTCAAAATTTACTTTTGTAAGATTTTGATTTCTATTTTTTTCTCTCTCCCTTCCTCCATTCATTTCTCTCCAAGATGGCAATCTGATATAGCTTATACATGTACAATCATATAAAACATATTTCCACATTAGTTATGTTGTGAAAAAAAAGAATCAGAACAGAAGGAAAAAACACAAGGAAGGAAAAACAACAAAAAATAAAAATAGTATGTTTCAATCTGCATGCAGGCTTCATGGTGCTTTCTCCAGATGTGGATAGCATTTTCCAGCATGAGTTTTTTTGCAATTATCTTAGATTATTGTATTTCTGAGAAGATCAAAGTCTATCAAAGTTGATCATTTGATTAATGTTACTATGTACAATGTTCTCTTGGTTCTATTTATTTCATTCACCATCAGTTCATGAAAGTCTTTTCATTTTTTTTGGAAATCTACCTGCTCATCATCTTTTTATAGGACAACATTATTTCAATTCATTAATATACCACAATTTGTTCAGTCATTCCCCAATTGATAGGCACCCCATCATTTCCAATTCTTTGCCACCACAGAGTTTCTATAAACATTTTTTTTGTACATATGGATCCTTTTCCATTTTTTATGATCTCTGTGGAAGATAGAAGTAATAGGGTCACATCTATCTTTAAGTAAAGCAGGACAGGAGAGTGAGGGAGGCTAGTGCTTGAGTATTTTTGTTTTCTCTCAGCATTCCAAATCTCCTGAGTAAATATGATTAACAAAAATAAATAAACAAAAAACCAACACCCCAGTCTTTTATGATCTACTTTAGCTTTTGCTTCTCTGGTCCCCTCAGAAGAAGATGGGAAGGAGAAGGTGACCCAGACTACCTCTAGTATGGGTTATGTTGACAGGGCTGCTGCTCTGTCATGTTTCTATATGTAAAGAAAGCTTTGCCTCATGCTCATTTTCACCTGTTCTCTCCCATCTCTCTTTCAAGAAATGCTTTTTAAAAATTCCCCTATAAGGGAAAATCCTGGTCCTCCAGTCCAATAGCTTCCTTTCTTCCTGTGTAGAGAAGAATTAATTCCCAGAATTTCATGTGACTTAGGTGTTCTAACAAGCCATGCCAGAAGCACTGTTAGAAAACCTAAGCCTTCCATTCCCAGCTTCATCAAGGCGAAGAGGTTGACTTCTTTTTCCATATACTAGCACAAGAGAAAGGAATAAGGATAGTTCTGCTCTTTGGGTCTTGATTGACTCAGAATGAATATAAATAACAATCATTTTTTCTTTGGCCAGAAACCGTAGAGGTCTTCCCCTCCCAGACTGATTGATTGATTGATTTAGAATTTTTTTTGGGACTAGGTGAAAGAGATTCTTTGCTTCAATTGCCGCTTAACCTTAATCACTGAATTGAGTGTAGCCTCAGTCACACTGAGAGCTGTTGAAGACCTTAGCTTAAAAAGACCAGTCTCCCATTGCATTCAGAAATTTCTCAGTTCTCAAGATAACTCTTTTAAGACTGAAAGTTATGAAATTGAGTGAATGTCCATCAATTGGAGAATGGCTGAATAAATTATGGTATATGAATGTCATGGAATATTAATGTTTTGTAAGAAATGACCAGCAGGATGATTTCAGAGAGGCCTGGAGAGACTTACATGAACTGATGCTGAGTGAAATGAGCAGAACCAGGAGAACATTATATACAGCAACAATAATATTATATGATGATCACTTCTGTTAGATGTGACTCTCTTCAACAATGAAACGATTCAGGCCATTTCCAATGGTTTTGTGATTAAGAAAGCCATCTACACCCAGAGAGAGGACTGTGGGAACTGTGTGGATCACAACATAGCATTTTCACTCTTTTTGTTGTTGTCTGCTTGCATTTTATTTTCTTTCTCATTTTTTCTGGTTTGATTTGATTTTTCTTGTGCAGCAAGATAACTGTATAATTATGCATGCATATATTGGATTTAACATATATTTCTATCATGTTTAACATATATTGGACTACTTGCTATCTGGGGAAAGGGATGGGGAAAGGGGGGAAGTTGGAACACAAGATTCTGCAAGGGTTAATGTTGAAGAATTATCTATACATATGTTTTGAAAAATAAAAAGCTTTAGTAAAGAAAAAAAGAAAAATAAGACTGAAAGTTGCAAAGAGAATTTTGAATTATAGTTAGAGGAATTTTTCTTATTTGGGGGTTATCTTTATCATTAAAATCACAGATGCAGTCCTTCCCATCCCTAAATTGTTTCATCCATACTCCATATTTACACATCTGCCTTGTGCATGGCAATTGAGGGGTTTGGGAGGAATATGGTGATATTCTCAGGTTAGGTTGGGAAATGGGAGTGGTTCATGTATATTGGATTCTTTTCTGATTATTAAGAATTCTAGCACAGGCCAAAAAGTCAATGGTCATGCAGAAACCACTTACAGTGGCTGCCATTTGCAACCGCACCAACCTTGTATTAAGACAATATTTAACTGGATGGTATCAGCCCCTTAGCCCACAAAGGGAATTGACACAAAGAAGGAATCTTGTTAGCTTACCTCTGTGAAACACCTCTCAAATGATGTCAGTCCCCAGGAAAATGAGGGGGAGATTGACTCTGCCTGTCCATAATCTGTTACTACCTGTCTCTGCTTACTTGGTGTGAAGTTACAATCTTTATCTCCAGAAAACTATAACCACTTAATAATGTACCCTAAGTCGGAGTAGAAAAAAGGCAGCCAAACCCCTTTGAATTGGCCAGGAATTCTTGGATGAAGTGAACTTGCATCAAAGTTTTAGAAGAATTGAGTAATAGTGTGCGAGGAGCATTTTAAACAACAGCTAATTTGTTCAAGTTGCCAACAACTTGTTAAAAGTGTATGACATCTCTTATTAAGTTTGTAAAATACCTTTCCTTGGGAAGGCTATGGTATGCTATGAGCTTGCTTTATCTAGAATCCTGCAGGAGTTCTTAACCTGGTGTTGGTGAGGTTGGTTTGTTCATACATACATAAGAGAGAAAGATACAGAGAGACAGAGACAGAGAGAGATGGGGGGGGGGAAGAAAGGGGAGAGAGAAAGGAAAAAGGAAAGGAAGAGAGAGAGACACACACAGAGACAGAGAGAGACAGAGAGATTGAGACAGAGAGACAAAGAGAGACCCAGAGAGAGACAAAGAGACTAAGACAGAGACAGAGAGACACAGAGACAGAGACACAGAGAGATTAAGACAGAGAGACAAAGAGAGACCCAGAGAAAGACAAAGACACTAAGACAGAGACAGAGAGACTTAGAGACAAAGAGAGACTTAGAGACAGAGACAGATAGAGATAGGGGGAAAGAAGGGGGAGAGGGAAAGGAAAAAGGAGAGAAAGAGGGAGAAGGAGAGAGACACAGAGACATAGAGAGACACAGAGAGATTGAGACAGAGAGACAAAGAGAGAACCAGAGAGAGACAAAGAGACTAAGACAGAGACAGAAACTTAGAGACAAAGAGAAACACAGAGACTCAGAGACAGAGACAGACAGGGAGAGAGACAGACACAGAGAGAGACAGGGAGACTGAGAAAGAGACAAAGATAGACACAGACTCAGAGATAGAGACAGACAGGGAGAGAGATAGAGAGACAAAGAAATGATTATTTCTCTATTGTATCAATAATTAATTAATACTTGAATTAGGACCAAGGTTTTTTTTTTGTTTTGTTTTGTTTTGTTTTTTTACTTTTTTATTTACTCTTCTAGAAATCAACCAGTGAGGGAAATCTCTCAAAGACTTCCCAGCCGGATAGCTGAAAGCTAATCAAAGCCTGTAAAAGAAATTCTAAATTTAGACTAATGGGTGCATTTCTACTCTGTGTTTGCTCAGACAGATCTGGGAATATGTGGATTGGTGATAAGGAAATTGGTAAGTCTCTTTGACCAAGACTTAAGTGCCCCAAGTCACATACCCCAACTACCTCACTGGAATATAACCCTGCCTCTCATTGTAATATTCATTTTCTCATTAATTGTTAACCAGTCAGAGTTGATTACCACCCTCAGAAACACCTGCTTTTCCAAGGGTATATAAACTGTGAGCCATGAAGGTCTTTAGCAATCAAGAGGTCCACTGACCTCTTTTAATTAATAAACATGCTGGCGTTATTAATAAAAATTGCCCAGAAACTGTGTCTTTTTAAATGTCTCACACATTTGAGTATACAATACACACAAATGTGTATGCATGCATATAAAACTATTTCAACATAATTGATTTTCTTAGTAATTCTATGTAATTTATTTTAAAATATCTTTCTTAGAAAGACTGCAAAGGCTTCCCTAGATTGCCATAGAGGTCCATGACAATACAAAGCATTAAGAAGAGGAAGAATAAGCATTTATATGTACCTACTATGTGCCAAACACTTTACAGTTATTATCTCCTTTGGTCCTCACAACAACCTAGAAGGTAGGTGCTGTTATTTCCCCATTTTACAGATGAGGAAACTGAGACAAACAGGTAAAGTGACTTTCACAGGGTCATCTGAATAACTAGGATCTGAGGCTGGATTTGAATTCCAGTCTTTCAGACTCCAGATCCATTGCTCAATGGTATCACCTAGCTACATCTAAAGATCTGAAAACTCGATTATCAGCTTTCTAGATCTCTTGATTTTAGAGCATGTTAATGTTTGCTTTTAATGTGCCTTAGATCATTTGATCCTTACCTCAACACTATGAGGTAATTAATAGATAGGATAAATAGATAGAGATATAGTTTGCATAGTGCAATATATTATGCATAATTTTATATATGCATGTTACATATGCATACATAACATGCATACACATAGACATATGGGTATATAGATATGCACAAGTATATGTATATTTTATGTATATGTTTATATGTACACATAATACACATATGCATACAATACACACTTATAATATGTTACACATTTAATTTATAGTATTATAACATGTGTGTGGTATGTATGTAATATAAGATTATATGTATATAGCACATATGTGCACACACAGACATATGGCACTTAGGTGGCTCAGTGGATAGAGCACCAGACTGGAATAAGGAAGATCTGAGTTCAAATCTGGCCTTAGACACTTACTATTTGTATGTTCCTGGGCAAGTTATTTAATCCCTATTTGCTTCAGTTCCTTATCTGTAAGATGGGTATACTCTGGAGAAGAAATGACAAACCACTCCAGTCTCTTTGCCAAGAAAATGTTATGAATAAAGCATATGGGTCATGTAGAGTTGGACATGACTGAACAACTCAACTCAACAACAATTATATGTATGTGTATATGTATGTATATGTGTGTATATGTGTAAGCATGTGCAGGTAGGTGGTGCAGTAGAGTTGGACCTGGAATCAGGAAGACTCATCTTCATGAGTTCAAATCTATCCTCAGACACTTACCAGCTGTGTGACCCTGGACAAGTCACTTAATTCTGTTTGCCTCAGTTTCCTCATCTGTAAAATGAGTTGGAGAAGGAAATGGGGGAAAGACCCACAGAGAGAAATCTAAGGTTTATATAGTGAAGTATATATATATATATATATATATATATATATATATATACACACATACACACATATACACACACATACATATATATATATATATACAATGCACAAACCCATACATATATATATCATCTTATATATGCATATTATGTGTATATGTCATATGTATACCTACTTAGAGATATACACATTCATGTACATATATATGCTTATAATTTAGTTTTCACATATTCTGATCAGTGCCATTATTAGTTCTTCTTTACAGATGAGGAAAATGAGTTTCAGAGAGGTTTGCCAGGGCCATACAGCTCATCAGTAACGATGTTGGGAATCATACTTTGGGAGTCTAGTATTCACTCTATTACTTTGAATTGTTCAGATCCATTTAACTTTTTGCAGGCACCCATCCTCTTCATCACTGCCTCAATGTATCATCAGTCATACAGGCTCCCCAGTCTTACCTATAGAGTCAAGATAAAAAAATCAGTCTGGTTAAGTGGGTCCACATTACCCAAATTATCATTAACTGGAGCAAGGAAGCAAAGAATTCAGAAAAAAAGTGAAATCCAAGCTGCACTTCGAGGCATGATGGCCCTACCACATGTGCCCTCCCTTGTTTATTTTCAAATTCCTTATCTCAACGATGGCTACTGTATTTCCATCGCTAAGCACTCCCATCTGTGCAGCATGCTGGCTGCAGACGCTGGTCCGGCTGGTCAGGCTGCAGCATTTTAGGCAAGACCAGACCGCTCAGGACTTACCTTTTGTGACCCTGCCATTTTGCCACAGAGAATTCTAACTTAGATGTGCCCCCAGATTCATTATTTAACTTAGCCAAGGAAAGATGCTGACCCTGGGATTGGACGATACCTCGTACACTGGTGCAGGAAAGAATGCATCCTTTCTCTCTGGGTCAGCAGAACCATCACTGGCATTCTCTGGAAGGAGAGGATCATATGGGATTTTTCAATCCCCTCATTTGACAGAGAGGGACACAGTGCCCTGGTAAAACAACTTACCTGATGTCAATAGCAGAGTCGGGTGCTCTGATCTCAAATTGTGTTCTTTCCACTAAACCAGGAGCTGAGACTTTAATCTTGACTTGGACAGGACTTGATTGTATACCCTTGATTAAAATGATGTTTCTTTCCCTCAATTTCCCAATCTTTAAGATGGGGACAATTTTTTGGTGATTTTATCAGTGCAGGGAACTCCTGAGCATGGAAATTCCCTCCACTGATGCTTCTCAGAAACTTGGCTGTAATTGAAGTTTTTAGGGAAGTACCTAGGAGACTTACAAATTAGGCTAAAAAAAATAAGAGCCAGAAATTATACAGAGTTTTAGGATTACAAAACATTTGATGTATATTAATTATCTGATTAGATTCTCATGATAACCTTGTCAAATGGTTGCTGTTATTATTCTCATTTTACAGATGGAAAAACTCAGCAGACAGAAAATAAGTGATTCACACACTTCAGAAGTATCTAAAATGGATTTAAACTTGGGTCTTTCAGGAATAGTAAATTATCTATTGTACCATCTACCTACTTGTCATGATCATATTGTCTATATGTCATAAATGAAACCTAAGTTTTAAACCTGATCTGTGTCATGCACTAGTCAGGTGATCTTGGACAAGTTCTAATCCCTCTAAAGCCTAATTGCTTGTTACAAAAATTGAGGTCTTTGGATAACTAAAATCTTAAGGATAAGTTTGTGCTGCATTATCCTTTCTTGTGGGGAAGTTAGGTGGCACAGTGGATAGAGCATTAGGAGTAGAATCAGGGAGACTTGAGGTCAAACCCATCCCCGGGCTGTCACTAGCTGTGTGTGACTCTAGGTATATCATTTAATTTTGTTTGCCTCAGTTTCCTCATCTGTAAAATCACCTGTAGAAGAAAATGGCAAATCACATTAGTATCTCTGCCAATAAAACTGCAAATGGAGTAAAAAAAGAGGAGGATTTAATCCTCTTGCTTCAATTTCTTCATCTATAAAATGACCCGGTGAAGGAAATAGCAAATCACTCCAATATCTCCTAAGAAAACCTCATGGACTAGATCATAAAGAGTTGGACACTATTGAATAACTGAATAATAAAAATACTTGCTACTCTGGTGTACAATATAAATGTACAATATAAAATAATATATTTATAAAAGAGAGTGGGTGCTTAATAAATGTTTGTTCCCTTCTCTTTGTTTGCCCACTCCCTCCTAAGTTAAACATACAACCTATGTCTGCATAATAGAGATTTCCCCATGAGTGCAATGAATTAGCCTAATTAGGAATTGATTAGGAATTAGGTTTGTAACCTTGGACTCATCAACACCAGTTTATTAGTACCATCTGGGTTAACTCCATCTGCCTTATACATAACAATTATTACTATCATATTGATACATGTAAAGAATCTAGTATGTAGAAAAATACACTTCTGAAATGGTCTGCCCACAACCGTGGCTATGGAACCCTGGATTTGCTTACAGACAAGGAGAAAGATCATAAGATCATAGAGCTAATGTTGGAAGGGACCACAAGAGCCATCTAATGCATGCTTTTGATTTTACAAATGAGGATACTGAGGTCTACTAATATTAAATGACTCTCATACAGGTAGAAATAATCAGAGGCAGAATTTAAACCCATGTCCTTTAACTCCAGAATCCATATTTTCCATATGACCAGCATTGGGCTCTGATCCTTGTTTATTGATCTATCTATCATTTATATATGTATCTATTTATCTACCTCTTTGTGTTTTTTCTATTCATATTCATTCTTTTATTTTTCTAACTATCCATCTATTCATTTATTTGTTTTTATTAATTTTTGTGCTTTATTTAATATTTTTATCTTCCCCAGTTACAAGTAGAATAATTTTTTACATTTGTTTTTAAAACTTTGAGTTCCAATTTCTCTCCTTTCCTGTCCATCCCCTTCTATTTGAGGGGTGGAGTTTTGCAAAACATTTCCATAAAAGACCTGTTGCAAGGTTTATTTTTATTCTTAATAATCACCAGTTAAAGTGGATATTTCCACATGCATCATAGAAGGGGAAAAGAGAATTGTTTGTGAAACTGCAAAACTCTATCTCCCCTTGTCTGGTCCTGTCCTGTCCTTTCCTCTCTTCTCTTTTCCTTCTCTCCCCTCCCATCCCTTCTTCTCCTCCCCTTATTTCTCTCTCTCTCTCTTTTTATTTTCCTATCCCTGTCTCTGCCCTTCCATCCCCACCTCCACTGAAAACAACATAATAAATATCTATAGTCAAGCAAAGCAAATTCCTAACTGCTCAATATCCCAAAAGGCATTTCTCTTCCTGTATCTTGAGTCTGACCCTTGATTGTTACAAGATACTGAATACCCTTTAATTTGACAGCTGTGAAGTAATAGTTGAAGGAGCCCTGCTCAGGGGTTTAGGAGATTTGGTTTCCAGTCCTAGCTCTGCCGTTCATTAGTTATATGGCTTTGGATGAGCCTTTTTTATTCTTCTAGCCCTAAGTTTGATGGGACCATAGATTCAGAGCTGGAAGAAAACTTAGAAATCATTTCATTCAGCCCTTTCATTTTTGATGTGCCTTGCCAATTCTCTTATACAGAGTCAGGATTTGAATTCAGGATTTAAATCTAAATGTAGCACTCTTTACACTACACCATTCAGTTATAAAATGAAGGCACTCAATGATCTCTCAGACCTCTTCCATGGTGATGAAATGTTATAATTCTTACATTTATCCACCTTGAGATCATGCAACTTTATTGACATACAGTGCCCAGTAGCCTCTGCAAATAGACCAAGACAAAAATTAATGAGGTTATTCTTCCTGGACTCGTAGACATCATTCCTGGTGAAGTTAATGGGAGTTGGAAATATCACTTGCAGGGACAATCAGTGCTGACACCTTTGAACCAGCTCATTTATGGCTTGTCACTTTTGCTGACTATATTTGGTTCTTTTCAGAAGGGAGGAGACTTAAACCCCAGGAAAACTTAGCTTATGGGAAAGAGACGGTCTTCAGAACACACTGACCTTTCCAGGGAAGGCATGTTCTCATCAAAGCCAAGCTATAAAGCAGGAGCAGAAATAGTTGTTTAGATGAAGAAGGAGGAGCTAGGCATCCCATCAGTAAGTGTCAGCTTTCCCCTCCATGACCCAGATGTGGGAGAGAAAGGCTAGAGGATGAATTTATGGGAAGGGTTAATAGCTTGCTCTTCTCTACACTTCATTATTTTATATACAAGATGATCTGCCATTTAGATTATTATATCAGGAGGGACTTGCCATGAATTCCATATTAATTGGAATTCCCTAAGTATCTGGGGAAAGTGCAATAGAGTAGTCAATGTTGGAGTCAGGAATCTTGAGAGATTCAGTGCTGTCTCTGACTCAAATCAGCTATGTGACCGCAGGTATGGCAATTAATCTCTCAGTGCCCTCAAGCAATGAGAGAAAGAGACAGAGATACAGAGAGACAAAGAAGAGATAGAAATATTGGGAAAGAGTCAGAGAGAGAAGGAACAGAGTCAGACACACAGAGAGAGACAAAAAGAAAGAAAGAGAGACAAAGATAGACAGAAAGAGAAAAGAGACAGATACACACACAGAGAGAAAGAGACAGAGACAGAAAGACAAAAGAGAGACAGATACACACAGAGAGAGACAGAGACAGAAAGACAAAAGAGAGACAGATATACAGAGAAAGAGACAGACAGACAGACAGAGAAGAGACACACAGAGAGAAGAATAAACATTAATTAAGCACTTAAATACCAAGGTCCAGATTCTATGCTGTGTCAGAAATATAAATACAGGCAAAAATAAAGAGCATGGGGTGCAAAAAGGATAGAGTCTATTGGCAATAAGGCAGAATAGTCTGGATGATGAGGAATGGAACCAGGATTGAATAACTCATAAAATGATGATTTGGCCCAGGGACTATAAAGAGAGGAGCAAGGGAGAGAGATGGGGTGAGAAGACTGCTGGAGCGAGGAGATAGAAAAATCTGCAGAGTGAGGAGCAAAATCTCTAGGTCTGTAAATTACAGATGAATTGCTAATCTGAATTGATGGAAGGAATTTCCCTGCTTAAGAGGAACTCATAGTTATGAAATCCCATGTAAAAAACCCTGTCCCCGGTGAATAGTGACTAACCTCTCCTAATGTTTTCATCTGTAAAATGGAAATAATATTATCCATCTGCTTCACAAGGGCTATTGTGAGAAGTAAATGGGGTATTTATGTAAATGCATAAACACCAACCACATATGTGTATTTATATATACATGTATATATATGTGTATACATATACACATAATTTCATAATTTAAATCACATTCTGATGCCTTTGTGTCCCGGAGATTCATATTCCAGAATTGTAAGCCTGTACATTAAATCAGCAATTTGGGTGGTTGTTTGCTTTGTAATGTTAAGGTAAAAGCAGAGCTTTTTTTTTTTTCTTTCCTAGAGTCACCAAAGATAGCAAACAGGCAGGAGTACACGTGGCAGGGCCTTTCCGGTCCAGCACCAGCTGGACGGTATCTGCGATTTCTCACTGCTTCATGCATTCTTCCCAGTGACCTCGTATGCTATCCAGTTCCCTCTATGTCAGGCTTTACTGAAAGTTGTGATTTCCTCTCCTGACAGGCGACAGGAAGAGAAGAAAGCTGCTGGCCAACCTTTGCTCTGGGAGCACTAGAGGGGTTATTAACCCAAGGTGCACATGACAGGGAACATTCTGGGGGGAAAAGGAGAGAAAGAGAAAGACAGAGACAGAGAGATAGAGAGAGACAGAAAGAGAGACAGAGACAGAGAGAGACAGAGAGACAGAGAGAGACAGAGAGAGAGACAGACAGAGACAGAGACAAAGAGAGGGGGAAGAGAGACAGAGAGAGAAAGAG
>JAJPUD010000203.1:0-11420 GCA_023553655.1 Myrmecobius fasciatus | reverse complement strand
ACAAAGAGAGGGGGAAGAGAGACAGAGAGAGAAAGAGGGAGAGACAGAGATAGAGATAGAGACTGAAAGAGAGGGGAGAGACAGAGAGAGATAGAGGGAGGAGGGAAGGAGGCAGAAGGAGGAGGAGGGAAGGGGAGGGAAGGGGAGAGGGAGAGAGAAAAAGAGAGACAAACAGAGACAGATGAGAGAGAATGAGACAAAGAGAGATACAGAGACAGAGACAGAGCTTAGGCAAGTATTTATTTGAGGCAAATGTTCCATATTGCCTGGCTGTGTCCTGCTTTCTTTGTTTCATTTGCAGGGTTTTTTGGTTTGTTTGTTTTTTTTTCCGAGGGGTGGTTGTTGCTGCTGCTGAAGTTTGGGTGGCAATCAGCAAACCGGACTTCTCCCTCAGATTCTCCACTGTAATGGCTCTGTCACCCTGGGCCAGTACTTAACCTCTGTGACTCTCTTCTCCTCTGCCCAGTATGACAATAAGCCAGGATGACCATGAAAAGCAGATAAGATCCTCAAGAATCCCAGATTTCAAGCTGGAAAGGAGGTAGGAATCATCTAGCCTCTGATTTTGCAAATGAAGACTTCAAACTCTAGAAAGGACAAGACTGGGGTGGGGAGCCCCAAAGTCACCCAGATCTGGGTACCTCTGACCCCACATCCAGCCCTCTTTCCATACTGCTCCCAAGGCTTTTCTCATGTGCATGACCAAAGCCTTGAGAACAAGCCAACAAAATAAAGAATTGATAATTTAAGTGGTTGTTCTTACATGTATTCCTCCTGGTGTTCAGAGAATAGATCTATTGAATCAAATGTCTTCCATTTTCTGCTACAAAACCCAACACTAATGTAGATGCTTTGCCAACAAACCCTCTTAATTGTGTGAGTAGCAGACAAGGGAGTGGAGAACACGCTCGATTCCCAATATATCTATCTATGAGCCCTCTCTCCTGTCATAAGCTCTCTGCTCCCTGCTCCCAGATCTTAAATCCACTTACCAGCTGTCCAGTCTTTAAAGAGGGGAAGTTTTACCTATCCCCTATAACTATGAAACCACAGAATTTACAGAAGTTTTCTGAAGCTATCTTTTCCATTCTTGCAGTATCTTTTGTTTGCTTCAGCTTGTCAAGTTGTCAGATAAAGACCCAGGGTGCATCCTATGAGGAATTATTAATGAAAATTCTATTCTATAAATGGCTTCACTTCTTCATCTCACTGTTGTTCTTCAAACAATTCAGTCATATCTGACTCTTTGTGACCCCATGTGAGGTTTTCTTGGCAAAAATATAAGAATGGTTTGTCATTTCCTTCTCCAGCTCGTTTTACAGGTGAGGAAACTGAGGGAAACTGGATTAAGTGACTTGCCCAGAGTCACATGGCTAGTGAGTGTCTGAGGTCAGATTAGAACTCAGGAAAATTTGAACTATTGTTGTTGTATGACTTGCTGTGATGTCCAACTCTATCTACTGTACAACCTACCTACTCATTTTTTATATAAATAACTAAACATACTTTTGAGAATTCAAGGGAAGAAAGCATCAATATTTGGAATTGGTTTTGCTTTTTTATTGAGGTATTCAAGGGAAGAAACCAACAATATTTGGCAATGTTTTTGCTTTTTTTTAAAAATTGAGGTATTCACAGCATCATAGAGATCTAATCTCAATGCCACGATAAGCTGGTTTCAATTTCTGCCTAACACCTAGTGGCTAAATGACTCTGGACAAGTCATTTAATTACTTAGTATTCTAGGCCAGAAGTGTTAAATACAAATATATCACAATTGTCCCAATTATGGCCCAAACCAGATGAAAATGTAATTGGGAAACCATTAGCAAAATAAATAAAAAAACTACAAACATAAATTATATTATATTTAAAAACTAAGTCAGAGATCCTTATGTACAGTTTAGCAGCCTCTTTCAATTTGAGATGAATAGCACTGCTCTCCAAGTCGACAAGTAGGGAGGAGGGTGCTGACCTTTGAGGCAGCTAGATGGTGGTATAGTGGATGGAAGTCCTGAGTTCAAATCTAGCCTCAGACACTTAATAGCAGATTTTTACCTGCCTCAGTTTCCTTATTTGTAAGACATGGATTAATAAAAGCACTTACCTGCCAGGGTTGTTGTGAGAATCAAAGAAGATAATATTCATGACGAGCTGTGAAAAACTTAAAACGTTCTCTCTGTCTTTCTACCTTTCCCTCTCTTTTCTCTTATTTTATTTGTATAATAGCTTCATGTTAAGATACAAATCTCAATATGTAAGATATATATGCATATATATATAGAGAGAGGACTATTCTTTTTCTCAGTATTTACATTATTAAAGAAAGTCATCTTACCTAGAAGTTTCCTATATCAATGAAATTACAGATCCAGTCTCTAGCCTTGTCCTTGTTTTTTTTTTTTTCATAGTTACAATTTGCCTAATTAGGATATAGATAGATAAATGAATATTTTTTAATCAAAAAACCCATTTGTCCGAATGGCAAAACAGAAAACTCACCCTTTGAGAGGAAGAGCTCTCAATCAAGAAAAGGAATCCCAGATCTCACCTATGAGGATGCTTCCCAATATCTCAAGTGGGGCAAGCAAGGACTGGGGACATGATCAATTGCCAGTTCTTCCCTGGGTCTTATTCTCCCTTTAGGAACCTGAAGTAGAGCTGGCACCTTCCATTTTCTCTCTCAAACTTGGAACCCAGAACTTCACACACACACACACCCTCTAAGTTCATGTTTGGATATAGTCATTGTTTAAGAGTGGAGTCTATTTTTTATAGCCAATACTTCTAAACAACAAAAATAATTTTTTCTCTATTAAGTTATTTTTAAAGAACAAAATTTGGCCTTTTTGCCACTTGTGAAGTGACCCAAGTAGGATTTCTTCTGCTATGTGTTAATGGCCCAAGTCTAAACAGTCAACATTGTCCTCTATTGGATCACAATATTCATATTTCTTTATTAAACCCAGAAATTTCATAAAGTGGGCTGTCAGTTCAACCTGAAGTTAAGAGCTTTGGTCGTCAGTGTCTCTTTTGTACAGAGAAGGCCACTGGAGTCAGATCATCACTTGGGTACAATTTAACATCTTTATCTATCCGTGTTGTACATGGATCAACATCCAGGAAAAGCTTGTTTGAGGCCATCAGACATGTGTCTAGTTGCACTCTAAGTAGAATTTTAAACTCAAGTCTCTGGAGGAAAAAGGAGTAACCAGAGGAAAAGATATAAAGTGCCCATTTCAGTTTAATGCTTTGGAGCTCTCCTTTGCTCTCTCTCTCCTCTCTCTCTCATTCTTTTTCTTTATTATTGAATAGGGGAAAAATCAAAAGTCAAACCTTTGTTAGCCCCCCTGAAGTTTTAGGGTTTCTGAAGCGCTCAAATGCAATCTGTGTAATTTCTTGGCATCTGTTTTTTTCTAGACAGTATATTACCACTTTAAAAGAGGCAGAACAGTGGGGTCCTCCCTAAAGGACCCACTTCAAAGGCAATATTTTAAGTGCCCTGATGCTGGAAGTAGATGGAAGTGTTTATTGTTTTTGTTGTTGTTTGTTGATTACATTTTTTTAAATTGGTAACTTTTCTCCCAGTTTTCATCTTTCCTTGTCTCTTCTTTTCTTTTTCCTTCCCTTCCTTTCTTTTCCTATCTTTCTCCCTTCTTTTCTCTCTCCCTTTCTCTTCTTTTCCCTCTCCTTCCCTCACTACTTTCCTTTCTTTTCCCCTTTATCCCTCCCTTTTCTTTCTCCTTTTCTCCATTTTTTCCTTTCCTTCTTCCTTCTTTCTCCTCTCTCTCCCTCACTCCCTTCCTTTCTCCTTCCCTCCTTTTCTTTTCTTCTTCCTCTCTCCTTCCCTTACTTCCTTTATTTCTCCTTTCCTTCCTCCTTCCTTCTGTTCTTTCTTGTTTGTACAATAAAACCTATTTCCTTTCATAAACCAGAGACAATGATTCAGAAGAGAGGAATTTACTGCAATTATCCTTATAATATCTTTTAATCTGAGCCTCTTTGAATGCTTTACATATGAGTAAATTGTTATTTAGTTCTCCATTTAGCAAACAGAAAAACAGAAAATGAGAGAAGTTAAATCAATTGCCTAGGGTCACACAGAGAATCACAGTAGATGAGAGGAGCAAAGTCCAGGTCTTCCTAGTTTGTAATATATTCTTCTAGCCCATTAAAATATAATGAATAAAGAATATTCATTTTTAAAGAATAAAGAATATTCATTTTTAAAGAATAGAGAATTTTTTAAAAGAAATTTTAAAGAGTAAATAATTGCATCCTTGGAAATTCAAATAAAGCTCAAGAAAAGTCCCCTGCATGTTGGCAAATTGAATGTTCTCCACATCTTTCCAAAATTGATTGCTTAACATGTCCCCAGTATGCTTCATGTTAAGTGTTTTTAAAACAAAAACAAGTCAACAAACCTCTCTGTGGTGTGAAGCAAAAATCAAAACACACAAAAGTCCATGTGTTGTCACCAGACAAAAATTTGCTAAGAACAAGCAGAAAGAAAGAGGTAATAGATCCCATATGTGGCCACTAACCCAGGTTTACGAGATTTTCCAAGAGATTTCTAAAAAGAATCCTGTACCACAAAACAAGATCAAACCCCCATTTTCCTGTCAGGGAGGACAACTCATGCTCAGCCCACATTTCCCTCCACATTTACTTCTGTAAACACTGAAAGAAAACTTGGCTGCAATATCCGCTTTGCAAGGAGCTGACCGCAACAATTTAGTGTCCTGGAGCAGTGAAATATTTAAAGATTTAAACTGCTTCCTCCCAGCAAGTGGGGACTGTGTTTTAGATCCTACTGCTTAATGTTAAATGTGTTTTGTGGGACATTCAGATGAAAACTCATTTAGAATTTTTTCTCCATCCAAAAAAAAATTACCATAAGCAGAAAGATGAGCCTAGAGATAGAAATACTATGTCAAATCACTTCAGATCTGCCACTGGCTTGGGGGATCCTGGCCTAAGGATCTGGTCCTCAGTTTCCTTACCTGGGAGATGAGGGAAGTGAATGTAATTACTTCTAAGATCTTTTTCTGTTCCTAAACCAATGATCCTGGTGAAGACCAGTGGTACACATAAAACACACACACACAAACCAAACCAAATAAAACAAAAAATCCTAGTCCTGGAGTCAGGAGATATATTTTCAAATTCTGCATATTACTTGTGTATTATTAGACAAGCCACAATTTCTCCCTCAGTTTATCTGTAAAATGTAGGACATCGAAGGAAAGAAACAAACATTTGTTAAATGACTATTATATGCTAAATGCCTTACAAATATCTAATTGGTCTCACAGCAACCTGGGAAATAGTGCTATTATTATCTCCATTTTACAGTTGAGGAAACTGAGGTACAAAAAGGTTAAGTCACTTCTCCAGGATCATATGATTTATTAAGTATCTAAGTACAAATTCAAAACCTTCTTCTCAACACCAGTTGCTCTAGTCCCCAGCTTCTTAAACCATGACTTGTGACCCCTTGTAGGGAGTCTCAAAACTGAAAGTAGGAGGTTAAGAAATTATGATTTATTATCTGTTAATGTTTGATTTGTATACCTATTTTATATGCCTATATACCCAAGGCTACATAAAAATTTCTATGGAGAAATGGGGTCAAAAATGAGTGGAAAAAGTTTAAGAAGCCCTGATCTAGTCAATGAGTCAAGTCACCTAACTGCCACTTTGCAGAAGATATTTTCTCTGGTCCCTTCTCCCCTAGGTCTATGATGTGATCTGATTTCAAAAGCAGCTTCACTCAGTTAAGTCTCACTTTAGTCACTTAACTCCCTTCAATTCATTTTGGGGAACCACAGATTAAAAGCTCAGGAGTTATCTAGCCCAAAATTTTACAGATGGGGAAACTGAGGAGAAATGGGTTGGATTGGAAGCCAAGTCCTCTGACTCTAAATGCAGTTCTCAGTACATTCTCTTCAAGCAATTCAATGCTGCTTTTAGCCCATAAGGCAGCCCAGCATTCCAAAGGGCCCTTGGCTTTGTGGGTACATTGGAGTTAACATTTGGAAAGCTTCCTGGGCTCCCCTCCCCAATTTTTTTCCATTGCAATTGTTTTCCTTCCTCCTTTGTGCCTCCAGAAGAGTAGGAATGAAAACTATTTTTGTTTGGGGAGTTGGAATGGCTTCTGTGAGGCAGTTCAAACCACCAGAATGTCCCACATTATGCAAAACTCCACAATAAGCCTCAGGGATTTGTTTATGGAGTTACTCTGCTCCTAGCCATGGATAACCTCTTGTCCTGCTTGGCCCTCTGTACCCACTGGAACAAAATAGACCACCATCCCCACCCCTAGCGATTGGCACAGTGCCTGGTGCAATTCTTTTATTGACTGATTGACTAACCCACAAGATAAAACAAATAGAATGCAAATGGGGCTAGGGGAGAGGAGGAGTGAGAAAAGAAATCAGACTGAGACAGAAAGTCAGGGTAAATTTCCAGAATCCTTAAATTGTGACAAGGATATAATTTCATCATGATGATAGAGTTTCATGAAGATAGAGTTCAAGAGTGCTCAGGAAATATAGACCGTATCATGGCACCGAGCAGAAAGATTGGACCCTTTTGGGTTTCACAGGAATGGTGAGACAGGTCTACACTAGACCAGTGGGAAGGAGGTTGAAATCCCTCATGTTTGGAGAATCAGCAGGAGGAGTAGAGCTGATTGAGGGTTCAATTTGACATTAGAAACTGGTGTATCCAGGAAAGGCAGGGTCTCTTGCTGGGAAGGGAGACAACAATTGTTTTTTTAGCATGATTGATAAGAGATTAGAGCTTCTAATGTGTGTGGTGGAGAGCCAGGAAACCACTGTTTCCAGTGCAAATGCTAAATATTTAAGTCAAAGTAGGCAGCCTCTACCCTCTCTCTTCTTTCCTATACACATTACTCGCACATCTGAATTTCCTTCCTGTTGCATTTTAGTCCAAGATAGTGAAAAATCAATCATTTTCACAGATTTTTTTTTGTTTTAAATGGATCAAGAATTTAAAATAATTAAAGCACATATTCTATAACGAGGAATATGGGAGAGAGAACAAGTTCCAAGTTTACCCTTAATGCTTCTTTTTGACATACCCAAAGGTAAGAAGAGGAAAACAGAAGCTGGAGGAAAGGGATTACTGGTGTATTCTCTAAATGGAAAGTATTTTAAATACTGTATAATAAATTATACCCTGGGCTCTCCAAGGCTATGCCAGCAGACTGACTCTGGCAGAGCCCACCAAGTTGGAAAGACTTTGAAAACAAGCCCAGTGATGAATTGTCTGTCTAATGTATGAAAACCAGCCTCACTAAATTTGGAGAGGCTTTTTACCAGGTTGACTATGGCGTGATGACTGTTTTTGGCCACTGTGACTCTCAAAAACTATCTACTAAGTTATGGGAGGGTTGCAGTTTATATTGTTGGAGTGAGGAGCCATAAACAGATCTTTAAAGTATTGAAATATATCAAAGGCAAAGCAAAAAGTATTGTGTTTTCTCTGTCAGGCACCATGCTAAGTGCTAGAGATATGAATACTGTACAAGCAACAAGAAAATTCCCAAGAGAACCTGCATTCGATGAGGAAAGAAAATATATATGTGAGAGGAAAAGCAGAGGATGAGAGTAGCTACAAGTGGTCATGGAGCTGGAGTCCAGAAAGGAATAAAGGTTGGCTACCTTGGGATTTTTCCAAAATGGAGGCCCTTTGAGGAACTCATAAATGGAAACAGATGAATGTTCTACAGTGAGGAAGCTCTAATAAGGAAGGTTCTGAAATAAAACGTAGTTAAGTCATGGTACTAAAGTCCAGAAAGTCCGAAACACAGCCAAGAAAGGAAGAGAAAAATGTGTATGGACATATATACATATATGTACGTACAGGATGTTCCAAAAATCTTGGTGTAATTTTAAGCTTTAATAGCTTCAAGAAGTACAAATGCTACTAACCTACAAAAATATTATTTGAAAGTTTAATTACTTAACTTTCTTTCATACTTATTGAATTTTGTGAATTTAGAAAATTATGTTTTTAATTCTAACAAGATGTGGCTTAAGACTTTATGAAATACACATGTGAGAATTTCTGGATGACACATTCTCACACTGGTAAATGGGTAGTGGAAGTCATCTCAATTCACCACCTGATCTATGTCCAATAGACTTTTTCTTGTAAGGTCACATCAAAACTCATTTATGCATCAAAACTTCATTTTTTTTGGGGGGGGAGCTCTTAAGGTTAGGATTACAAATGTAGCCCTTTCAGTCAGTAACTGATTGAAAGTTTTTACAAAGTTCAAAAGTTAGCTTGAGATACATATATATATATATATGTAATATATATATCAAACAAGACAGTGTTATATTGAATTTCAATAGGAAACATCAATATTTCAGAAATTTCCAATATTATTATTGATTTGCAGCATTTGTAGTGCTGTAATCATCAAACCTTAAAACTGTACTATGACTTTTTAGACTATATATATATATACATATATGTAGACTATATATACATGTCTATATACACAGACATATATGTCTATATACACATGTAGATTATATATACATATGTAATATATGCATATATGTGCACACATATTACTTATATGTACATATGTATATACACACACAAACATATATTTGTTTTTGTTATCCTGTTATTTTTCAGTTGTGTCCAACAATTTGTGAACCCAATTAGGGTTTTTTTTTTGGTAAAGACACTGCTTTTTTCTAATCCAGCTTAGGTAAATAATGTTAAGTGACTTGTCCAAGGTCATGCAAATAGTAAATACCTGAGGCTGGATTTGAGCTCAGGTCTTCATGATTCCAGGCCCAGTATTCTGCCCTCTGTGCTCCCAGATGCCACAATACATACATACATATATGCATGCATAGAGAAATGAATACATAATCTAGATGCATAATATGCAAATATGAAGATGTTTTAAAGTGGAGATAATCCTAGGTTCTCTAAGACTTCAACAATGATACATACATTTAGTAGATCCTACCAATCTGTATGGCTTCATTGTGAATTCTGAGTTTACAGGCCAGAGGCCAGCCTAAATTAAGTACTTACAGACCATTTACTAGGAAGTTGGTCACTAGGTAAAGAATATATATATATTGTCAAAGCAACTCATGAAACTATCTGTTATTTGATGTTAAATAGTAGGGTGCAGTAAAAAATAATAAATTAAATTTGCAATCTCAGGATTTGAGTTTGAATTCTTTATCTGGCTAATCCTAACTATGAGACACCAAACAAGTCATGTCCCATCTGGGATTTATTGTCGTCATTTGTAAAATTAGAAGGGGTTAGACAAGATGGCCTGACTCTAAAGTCTCATCAAACTCTAGAACTACAACAAAATAGTGGCTCTTAAAACTATTTCATAGATATATACATGTGTGTATTTTCCATGAAATGTTATGATAGTCTATGGCCCAATTCTGGATGTTCCCATTTTGTTATTGATTTAACAAAGGGATAACCACTAAGATACCAACTTAGAGATTCTGTTCTGGAGAAGCTATGGTTAAGGAATTAATGATGAGACTCTAATGTTAATTCAATTCAGTTCAGAGAACATTCATTACATTTATTAAGCATTTGCTACTTAAAAATAAAATTATCTTTTCAGAAGATAGAATATATATAGAGAGAATTGCATATGTTCATTCCTCCCCAAGTCTCATATCCCCCACTTTTTACAAATGGGTGTCCCGCATAGAATTACTGGTTGGGAAACATTACAGCCATTCCCTGAAGAAAAATACTGTTCATAAACATCACATGAAATGTGGAGTAATGTTGTCTCTCTGAGGCATTTTACACCCTCCCTCTCCTCCCTTCCCGATCTTACCCCCACACTCAGTCTTTTCTCCCCCTCCCCTCAAATACTACCTCCCCCTTTGCCCCCCATTCTGGAAAAACAGTAGTAACTAACATTTGTGCCTTTGGCAATAAAACCACAGGCCTCACAAACCCCAAATGGCAAAAAGACATTTCCATTCCAATCCCAGTTTTAAATTAAACTGTAATGAAAAATCAGCAGTGGCAGCTGGGACCAGAGACAGTGATTGTCTCTAAGAGCACAAAGGAGGGAGGTGGGGGGGAGGAAAAGAGAAAAGAGACTGTGAGGAAGGCTCACTCTGGTAATAAAGCAGCTGGTAAACCTCCAAGTAAAAAGAAATTAGAAAAACAAATCTAGTATCCAGACAAGCAAAAATGCTTGTTACCCTGCACAATCAAATCGAGGCAAGATCACAAATCAACCTCCACTTTATGAATGGACAGACTGGGGGGAGTGGGGGGTTGGAAGGGAGGGATGATATGTGTGAGCTTGTACTGACACCTGGAGGAGGATTTTGGGAATTCTCAGGGGTTTTCCCTTCTCTCTCCCCCCTTCCCCCCCTTAGTGCATGGGGTTTTTGGATTGCTCAAAGATGGAAAACAGTGGTAGGTTTCCTAGGAAGAAAAACAAACAAACAAACAAAAACTTTGAGGGAAAATAGTGCTGAACCATCTCCCCAGTCTTTTTAAAAGTATCATAATCAAGTAAATCTGGGGAAATAGCTAAATCTTCCAGAATTCAAGAATTTCCTCATAACCCATGCTTGTGTCATCCTGGTACAGAGATGGCTGGGTTGGCCCAGATGGGTTACCCAGTAACAGGAGAAAACCAAGATTTGAGTGTTTGGTTTTGTGTAGGCTTTTAAAGTCATGGCCAGATGAAGTTTTCCTGAATCTTTCAGTCTTTTTGGAGCCACACTAATACTGTTTCCCTAGGGGTAGCCAGGTGGTTAGAGATAGATCTGCCTGGCTCATGTAAAAGTCAAAAACTGATTATGATGCTGGCAGGGAAGGGGTTAAGGTTCATAGACTGGAATGTTGTTAACTGATGAAGGGTTAGAGACCAAGGGAATCTGCTGAAGAAGTTTTATTCTTCTCAGGTGGGCATGATATTCTGAAAGGAAACCTAAGAATTATAGGAAAAAAGAAGACAAAGTGGTATATTCTCCAGAAGGGTGATAGATTTCTGGTCAAAAAAGAGATGAATATTGACAGTAGAAATATAAGATGGCACTGTTATGCTGAGTACATTGAAAGCAAAGAAGACTGGTGGGTTCTAATCTTGACTATTCAGTTATTTGCTATTTGACTTGGGACAAATCAGCCATGGTGCCCTCATCTGTAAAATGAGAAGTTGGACTAGCTGATCTTGAAGATCTCGTCCAGCTCATAAAATGAAATCCAGCAGAATAACATTGCATCCTTTGGATGATTTTGATCAATTGTCCAAGCTGTTCCTTTTTATTTGACTCATCTTTGAACTATCTCAAGTGTTGAAGAGGCTCATGTCATCAGTGGGCTATAACTCTGAGATGTAACTGGAACCAATAAGA
>JAJPUD010000202.1:817229-848962 GCA_023553655.1 Myrmecobius fasciatus | reverse complement strand
GTGTGTGTGTGTGTGTGTGTGTGTGTGTGTGTGTGTGTGTGTGTGTGAATGGTTCTATCTTCTATAGCTAAGCTTTGGTCCCCATGGTTGAGTCATTCTGAGCTGTAATGGAAAGCAGCATTATGGAAAATCCCATGGTTTTAGCCAGTGAGAGGATTGGGAGTGGGAGGAGAAGGTTAAGTATGTCCTCAGATTCCAGGAGAAGAAAGTAAGCAGTTTTGAAAGGCAGTTTTGAGGACCGAAATATAAAACCAGAGCTGGTCCTAGGTAATTATAACTACAAGTCATATTTATATAGTACTTTATGGTTATAAAGGGCTTTCCATAGATTATTTCATTTCATAGGCTATGATTTAGAGCTGGAAAGCACCTTAGAGGCCATCTAGTCTAACCTTTTCACCTTCCAAAGGAGGAAACTGAGGCTCAAAAGTTAAATGGCTTGTCTAGAGCCAAACAACTAGAAAGAGCATTTGGGTCTCAGATCTGAAATATTCCAAGATAGTAAAGTAGATAAGGTTTATTTTTGGCTTCCATCTTATGTTCCTTTGGCCAACCTCTATTCTTCCTAATCTCTCATTCCTTCCCAGATCCCCAGTTTCCTTGTGGTTGACAACTCCCCCACCCCACAAACACAATTAGGTTCATCTTTCCCAGAAGCACCTCTAAGCTCCAAATTGTCCTCATCCCCTGATCCTGTCATCATCAAAATCCTGAAGTCTCATTTTCTCAGGGCCATGTTAGTCAACTAAGGGGAACCTGATTCTCTTCTTCATGTTAAGGTATTCTGGGCTGATAGTGTTCCAAGATAATCCAATTCACCTGAATTTCCATGTACTAACCCAAACAAGAAACCGAAAGGGGCGAAGGGGATGTCATGGTGCATGGGAAAGCATATTGGACTTGCAGGTGGAAGTCTTGATTTAAAGGTTCTATTATGGGAGTTTAGGCAAATCATTTCACATTCTGGACTTTAGTTTTCTCATCTATAAAATGATACAGTGAACTTATTTGATTTCTCAGATCTTTCCCAGCTCTGACATTCTATAACATCAGCATAGAAGGGACATAAAGAGAAGTGGGATGAACTTTTACCAGGGAGGGTTTTAGATGAGAAGGGAAAGCTATTCAAATGACCTTTATGAAGATGGCAAACAGAGCAATACTTAAGGAGGCTGATGAAATATTGACTCAGTGACTGAGGAAGCCGAGTTCAGCAGCTTTTTTTCCTTGTATGGGATTCTGGCCCTGCATAAAGCCCACCCAAGTGAATGGATCCTCTGACAAGTGTTTCTAATAAACAGATGCAGGTGGGACTAATGGAATACTATTTATTTCTAAGGCTTTGGAGCAGATAAATCAGGGGACATCAAAATCTAAACACCTTAATATTTGTATTTCTTCCAGGAAAAAGTAGCTATGTGTGTATATGTATGTATCTATGTGTGTACATATGCACATATGTGTACATATATTATTATCTACTTAGCTGGCTCCTTATCTACATTTGTCAGCCCTAATCAGACAAAGCTTGATGGGTTTAGATTTAAGCTCACTTAAGTCACAGAAAGCTCTTCAGAAGCTGTCATCAGACTTGTGAAATTGGAGGATATTTAACTTGTTGATTAAGTACTTAACATTACAAATGAATGCAAAACTGTCTATCAGTTGGAGTGTGACTGTTGGCAGTGTTGGAAGTTTCTGCTTTGGTGATAATGAATGACCTAACAGTCCTCCAGCCTCAGTGTAGCAGCCTGGGCTCCTTGCCTCCCACCCCAGCTCCCTCCTTAAGCCCGAGGAGCTGTTCAGTTCAGTTCATTTCTCATCGTGGGGGAATTGATGATGTTTTGGAGATGCATGGAGATGAATAAGAAAGGGAGCAGAATTAGAACAACATGCATGCTTATTTTTGTATCTATGATGAGATATAAAATGACAAAGGAATATTATAAGGACACAGGTGGAAAAGTTAATGGGGGACAGTTTGGGGGGAGAAATTGAACAACTAGGTTGCTATTTTAAAATTGTTATTCTGTTAAAGGTTATTGGCATCTCTGGAAGGCAGCATGGCATAATGAAAAATATAATATTAAGCACAGAGGTTATTGGGTTTGGATCCTGCCTCAGACATTTATTTACCACGTATGTGATCGTGGACAAAGTATTTAACTTTTCAGAGCCTCAGTCTCCTCATCTGTAAAATGGGAGCACCCACCTGACAGTTCTTTTGAGGAAAATGCTGTGTGAAGCTTAGAAAGATAGGTGAGCATAGGGACTTTTAGTGGCAGCCAGGGAAAAGAGTGTCTGGATTTCATCATTATAAGGACTTCTGAGTGATTAGGCTCCTAAGAATCATAGACTGACAACTATGCTATAACTTATTGCCTCAGACAGACAAGATGCATGGAGCACAGAGATGTTCAAACGCTTACCCAGAGTCAGATGGTCTTTATATGCCAGAAGTGGGCTGTGACCCCAAATCTTTCTGACTTTGTGGTCACCTCTCTAGCAATTGTGCCTCATATCTCAAAATATGAATTATCAATATGTAAGTAGCTTGGAGTTTGTGGTGTTGGTTGGGATTTTATGGCAGCATGGTATATGGCAAATCACTTAGCTTTCGTGGTCTCAGTGTCCTTATCTGTAAAATGAGCAGATTGGACCAGATCACCTCTGAGGTCTTATCCAACTACAAATCTATGTTATTATAGTCCTCATTTTGTTAGCTTATCTCTCTCTAAGCCTGGGTCAGAAGGGCAGGGCTACCCACGGGCAGATCTCTTCATCAGTTTTCACAGTAGCTTTGACCTAGTCTGTTTCTAATATGGACCAATTTGTCCCTCTTTAGGCATCCTGGTGGCCTTCTGATCCCAGGAGCTCATCATATCAATTCTAGCCTTAAATGATATATCCAATTGCCTTCATCCAGTATAGTTCAAAACCTCTAGTCCAAGAGATCCACTAGCCTTTTTTTGATTGTATTTGTTGAAACTATTACGGAGGTCTTTTGTTTGTTTTGGTTTAAATTCTATTGAACATTGAACACTTTTAGACACCATTAGGACCTGAGGCTACAAAGGTAATAAAACAAAGTACCTGTAATCAAGGAGATTATGAGCTATTAAGTGGGAAGCAACACCTATATAAAGAACTAAGATGGGGGAGAGTGACAATTGCGAGGGAGAAATTCTGGAAAAATGTGAGAAATTTGGGGTAATCTCCTTAGCTGAGGATGATATCAGGGAAGGAATCATGGAAGAAATGGTCTAAGTATAGTGGCAAGAGCTCAGAAGGCCTGGAAGCAAATCTGAGCACTTCTGCTTATTTCCAGGGTGAATTTAGGAAAATCACTCAATCTTTTAGGCGGCAGGTTTTAATTCTGTTTAACAGAGAGAGGGTTCTGTAACAAGAGAGCACCTAGACCAGAAGAGTGGCTTTCTCTCTAATGCTCAGCCTTAACTGTCCCATACGTCACTCAGCATTAGAAGGAAGAGTCAAGCTCTCTCAGGCTCTCAGAAAGCTGAGAGCTTCTTCTTTAGCTCCTTCCCTTTGTACATAAGTTCACTTATTCCTAAAGGTTTTGATTCCTATTAATCAGTAAATAGCTTGCCATCTCTATCCTATTCTTTCTTTTATCTCAGTCTCTACTGTTTTTTAGTTACTCTGGCTTCCATGAAGTTTACAATAAACATTTAATTGAATTGTTAAAAGCATAACAAAAAAACCAGAAGATTCAGAGAGAGTCAGTATCAATGCTTAGTCACACCATCACAAGCTTTAATTTCTGAATAAGAACCAGGTCATTCTGCCCTTTAAAGGCAGACCAAAAGGAGTGAAAGTTGGAATTTGCAAAGATAAACTTGTTCCCTTACTGAAAAATAAAACCCATAGAATCTGTGCCATCTGGGAATCACTTTACCTTGCTTGTCATGGCAACCAGGCTCATTGAAGCCTCCAATTCATTTAGGTTTGTGGCAGTCCTGAGCAGCTTTGCTTCCAGAAAACTCAAAAACCATCCTTCTTGGCCCTATGGCTTCTACTCCTTTCTAACTTTCAGTTTGTTTTGTATCAACTGGACCTGGATCTGGTTCATGCTCAGAAGTTCAGGAGTGCAATTGAGGGTTTGAGGAAAGAATGGAAGGGCTGGAATAGCAAATTTGTGCTAGAAAGTCAATGAGATGATTGCACATGTATACCCCATGTCAACTTGTTTGCCCTCTTGATAAGGGGAGAGGTCAGGGAGGGAGAGAAGTGGGAACTTAATGTTTGATAAAAAGAATGTTAAAATTGTTTTTACATGTGATTAGGGGAAAATAAAATATTAAATTCAAGAAAAATGAAAGTCAATGAGAGATGAACCAAAGGATTACTGTTACGATGAGTGCTAGGTGAAATTAAATATTATACATCTGTACTTGACTAATCAGGGTGATTTAATTATTTTCTTCAGCAATGTTTGGCTGCTGAAGAATAGAAATAGAGGAAAAGGGAGATGGGTGACAAGAGTCGGAGCAGCTACAGAGTGCAGTGGGTAGAGCACAAACCCCAGAGTCAAGGAGTCCTGAGTTCAAATGGCCTCAGACACTTATAAATTGTGTGACCCTGGACAAGTCGCCTATCTCTGTCTCAATTTCCTCATCTGTAAAATGAACTGGAGAAGGAAATGTCAAACTATTCCAATATCTTTGCAAAAACCAAACCAAACAAAAACCCAGTGGGATCACAAGACTTGGTCATGACTTAAACAAACAAACAAAAAACAAAACAAACTGAACAACAACCACTAGCCAGGTTATCCACATGGAACGGACAGAAGAAAACAGGTCATGGATCTAGAGTTGGAGGGGTCAGCTAATCTAATCCACTAATTTAACAGATGAGAAAATGGAGGTCCAGGGAGACTGATTTGCCTAAAGTTCCATGATTAGTAAGTAAGAGCAAGGGATTGTACCCTATCCTCTAAGCCTTGAATCTGAAATCTTTCTGCTTGACAACACACTCTCTCTCAGGGGGACAAAGCATTCAAAAGTAGAAAAGAAAGGGTATTACTGAAATAGCTCAACTACAGGACAAGACTGGATAGGGAGGGTAGTGAGGCCAGAATAAGGTTGATAGATTGGAAGGAAGGGGAGGAATAGGAAGGTCAAAGTGAAGGCCAAATACAGGTTTAAGTAGAGAATACAGGAGCAGGAGAGAGGAGGTTGTGGTTAGAGAGAGAAATTTCAGAGTTTAGTGATCCTGAACCTAGAGCAGTTTCAAGAAATGCAAAGATCTTGTCCTAGAGAGGAAAGAATACTGAATCTGGAATCAAAAGAACTGTGTTCCATGTGCAAGAATGTGGCAGCCCTTTTTGTAGTGGCTAGAAACTGGAAACTGAAAGGATACCCATCAATTGGAGAGTGGCTGAATAAATTGTGGTATATGAATGTTATGGAATGTTATTGTTCTGTAAGAAACGACCAGCAGGGCGATTTCAGAGAGGCCTGGAGAGACTTGCATGAACTGATGCTGAGTGAAATGAGCAGAACCACACGGCAACAACAATACTATATGAGGATCAATTCTGATGGACATGGTTCTCTTCATCAATGAGATGATTCAGATCAGTTCCAATAATCTTGTGATGGAAAGAGCCATCTCCACCCAGAGAGAGGACTATGGGAACTGAGTGTGGATCACAACATGGCATTTTCACTTTTTCTGTTGTTGTTTGCCTTCTTGATCCTATTTTTCTTGTGCAGCAAGATAACTATAAATATGTATACATATATTGGATTTAACATCTATTTTAACATATTTAACACATATTGATTAACTGCCATCTAGAAGAGGGGTCGGGGGAAGGAGGGGAAATTTTGGAACACAAGATTTTGCAAGGGTCACTGTTGAAAAATTATCCATGTATGTGTTTTGTAAGTAAGAAACTTTAATTTTAAAAAAAAGTTAAATAAAAAAAAGAACTGTGTTCACATCTTAACTTTACTACTTAAATTCTGTGAACTTAAGTCCCATAAATCACTATCTAGCACTTGGTTTCTTCATTTGTAAAGTGAGAGTATTGGTTGAAATGATCTTTAAACTTCCTTTCAACCCTAAACTAATAATCCTAAAATATAAGTACTTTATCTGGGGAGGGGGGGCGGGGTAATCTGAAAAATGTGATAATGGAGTTCTGAGCATTAGAGATTTAGTTCCAGAAGGAGACTTTAAAAATTATCTAGTTTAACCCCTTCACTTAATGATAAACCCAAGGCACAGAAAAGCTGAGAACCTAAGAAGCTCAAAGTCATACAGGAAAATGAGTCATTCTCTGGAGACACAATGCTAGATGCATAGTCAATATGGAAAATTAAGTTGGCAGAGGAAAAGTAGCAAGGAAGGGTATTCAAAAGCCAAACCCATTATTAGAGACATAGACTATGAGGGTGTGCACTTTTTTTAAAAAGCACCCACCTCCATTTTCTGGGACCCACTGGATATAACACCATCCCTGGAGCCAGGAAAGCCTGAGTTCAAATCCAGCTTCAGATACTTACTAGCTGTGTGACCTTGGGCAACTCACTTCACCCTATTTGCCTCATCTGTAAAATGGACTGGAGAAGGAAATGACCAACTGCTTCAGTATCTTGCTAAGAAAATCCCAAATGAACTCAAGCACGATTAAAATGACTAAATATTTTCCTGCCTGGAACTAAGTATATAATAGTTGCTTATTCACCACACCCTCTGCATGGCTGTCTCTATAGAACCTACATACTGTAACTAATCTTCAGCACAAAATGGCAAGGAATTTCAGGTTGCATTTACACTAACACAGTGAAATGAGTCGAAGGAATTTTAAAGATAATTTGCCTTTTGGGAAAAGCTGCCAACTATGTCTGCATCAATCTGAAGCCACCCAAACAGTCCCACTTCAGTCCCCAAACAATCAGATTGACTGCCGGGTGTCACAGAGACAAAACATCTGCTTTTCCACACTTTACAGCTGTTTGCTTTGGCAGCATAGAGACACAGACATTGACTGAATTCACTGGAAAATTGCTTTAGCCGTGAAAAAGCTTTACCTGTGTTGACGCAGGTTAAGCATGTAGGGTTGGGAGAGGGAGAGAAAGCAAATACCCATTTAATTATTTTAAAGGCTATAGTCACTGGGACTGTAATTTGGATTAATGAAGTCAGCAAGTGCCTTTTTCACTCTTTATGGTTAGCCTTTCAAAGATTCCCTCTGAAGGAAAAAGATATTTCCTACTAGGATCTAGTAATAAACACAAATTACCAGGAAAATAAATCAAGAATAAGAGAGGGTGGCTGTTATTGTTATTTTTTAAAAGGTTTTTTATAGGTGCAATCTTCTGGGCAAGAGAGAAACACAGAAATAAACCAGGTTGAACAGGTGTCCTTGGAAGGGAAGGAGAAGCTGAGGAAACCACTTTGCTGATTGGAAACATGATTTGCATCTGTGTTTAGCAAGCATCTCGAAACAGGTTGGAAACCAATTGAAATGCCATATGACCCCTACATTTTGCCCGGCGGCGTGTTCTTCGAATCTTGTTCTGCTCCAGTTCCCCAGTTATTGGATTCACCACAACCTCAGTGAGTGTCTTTGATTCACACTAGCTCAATGACCTGACACAGTGCTTGGTAATGAGTGCGATTAATTAGCTACTGTCTAGTCATGAGGACAGTCATGGCATCTACTCTGTCCAGGCATTAGAAGAAAGGGACAAATGAGCTTTCTGTTATGCCAGGGAGTGGCCAACTGCCCTGTTTTATCAACAGACCTTTCCTCATTAAGGTAATTGTCTCTCAAACAATGTTGTGTCAAGTTGTTACCCCCTTATTCCAGGGTCGGTATGATGCAATGCAACAATTACAAATAAGAAAGGGAAGGGCAGATGAGTTGGGCAGATATTGAGATCTGAAAAGGGAAATACTAGCTTGCTTTCAGATTGGCTTTTAAGGTTTACAAAGCCCTTTCTGAATAACCCTCTACAAGGTAAGCAATGGAAGCCTTATTGCCTTAATAGATGAGGAAAAATGAGGGTGTGTGTGTGTGTGTGTGTGTGTGTGTGAGAGAGAGAGAGAGAGAGAGAGAGAGAGAGAGAGAGATGAAAGAGAAAAAGATAGAGAAAGAGAGAGATGAAAGAGAAAGAAAGAAAGATGAGAGAGACAGACAGAGAGACTGAGAGACACAGAGAGAGTTCAAAGTCAAATCTCCTAGCTGACCACTAAATAGATATTTTTTCTCCCAGTCAAGATGAAGTTGGCATCTATCTTTAAAAAAAACTTTTATTTTAAATAATATTCTCCCTGCAATGACATGTAAAGACAGTTTTAAATATTCATTTAGGAAAAATGAGTTCCAGATTATCTCCCTCATCTCCCTGAGATGGCAGGCAATTTGACATAGATTATACATATGCAATCATGCAAAACATATTTCCATGTTAGTCATGTTGTTAAAGAAGACATAGATCAAAAGAGAAAAAATCCATGAAAAAGATAAAAAAGATGAAAAATGATCTTCATTTCAACACCATTAGTTCTTTCTCTGGAGCATTTTTCATCATGAATCCTTTGGCATTGTTTTAGATCATTGTATGCTGAGATTAGCTAAATCATTTGTAGCTAATCATTGTACAGTGTTGCTGTTAATTGTGTACAATGTCCTGGTTCTGCTCACTTCACTTTGCATCAGTTTGTGTCTTTCCAGGTTTCCCTGAAATCAGCCTGCTTGTCAGTTCTTATAGCACAGTAATATTCCATTACAATCATGTACCACTTGTTCAGCTATTCCCCAATAAATGGATATCCCTTCAATTTCCAATTCTTTGTCACCACAAAAAAATAGCTGCTGCAAATATTTTTGCACAAATAGATCCTTTTCCTTTAAAAAAAATCTCTTTGGAATACAAACCTAGTAGTGATATCGCTGGATCGAAGGGTATTCACAATTTGATTGGCCTCTGGGGATGGTTGAGTTGGCACCTATCTACAGATGCCAGCTGTCACTGGTTACCCTCTGATCCTCTTGGTCCACTCTCCTTCCCTCAGTGCTCCAACTAAGACCTGACATTCTTTTCTCCTTGACCTTTAACAAAGATCCTAGTTAAGCTTCTGGTCAGCTCCACTTCAATCTGCTGCTTTCAGTTCCTGGGCAGCCAACCCTGACTCCTGGCTTTGACAGACCCTGCCCCACAAATTCTCTCTTTAACCCCTTTGTTAAGTGAGGTGAGTTGGCTTTTAGGCTGGAGGCCAGTACTTAACCTGAATATAAAAAAGCAAGAGAACTCCTGAGTAAGACACCAGTTAAACCACATTGTACCACGTGCTATTTGAAATGCTAGATAGCTATTTTTAGAAATCTACTAATCTCGATTTAACTACCTGATCTATCCATATTACAGTGTTGGGTCTTGGGTTTTCAATGAGAAGCATTTATTTACATGGTTTTGTAAATAAATAAACTTAGAAGATACAGACTAAATGCCGATGCACGTATTGGTTGGTTGGAATTTGTGTGTATATTAAGATGATGGTAGCTCACATGTATATAATCCTTTCATATAATGATGTTGCTCAGTGGTTAGAGTGTTGGGCTTGTAGTCAGAAAGATCTGCAAAGTCCACATCTTAACTCTGCAACTTGCTAGGTGACTCTGAGCAGGACACACTATCTTGAGTCTTGGACAACTCCCTGGGGACTGCTACTTTCTGTTATGCTTCCATGGGCAGAGGGACTTTGAACATCCATAGTTCACTTCTGAGGTAATTACAGATCCTTTGAATGAATATATTCATACATCATTTCAGCTGATTCTCTCCAAAACTATATGAAGCAAGAAGGGCCGGTATGTTTATTTCTTCTACTTTATGCATTGGGAAGGGGGGCAGAAGAAGAACATTCAGGAAAACTTATGTTCCTCTGTGGGAGACATTTACAATGAGCCACCTTTTCCATGTACTTGTCACAGGACCTCTTCCTGTTTGCTACAAACTTAACTAAGGTCTACCAGGGGATGGAGAATTTGATTCTATTTCAGTAAAGCCTGAGATGTATTGGACTCTGGTCCTTCTACTCATTAGCATCACATCTGAGCATCATTTCTCCAATTTCCTGGAGATCTCATAATTTGTATTGGGACCTGGAAAACAATTGCTTCTGCAGTTACAGAATATATATGTACTACCTTCATTCTTGATCTCATATCAATAATACCCAACTCCATATTTTATTTATCTAGTACTTTACTAGAGGCAGCCAGTAGGGCAGTGAAAAGAGTGCTAGACTCAAAATTAAGAAGAACCAAGTTCTAATCAGGTCTCAGATACCAGCTGTGTGACCCTACAGAAGTCTCTTAATCTCTTTTTACCTCAGTTTCCTCAACTATAAAATAAAGATCAGAATAGTATCTACCTTTCAGTGAAGATGAAATGAAATTGTATTTGTTAAAAAAGCACTTAGCACATAGCCTGCTCCATAGTAGGCTTTATATACTTATTCCTCTTATAGTAACTCCCTTACTAGGTACTACATTAAATATAGAAAAAACCAAAATAGTGTTCCTGCCCTCAAGGAATTTATAATAATGTGCAGTAATATATTCCCTTTTCCTTAACTCTACTCCATATGATATATAAAACTTGTGTACAGTATATGATCATATTATTGGTATAAATAAATGGTTTATAATGACAACTTGGCATAAAAAATGACAAGGTGCCAAAGACTAAGAAAGCAGTAATGATGAAAATGAATAAAGCATTTAATTTAAAATGCAAAAATGCATAGGAAATATATTTTATAAAGCATGTAATCATTTTTCAGTATCTACTTATCTACCTACATAGGGTAATCCAAAAGTCTTATTGCAGTAATATTGCACTCATCTATTTCCTTATTTACTTTTCAAATGGATCTCATTTCAGGATATGACTTTGGGGCCTTTTGGGACTATGTTTTAGACCAACTTTGACTAGGAAAATGAGCATCACAGTTAGATTCCAATTTATGTATCATTCTGACCTTGTGATTTGAGCCTTGTAATATTTGAAGAGATAAGTTGTGAAGCTGAACAACTAGAGTGAAGAAGTATATAATTATGTGCTAGTTGTATGGCATAGACTCTATACTGATGGAGTCCAGAATGGCTCAATGTGGGCTGGAATAGTCAAGAAGGGTTTCATGGAAGAAATAGGGCTTGAGTATCTCAGAACCATTTCCATATGCTATAATGGAGTGGAATGTCCCAGTCTTGAAGAGAGGGCTGGTCTCAAGGGCTGCAACTATACTTATTCCCTAATGTAGCTTCCATTTTTATGAGCCAGGTGAATGTGCTATTGACATTTATTGATTGACTCAGCTAACAATTGTGATTCTTGGATGATAATCCTATTCAATTGTCAGACTCAGCCCAATTTGCAGTTAGTTTTGTTCTGAGAGGCAATACTTGGGAGCTCCTGAGACAGGTAGTAACCAAACTTCATAATCACATATGTGTTTTTAAGTGTTTGTCATTAAAGTACATTACAAAAAGCATAAGTATACACCAAGAAGTTAATTAACTTGCCAGGGATGTATAGTGTGCATGTATATGCATGTGTGTGTGTGTGTGTGTGTGTGTGTGTGTGTGTGTAAAATGTTGATCAGTTCAGAACTTGAAACAGGGCTTCCTATGTGACTGGTTCTCTAACCTCCAATCCCACTGATTCTGCACCCAGGAAATTCATTAAGACCACAAATGGCAGAATAGCTGTACTCATGGAGACAAACAACTGTCCAGAGATTTAGGTGGAGGGTGGATGTGGGTGTAGGAGGAATGAAAGATGGAAATATTTGAAATGACAGTTGCCAGTATAGGAAGAACATTTTTCCTCTCCATGGTGCTGAAGACCTTGACTAGGCGAATGAACATCTCAGTTAAATCCCAACATGTGGACCATTCTGAAATTGTGTTTTAAGCCTCAGAATAATCCCCCCCCATTTCTTGCTTATCTCTATTTTAACATGGACATCCATTTAAATTTCCATTTTCTCCTCATTTCCACACTTCAAATAACCTCAGCATCCTCCACCATCTTCTACTTTGCTCCAGTTTTAATGAATTTTGCAACTCTGTTTGCCAGCTCCCAAATATACCCAGTTTTCATTTCTCTCCTGAGCTCTAGCCTAGTAGCTCTAACTTAGAACCTCTCTAACTATATATCCCATAGGCATCTCATATATATCCAAAACATTTATTTTTTCTTACAATTCCCTAACTTCTCTATTTCTATCTAGATTGTCCACCAATGTTGACAACCAAGGAGTCATCTTTGGCTACCATTTCTTTCTTCCCCTGCCCATAACCAATTCTATTGTCTAAATCTGGCCATTTCTATCTTTTCAAAATTTCTCACATTTCTGTCTCACTTCTCTATTCACATCTAAACCACCTAGTCCATGTCTTTATCATCTTTCAGGCTATGCAGTAGCCTTCTGGTTGGTCCCCCTATTATCCATGTCTCCTTTTGGTAATTCATCTTCCATATAGCTGTTGAATTAATATCCTTTAATATCTGTACATATCCTTTTTTTGCTCCAGAAGCTTTAGTGACTCCCTATTACTTTTAGTTTAAAATACAAATTCCTCTTTTTGACATCTAAAGGCCCTTCATAGCCTGTGTCCAACACATTTCTTTTTTTTGGCAATTGAGGTCAAGTGACTTGCTTAGAGTCATACAACTAGTGTCTGTGGATGGATTTGACTCAGATCCTCCTGACCTCAACTCTGATGCTCTGTCATTTTTGCCACTTAGATGTCCCTCTGAGATATCTTTTCCAGGCACATTACTTCCTCTTATATTCCTTTGCTATACATTCTATATCCTCATGTGCTCTATGCTGGAGCTAAGCTCATCCATTAGCTGTCCCTTACAGTTGCCATTCCATCTTCTTCTGTCTCTTTGCTTCTGCATATACATTCCCTTGTGCCTGCAATATTATCCCTTCTCACTTTATCCTCTTGGAAGCCTTGACTCTTGCCTGGGGCAGCTAGGTACCTCTATGGATAATTTTAGATTTAGAATTGAGTTCAAGTGCTGCCACAGATACTTACTCGGTATGTGACCCTAGGAAAGTTCCAAAACATCTTTCAGCATCAGTTTACTCCTCTGTAAAATGGGAATAATAGTAGTACCTACCTTACAAGTTTTTTTTTTGGTGAGAATCATATATATATATATATATATATATAATATGATTTGCAAACCTTAAAGCTCAATTATTGCTAATATTATCAAGTGCCATTACTTTTCTCTCTCTCTCTCTCTCTCTCCTTTTTTTTTTTGCTTTTTGCTGAGGCAATTGAGGTTAAGTGACTTGCCCAGGGTCACACAACTAGGGAATGTTAAGTGTCTGAGAGCAGATTTGAACTCAGGTGTTCCTGACTTCAGGGCTGGTGCTCTATCCACTGCACCACCTAGCTGCCCCTGTGCCATTACCTTTCTTTATTTCCATCAGTCATTAGTGTTCCCACTCCACTATGTACTTATTCTTTATATATCCTATATTTATTCATCATGGAATCCCCACTAGTTGAAGGATAGGGCTTGCTGATTGTTTGATTAAATTGAAATAAATCTAAGATGCAGTAGTTTAGTTCTGTTTACTTTGGACAATCAGATTCTACTGGCTTGCCTTCAGGTGAGTTATAGAAACTGCTTTTGATTTTGATCCTAGTTTAGCTCAGTTTCCAACCGGGGGAGTCTAAAGGAGACTGACATCCCACTTCATAGATGATAAGTATACATCAAAGTAACAAACTCTGATGCTGGAGCAGCCATAGACATTTATTAGCACAGATAAGTTCTTTTATCGAATTAAGAAGGAGCACTTAGAAGGAAGACCCTGGAGAGTAAAACAATTAAGTAATTTAAAAACATTTTTCTTTTGTTAGTTTGAGAGATGAGACGTTATGGCTTTTTCATTTTCTCTTCATTGTAGTGATGGGGAAAGTAGCAGAGTCAGAATGAATCTCATTGATACTATGAATTTAAAAATTCCAAGAAAATGGTGTTCTGAAATCACAAACAGTAGAACTTTGAGGAAACAAAATACAGGAAAGATGGAGTACAGTATTCTGATTAAATTTTTTTCTATGTGATTAACTGAGGAGGCTGAAGCCTCAAGCACTATACCTTAAAAATGATCAAAGTATTTCTAAAAACACTTAGCCTATTTCCCTGCCTTAGTAAATAGAGCACATTGCAAATAATTGGTTCCTACTTTGATAGGAAAATGGTTTTGCTCTGCTAAAAGTCACCATTATAAGCAATAATTCTTAGACACTTTCTGCCCTCGTGGCCTTATCACAACAATCCCTGACTCTCATCTGTAAAATGAAGGCATAGGGCAGAGTGTGATGGCCCACACTAATAATCCCTGTTGCCAAGGAGGCTGAGGTTTGAAGAGTTCTTGAGTCCAGGTGTTCCAAGCTGCAGTGGACTAAGCCAATTAAGCTTCTGCTAAATTTGGCATTCACATGATGAGCCCTTAGAAGGATAAAACTCTTGTGCTGATCATAGTAGCCCTTTCACTTCTAGCCTAAATGAAATAAGGAGCCTCAATTTTTTTTTAAATAAGAGGGTAGGATTACATGAACTCCAAAGTCCCTTACAACTCTAAATCTATATTCCTACAATTATTTGGTACTATGACTATACAAAATCTAGGAATTTGGGAATGAATGCGAACTAATTCCAGGACATAACACTAGGAATCAGTTCATTTAAGTGAGATTGACTAAAACTTATTTCTTTGTGACTTCCCATCCATAAAAAAGGGATAGTAATTCCTTTGTGATCCCCCTATGAGATAGCAATAAAGGTATTGAGTGGGGGGGGATAAAATGGTGATTTTTCATCATTAATGAAATATAATGTAATACAAGCTTATATTCTGTAAACTAACTTAAATCATCTTTGGGACAACTCCAGTTGTAAGCAGAACAAGGTAGAATATCTTGTCCCTTGTTCTGTTTCTACAAGGTTTTAACTTTTTTATAATTTTCTTTATTTTTAAAAACCTCTCATTAGAGGAGGCTAGATAGTATAGTGGATTGGTTGCTGATATGTGACCATGGACAAGCTACTTGCATCTTATAGTCTCAGTTTCCTTATCTGTAAAAAGGTCATAATAATAGCATTTACCTCCTAGGGTTATTGTGAGGATCAAATGAAATGTGGAGTCATTAAGCACTTATTATGTGCTAGATTTAATGCTTAGAAAGCAAATAAAAGAAGAGGAAAAGACAGTTCCTGCCTTCAAGTAGCTTACATTCTAAAGAAGGAAGACAACACATAAGGGAAGACCAGCAGGGAGGGAAGGAAGGATGCATTTGTGGGGGGAAGGCAAGGAAAGAAAGGGGAGCTGGAGGGGAATGAAGATGGCTGGCTTGGATATTTTCCTTAAAATGGAGCTCAATCAATCAAGAAACATTTATTAAGCACCTACTATCTTTCAAGCAATCAGAGAAGGGGGCTCTAGGAATAGAATGCGTTTTCAGTGTGAGAATCCAGGGTTGGAGTAACCTTCCTGGGTGAGGAGGCTTCTGTGGAAGGTCAGAAAGAAAGTCCAGAGAGAGGATGAGGACTGAGGCCTGGAGAGGAATAAAATATAAGTAACATATGTAAAAGTGTAAAATATGTTTAAAAAAAGTGATTTATAAAAGCCAGGTTTTTTTTATTCTGTGTAGTTTGGTGATGAAAGCACTCTTGGTATGATGGCATCTAAGAAAAATATTGGTCCTAAATTTTTATGGAGCAATGATATATATCTTGGTGACTGGAGACAACAGTTTTGTCTCTAGGAGTGACAGATTGTCTAGATTGTCTATGTCTAGTAGTGATGTATTATTATCATACTAATATATGAATAACAATATAATAGTATTGGCATTAGTATCCTTTCTTTAACAAAAAGGAATAGATCACCAGTACCCTTTCCCTCTCTAATTTTTGCTCTTTGAGTATTTAACTTAAATAGGGAATTGAGATTTTATGGTAGCGTCTAAGAAGGAGTACTGTTACGAAGATGATAATTGTCCCATTCTTGAATTCTCACAGATGAAAATTGGAGGAAGGGAAATGGAGTGGGAGGAAGCCAACTTTTCTTCCTTAATCTCATCAATTATCAAGTATCAAAGAAATTCAACCCAAAGTCCTGAAATAGAAGGAGGGAATTCCAAAGAAGTTTTTAATTGTAACTACCATGAAAAGCCATGTGACTTTAAGAAATCCCATGTTTATACAATGATAGTCCATTAGCTGTTTCTCAATTGATGGGAATTTATTCTATTTCTATTTCCTTGCCTCCCTCAAAACTCTGCTATAAATGTTTTGGTGTCTATGGGACCTCTCTTAGGGGTATGAACATTTCATCGTTTTATCTGCATAATTCCAAATAACTTTCCAGAATATTTGTCTTTTATAACCCCCTACCATTGACTATGTCCATTTTTTGACATTTTGTCCATTTTCAAGCTATGATTAAAAGATCTTTTTCTTTAGGTAAGTTCAAATTAGGCATGTGTGTCTGTTTCTAGTGGGATCACTATTGAAAACCCAACAACAAAAATTAGCCCAAAGGGGGCCACTGATTGGAGACATTAATATGAATGTCTATATTTGCTCATGTTTTCAAATAAATTTAATATACTCTTTTTGAGTTTCAGTAATATAAATGTGATTAGTCATTTTTTAAGTCTTTGGGTGTTTAATTGCAAAATAGTCTTTTATAGGTAGCATTTTTCTATTTGACAAATGATTGGGATCTTCAATATTGACCTTCTTCTTGGTGGGTTTTTTTCTGTAATGAGGGAATTCTTGTCCCTAAATCACTACTTGGATGGATGAGATAACGATAATGGATGATATTTCGAAGGAAGAGTTATTCAGTGTTTGTTTTGGTTTTATTTTTTCTTCAGGGAGAATTTAAGCTCCTCGAGCACAGGAATGGTTTTGTTTTTGCTTTTGTGTCTCAGGACCTAAAAAGTATCTGGTTCATTGCAGTCATTGACAAATGTTCCTTGAGCTAAATTCATTTGAACGAGAATAATCTTTGGACTAGAAAAGACATAACAAAAATAGCTAAAAGGGACTTATTTTTTATAACCTCAGAAGAGAATGGTGGGGAGCAAGAGAGCCGCCAGATCTTCATGTAACTAAGGATGTTAACAGAACTAGAAGATGTTATGGCTGAGACATGATAAAGAGCTTTGAAAAATTTTTATAAATGGGAGAGGTACCACAGGATTGAGGAAGGACAAATGTCCTGAATCTTTAAAAAGAAAGGCACATCATTAATGACCTTGCACCAAAGTATTAATAAAGGGATAATTTGTGAGCATTGTTAGTCGTGCAGCTAGATAATATAGTGGTCTGGATCTAGTCCGAAAGACATGAGTTTGAACTCTTCCTCAGATATTTCCTTGCTGTGTGATCTTCAGCAAGCCTCTTAATCTCTGTTTGTATTAGTTTCTTCAACTATAAAATGGATCAGAACAGCACCTATTTCCCAGGGTTGTTGTGAATATCAAGTGTGATAATAACAGTGTTTGGCACATGGCAGGTGTTACATAAATGCAATCCCTGTTATTATTATTATTCATCTAGAATAAGAAGGAATGATCCCAAAGAAACATCAAGGCTTCCTCAAGAACAGATAATGCCAGGCGAACTTCCCTTTGCATTCTGACAATTCCCAGACTGCTAGATCAAGGGATCACTGGAGAAGCAGTTTGACTAGATTATGACAAAGTGCCTGACAAAGTCTCTCAGGCTATGCTAATGCAAAAGATGAATGTGGGCTAGATTGTTGTTAGAGATAGTAGATTCAGATCTGATTGAATGGCCATACCCAAAGGGTAATCATTATGGTTCCTACCTTGGAAGGAGGTCTCCAGAGATGTGCACCAGGGATAAGGGATAAGACCAGGGCTTGGTCTTATGCCATTAAACATTTCTATTAGTGACTAGTGGAAAAAAAAAGGCATAGATAAAAGCATGCTTTTCAAATTTCCAAATGGCACAAAGCTGGGTGGGAGGAATGGCTAATAGAATGGGTAAGAGTTGAAATTCAAAAAACTCTTGACAGTTTAGTTGGGCTGAATTGAATAAATTGAATTTAATTGAGATAAATGAATACAAAATGGGGGAAGCATGTATGATAAAGAGCTGAGGATCATAGGGGACTAAAAAGCTCAATACTAGTTAACAATATGAGTCAACAAACTTTATATGGTAGCCAAAAAAGTGAATGGAATTTTAGGCTGCATTAAGAGAAGTATATTTAAATATATTTCTTATAAGTATACTTATGCTTAAGCATAAGACAAGTATACATCAAGAGGAATATATCTGAGAAAAAGGATAATCTCACTCTTCTCTGTCTATCTGGACTAACGTGTTCAACTCTGGTAACTATGTTTTAGGAAGAACATCAGTAAGCTAGAATATGTCCAGAGGATGATAAAGGGCCATCCATGCAAGGATTGTGGAAGAGGAGGAGAAATGCATCCAGGAGATGCTCCCAGGGCTACATGATAACTTGTCATATTGAAAAGGGAGTAGATTTGCTCTGTTGGTCCCAGCAGAAAAAATTGGAGTGGAATTTACAAAGAGGCGATTTAAACTTGATGTGTGGAAACACTTCCTCAAGATGAGAGCTGTGGAAACCTGGAATGGTGCTAAGTTTTCACTGGCTTGAGATCTTTAAACAGAGTCTGGATGAGCACTTCTCAGAGGGAGGATTCCTTTTCAGGTGTGGTTTAGACTAGATGGCCACCTTCTTCTGATCTGAAGTTCCTCAATCTTGTTTTTAAATACTAATAATACTAACATGCAGGAGCTGAACCTTTTGTGTAAGTGTGATGGATCCTTTTGGCAGTGTGATGAAACCTATAGCCCCTTCTCAGAATTATATCTTTAAGGGTAGAAAATAAGATGCATAGGATTACAAAATGAATCAATTATACCAAGAAAAAGATTTATTTTTTTTAACCATCCAAGTTCATAGACTTGAAATTTTCATGGGGACCCCTGGGCAGGGGCTGGTCTGTGGACTCCAGATTAAGAGCCTATAATGTAAAGTATTCAAGGTTATAAAGTAAAGGAACAGAAGAATTATGTATTTCTTGACTCTGCTTAATGTTTTTTCAAGACATCATGTTGTGTTTTGTCTCATCTTTATTTTTTATAGTAGCTTTTAATTTTTAAAAATCAGGCAAAGATAGTTTTCAACTTTCACCCCTGCAAAACTTTGTATTCCCAATTTTTCTCTCTCCCTTTCCCCCACCCCTCCCCTAGACAGCAAGTAATCCAATATAGGTTAAATATGTGCAATTCTTCAATACATATTTCCACATTTATCATGTGCACAAGAAAAATCAGATCAAAGGTGGAAAAATGAGAAAAAAATAAAGCAAACAACAACAACAAAATGAAAATACTATGTTGTGATCCACATCTACTCAGTTTCCAGTTCCTTGTTGTTACAAAAAGGGCTGTCACAAACATTTTTGCACATATGGGTTCTTTCACTCTTTTTTTTTTTTACGATCTCTTTGTGTCCCTTACCTTTATCAAAATTAACCATAATAGGTGAGATGTGTTAAGCACTTTGAGTTCCTTTGCCAAATTTCATCTTCAGGAGATGTGCAATTTCATTGGGCTAGGAGCTTCCTCAATAAATGCAGATTGTAACCCCACAACACTGTCCAAGTAACATTTATCATCTTGAGACTAACCTCCTGGTGAATACTTCTCTCTGAACTTATCTGTAGGCTGGCTCCTCCTCCCTGAGTCTGTAGCAAATATTGGGAAACCCAGCCAGAACTTATGTTCAAGGGTTCGAGGTCCAAAGGGATAATGGATAGAAAGAACTTCACAAACTTTTACAGGAGTATGCTGGCCAATGTTTATCAGCCAGTTTCTAAAAAAAAGTATACTTTTACATTTAAGCTGCTTTATTAAAGCCTCTAAAATAAAAATAAGGAACAAATGACGCTCTGATTTGTGGTGAAACCCAATTTCAGAGGTGAAATGCTCACACTGAAAAAATTAACAATGTCTTTCTACAAGTCAGTTAGAGCTGGCTCCAGCACAGCCCTGTCTGCCTTCTATCTGTCCAAATTCCAGGAACTCAGGATCGTGGCCAGCAATGATAAGTTATCTGAGAAGGACTCCAATTGAAGCATAAAAAATGATATTAAAAAAACACAATTTCTTACTGCTTTACTGGATCACACAACTAAGGTGGAGTCTGACTTCATTACCTTTTCATCTTGGATTACTACTTTCTTGTACTTTGTATATAATAATTGTTGCCTGCTACTTCCATGCAGATGCTATTTTGAGTAGATATTTCTTACATATATTCAGAATATCACCCTGCACTGGGGCTATTCTGAGTGGTAGTTGTTTTAAACTGTGCTGATAATTAGCAAAAGAACCAGCCAAAAAATGAAAAATTGGGTATTTCAGTCTGAACAACTGTCTAGTTGACCTTTATGAAGTCAATATAATTTATTTATTTTTAAAAAAGTTTTTTATTTGCAAAACATATGTATGGGTAATTCTTCAACATTGACCCTTACAAAGCTTTCTGTTACAAATCCCCCCCCCAGTCCCCACCCCTCCCCTAGATGGCAGGTAATCTAATACATGCTAAATATGTTAAATTATATGACAAATCCAACATATGTATACATATTTCCACACTTATCATTGCTGTGCAAGAAAAATTGTATCTACAAGAAAAAAAATCAGAGAAAGGAAACCCAATGCAAGCAAACATCAATAAAGAGCATGAAAATATTATGCTGTGGTCCACATTTCACATCCCTCTCTCTGGGTGTATATGGCTTTCTTCACTGAACAATTGGAACTGGTTTGAAACATTTCAATGTTAAAGAGAGCCATGTCCATCACAATTGATCATCACATAGTCTTGTTACTGTGTATAATGATCTCCTGGTTCTGCTCATTTTGCTCAGCATCAGCTCATGCAAGTCTCTCCAGGCCTCTCTGAAATCGTCCTGCTGGTCGTTTCTTACAGAACAATAATATTCCATAACATTCATATACCATAATTTATTCAGCCATTCTCCAGTTGATTGATGGTCATCCTTTCAGTTTCCAGTTTCTTGCCACTACAAAAAGGGCTGCCACAAACATTCTTGCACATGAAATTGCACATCCTTTCCTTCCTTTAAGTTCTCTTTGGGATATAAGCCCAATAGAAACACTGCTGGGTCAAAGGGTATGTATGCACAGTTTGATAACTTTTTGAGCATAGTTCCAAATTGCTCTCCAGAATGGTTGGATCCATTCACAGTTCCACCAACAATGCATCAGTGTCCCAGTTTTCCCACATCCCCTCCAGCATTCATCATTATCTTTTCCTGTCATTTTAGCCAATCTGACAGGTGTGTAGTGGTACCTCAGAGTTGTCTTAATTTGCATTTCTCTGATCAATAGTGATTTGGAGCAACTTTTCATATGACTATAAATAGTTTTAATTTCATCCTCTGAAAATTGTCTGTTCATATCCTTTGACCATTTCTCGATTGGAGAATGGCTTGAATTCTTATAAATATGAGGCAATTCTCAATATATTTTAGAAATGAGGCCTTTATCAGAACCCTTAAATGTAAAAATGATTTCCCAATTTATTGCTTCCCTCCTAATCTTGTCTGCATTAGTTTTATTTGTACAAAACCTTTTTAACTTAATATAGTCAAAATTATCTATCTGGTGTTTAATTAAGAGTTCCAATTCTTCTTTGGACATAAATTTATTCCATCTCCACAGGTCTGAGAGGTAAACTATCCTATGTTTCTCTAATTTGAAGCCAATATAATTTAACTGAGGATTTTTTTTGGTTGTTTTTTTTTTCTTCACCAAATATATTAATTTTTAAATGAATTAACTTATAGGAGTTGTTTTTTTTTTTGCTTGCTTGTTAATAGCTTTTTGTTTTTCTAGAAACTGGTTTTTCTTTGGATGGGACCTCTCCAAGTCATATGCTCTTTTTCACATGGGATTGAGGCTAGAGCAGCTGTCTGCTGATAGGAGAGTGAAGGGAAATAAGGCAAATATATTATAAAATGTCTGTCAATTTTTACTTTCTTGCTTTTATTCAGTTTTATAAATATTTTCTTTCAGATATACTTTGAGATATACTTTTACTTTTCTGAAATTTCCTCTTTTTTAAAAAATTTAATCCTGCAGATTAAATTTATGTGGGCATAACACTTTGACACTCTTTCCTTATAGTCTGGGTTGATTTTTGTCCTTTGTTCTCCAAGAGGATCAGAATGATATCACTGTGTTAGAATGAGTTACAGTATATCTGAATGTGGCTGATCAGACTAATATGACTCAGAATACTCAGCCACAGGATGGACATAAATAGTCCATATGACCATTTGGGGAGGATTCTCTAATTTTGTGCAGCTATTATTATATATAAAGTACAATTTTGTGTATCTTAGGGCTAATTTAATTCTGCTTTGCTCTTAGAGCACAGCACCTTTTCTCATGAGGTCACACTCTGCTGGGCAGTCTCCCATGTCATAAATCAGTTCTAAAGTTCTGAAGAGAGACCTTGAGAGTGTCCTTGAATCACTTTTTCTGACCACCTTGTGAGTGTTTGCTGAATGAAATTTTGTTGACCTGCTCACCTGAGTTGACTTTCTAAAAAGGACAGAAATGAAATGTTATTAGAGCTGGGTCCCAATTAGTGCAAATAACATATCATTTGAATTCACACATATTTCCATTGGGCTGGGACCAGTTTCCTTATTTCACATACTTACAACTTTGATGTAGTAGGATTTTTAAAGGAAAATTTGTGCTTAATCAAGGGAGAAGGGAACTAGATTTTTCAAGTGAGAACATTCTACATTATTGGAGTGAGAAAATATAAGAAATGATTCAGACAAACTGCAAGTAACAGGTTATGATTACATTAGAATAAAGCAAGACTTTGCAATTCTGATAGAAGTTAAGGGTTTCTCCTATGGCGCAGAATACTTTTTCTACCCAAAGCAGAAGGAAAGACTAGAATATTGGAAGAACTTGTATTTGCCAGAGTCTGAGAAGAGGGAGGAAGTCTTAATGATATTCTGTGTCTGGCTCCAACATTGTAGTTAGTTATCCCAGTTGGAGAACATGAAAGTGTATTTGAAGAGGAAATGTTGTATGAAATTGCCCACACAGGAAATGTTTCAGTCAATTTGGACCTACAGTTGACTTTGTCATCTTTCCTTTCAGACACTCTCTATTGCATTTATGATAAAATGCCAAGTCCTCAGCCTGGCATGTCAAAGCCCCCACAATCCGACGACAACCCACCTTTTAGAGTCATTTCCACATGACTCTCATTCACATACTATACATTCCAGACAAGTTGTTTGGCCCTCCCTCCAGTCTCCTCTCTATGCTTTTGTACAGACTACACCCCTCATGCTGGGACTTCCATTTCTTCTCCCTGATTTTCAAGGCTCTACTCAGTGGGCGAGGAATCCTTCCCTGATCTGTCCACTTGTGAGTTTTCTCTCCTTCTCCATTACTTTATATTTGCTGACCTGTAATATTATCTTCCCTCAGTAGAATAACAGGGATAGATATTTACACAATGCTTTAAACTTTGCAAAGCAAATGCAGAAATTCGCAAATGTCTGTGAAATGATTAAACTATGACTACCTTTTGATCCAGCTATATCACTATTAGACTTATAATGCAAAGAGATCAAGGGAAGAAAAAAGATCCTTATTTACAAAACTGCTTATTGTGGCCCTTTTTATAGTGTTCTTGATCTAGAGAACAAGGAATTCCTACCTTTAACTTTTTTTTTTTTGCTGAGGCAATTGGGGTTAAGTGACTTGGCCAGGGTCACTGAGACCAAATTTGAACTCAGGTCCTCCTGACTTCAGGGCTGGTGCTCTATCCACTGCACCACCTAGCTGCCCCTGCCTAACTTTTATCTTTACCATTTATTTACAACCTTTGGCTAAACAATTGTGTTTCATGAGTAAAATGGAATATTATTATGCTATAAGAAATGATGAAATGGACTATTTCAGAAGAAACTAAGAAGATCTCTATGAATTGATATAGAAAGAAGTGAGCAGAATCAGAATGATTTACATCATGACAACAATGTTTTAGATATCTTTCAAAGATTTTAGAATGTCAGTCAATGATAAACCATGAGTTCAGAGGATTAAAGATAAAACAGACCAGAGAAGTGATGGAGAAGATATACATCTTAAGAAATGGTCTAGGTGGAAATATTTACTATGAGATTTTTCTTTTTATTATGCAATGGGAGGATGTGTGAGGGAGTGATAACAAGTATCTGTAAGTTGGCTATTCAACTGGTGCTCACAAAAATCCTGGGAGGTAAATGCTATAGCCAAGATTATCCCATTTTGCAGATGAGAAAGTTGAGGCTCAGGGAAGTTAAATAATTTGCTTGTGGTCATGCTACCAGTGAGGTTTTCATGACTTCCACTCTAGCCCTTAGTCTACTGGACCATGAAATATAAACTTTTTTTCCTGTTGTTGTTATTATTTTTGTAGCTACAGCATATAATACACAGACTAGACACTTAGAAGATATTAGCTGACGAAAGGAACTCAGTCCAGGATGTAGTTGTACAATGCAAACCATTGTCATGATGACATTTCCTGTCCTCTTCTTGCTTTTTTCCTCTGATTCCATTCTGGATTTCCTGGCTTTGAGCCATTGCTCTGGACTCCTTCCTGGCCTTCTGCCTGGCCCCTTGGATTTGGCTACCACTGAACTCTGGCTTGACCCAGAAAGGCATCCTGTTTATTCCTACTATCATGACTTGAACCACACCCTCTTAACCCAGTTTGAATTCTTGAGAAAGCTTTGGAGGGAACGACTCCCACATTGGAAATTTCAGGTGTTCTGATCCTCTGGGTTAGGTGGGGAGGCATTTTGTGGCAGGGTGACTTTCCCCTAAGTTTTTCAAATTATATCCCCTGAACAATCTATCTACACTTATTCATAAGACCAGCTTGGTTGCCATATCAAGTTGCTCTGGCATAAATAATATTCTTCACACTAAACTCTGGGATTGCACTTCTACTTCTGAAGAAACTAGAGAGTGTCCTCACGTGTTTTACTGCAGCTCAAGAAGGGCAGAACTGACTCCTTTCCAAGAGGTAAAAAATAGCATGTCAGATTGTAGCTGCATTTTATTTATTTATTTATTTAAGGATTTTTTTTTAATTAAAGTTTTTTTTATTTTCAAAACTTATGCATAGATAATATTCAACATTCACCCTTGCAAAACCTTGTGTTTCAAATTTTTCCTCCTCAACCTTTAGATAGTAATTCAGTATAGGTTAAACATGTGCAATTCTTCTATACGTATTTCCACAATGATCATGCTGCACAAGTAAAATCAAATCAAAAAGGAAAAAAAAATGAGAAAGAAAATAAAATGCAAGCAAACAGCAACAAAAAGAATGAAAATGCTATGTTATGGACACTAAGTTCCCATAGACCTCTCCCTGGCCTCTCCCTGGCCGTAGATAACTTTCTTCACTGAATAATTGGAACTGGTTTGAAACATTTCATTGTTGCAGAGAGCCATGTCCATCAGAATTGATCATCATATAGTATTGTTATTGCCATGCACAATGATCTCCTGGTTCTGCTCATTTTGCTCAGCATCAGTTCATGCATGTCTCTCCAGGCCTCTCTGAAATCATCTTGCTGGTCATTTCTTACAGAACAATAATACTCCATAATATTCATATACCATAATTTATTCAGCCACTCTCCAATTGATGGGCATCCATTCAGTTTCCAGTTTCTTGCCACTACAAAAAGGGCTGCCACAAACATTCTCACACATGTGGGGCCTTTTCCTTCCTTTAATATCTCTTTGGGATATAAGCCCAATAGAAACACTGCTGGGTCAAAGGGTATGCACAGTTTGATAACTTTTTGAGCATATCTCCAAATTGCTCTCCAGAATGGCTGGATCCGTTCACAGCTCCACCAACAATGTATTAGTGTCCCAGTTTTCCCACATCCCCTCCAAGATTCGTCATTATCTTTAGCCAATCTGAGAAGTGTGTAGTGGTATCTCAGAGTTACTTTAATTTGTATTTCTCTGATTAATAGTGATTTGGTACATTTTTTCATATGATTAGAAATGGTTTCAATTTCTTCATCTGAAAATTGTTCATATCCTTTGACCATTTATCAATTGGAGAATGGCTTGAATTCTTATAAATTTGAGTAAATTCTCCATATATTCAGAAACAAGGCTTTTATTAGAACTCTTGGATATATATCCCCCTCCCAGTTTATTGCTTCCCTTCTAAATCTTGTCTGCATTGGTTTTATTTGTACAAAAACTTTTTAACTTAATATATTAAAAACTATCCATTTTGAATTCCATGATGTACTTTAGTTCTTCTTTGACCACAAATTCTTGCCTTCTCCACAGATCTGAGAAGTAGACTATCCTTTATTCTTCTCATTTGCTTATAGTAACACTCTGTGTCTAAATCATGAACCCATTTTGATTGTAGATGTATTTTAAAGAATGCTGGCAACCAGGAAGCAATGTGATATCATGATTGGGTTGGGTTTGGGTTAGGACAGCTGGATCCCAGTTCTGACTTGGCCATTAACCATTTGGCCAAGAATGAGTCAATTCTCATATTTAGTCTTTAGTTTTCTCATTGATAAAAATGAGAAACTTAAATCAGATTAGGAGTTCTTAATGTGTGTGTGTGTGTGTGTGTGTATGTGTGCTCTCCCTTTGGCAGTCTGGTGAAACCCTTCCTAAATAATATTTTTTAAATTCAGAAAATAAAATAGGGATTACAAAGAAAACCATTTATATTGAAATAAAGATGTATTTTTTTCTTATCTGGAGTCAGATCTCTTCCCTTCTTTTCCCCTTCCTCCCCCCCAAAACCCTCTAATTCTATTCACTGATACCTTGATGTTTGTGGACCTTAAGTTAAGAACCCCAGATCAGCTGATCTCTAAGATTCCTTCGAGCTCTGACATTCTTTGATTTTCTAAAAATCAGAGGCTTGGGGTAAGGGAAAATCTGATTAATTCATCATACCATAGGGACTTGTTTGGCTCAAAATGCTGAGAGGCTTTAAGTAGTTTGCCCAGTATCGAGGGCCTGAGTGCAGACTGGAGAGAAAGGAGTCAAGAAAAGCAAGATGCAAGGGAGGGAAGGGGCAGCCAATCCATCTCTGTCATCCCCACGATGGTTATGGATAAAAAGGGGCTATGGATAAGAACTGCTAGAGCAATACTTCCCAGCATGCCCACAGTTAGGGGATGAAAGGCAGCTTTCCACGGGTCCTCACCCAGGCCCTGCCAAAGTTCAAAGCATGGCACCTGGAATGCAATGCTTACCAATTAGCCACCTGCCAGGGATTCTGACTCAAGACCCAGAGAGAAGGCAGATTGCCGGCCTATGTCTGAAAACAGAATCATCCTGGGGATTTAGTGATACCATCCAAGCCCAGAATCACCTTTCTGGTAGGGGGAGGGGAGCCCTTGTTCTCAGGGGGGTTCTGTGTTGGTATAAGGGGGTGGGGAGAGGGGAACAGCCGTTGGGCTGTGAGATCAGTGGTCCCCAGACCTGATGACACTGAGAAGCCTTGGCAAGGCAGGCTTCCTGAGTGGTTCCTCCATGCTGCTCCCCGGTGTGAGCACTAACGGGATGGTTAGCTCCATTCCAAATCACATCAATAAAGTGGTGAGGTTGATCTGGCTCACAGAGCCTCCTCCAGGAACCTGCAACGCTCTGGTGGCCGAGGGCTTTGTAGCACCTGCAGCCCTGACTGTATGATGCTTCATCTGACCGAATGGACCCTTGTCCCACTGACAGTTTTGAGAATTGAAAGCTTCGGTCTCAGTGGTCCCCGAGTAACCGCAGATATATGTGGGAAGATCTGGGTGACAGGTGAGCCAAACCAGACCTGAGAAGGAATAATAAACACCAAACCAAGGAGCAGACCAGAACCAGAACCAGAATTAAGAAGCAAGATGAGCCATTAGCGGTTGGCAACCACAAAATCCAGGTGAAGCAGTGGGTCAGAAACCTCTAGCAGCCTTTGCAGAAATATTTATTTTTGTGACATTTGATGTTCATTGTTGCTTCTCTGTTTTATCTGAGATTGTAAATTTTCAGAGGAGCAGGGAAAAACCAGTTTACCAATGACAAGCAGATAAATAGATGGATGCTAAGGAAAAACCTTTATTGATAGGTAGAGGTTCAGAACAAATCATTCCTTCCAGAGCTATAACTAGCAGTTTTCGTGACCAGGGTCAGTGGCACTTGGATCTTACTGTGTTTCAGGGAGGCTGGGAAAGGATAAATATAACAAATACAGAGAAATATGGAAAGACTTAAATGAACTGATGCAATTGTGAAGTAAGCAGGGCCAGGACAATGACTACCACAAGTTAAATGGAAAGAACAAAACAATCAAAGCTGAATGCTACAAAATTATAAAGAACAAACTTGACCCCAAAGAAGAACTAAGAGAAGACATCTTTCTTGTTCCTTTATAGAAGTCAGAGTCCATGAATGTGATAGATCAGATTTTTTTCAACGTATTGATTGATTTTGCTGAATTTTTTTCCCTTTTAATCCTTTTTTTTTTTTTTTTTTGCTTTTTGCTGGGGTAATTGGGGTTAAGTGACTTGCCCAGGGTCACACAGCTAGGAAATGTTAAGTGTCTGAGATCAGATTTGAACTCAGATCTTCCTGACTTCAGGGCTGGTGCTCTAACCACTGCTCCACCTAGCTGCCCCCTTTTTAATCCTCTTTTAAAAAATTCTTTGTTATAAGAGATAGCTCTCTGGAAGAGGAAATGGGAAAAAAATACCAGGAGAAATCTAGCCAATATTTAAAAAAAAGGATCATCAAGAAGAATCAACTTTTTAAAAATTCCAGAACTGATAAACATGGTCAAGAGAGTTTAAGGAACTGAGGAAAAACATCACTTTGGATTAACTGGTCACTCAACCTCTTCAGCAACTGGAAATTTGCTCATCCTGGAGGGGTTTTGCTTATCTCCCGAGTCCTGTTGCTTTCTAGATCTTCTGGGTTTCCTTTAGACTTATTTATCCAAAAGGGGAGCCCAGCAAAATATTCTTCCCTTGGTTATACTCAACCTCTATAAATCTCCCTGGGATTATTCAAAGACAAAGCAACCTACCCAATTTAAAAGGAAGATTAAGGTTGTTCTAGGATAATGCATTTAACAGAAACAGAAACCAATCAGGCCCCAGGACCTGACCTGGAATTGAAGAGAGTCTGTCTGTTAGCCCTTGCAGCCCAGCAGTGAGGGAGGGCTCACCTTCTCCACCCCCAGCCCCTTACTCCCCCATACCTTGTTACCATTGATTTCCACTGAAGAGGTCAACATGGCCTCGGGGGAAATTTAGCCCTGCACCTGGACCTCTTCTTTCAGACATAATATGGGGCCAGCCCATATCACTTCTAGCCTGTGACTTCAAAGGTGTTTTTTTTCTCCCCTCTATTACATTTGGACTCTGGGTATATTTAATGGGGTGTGTTAGAGCAGAACAGTCCGTAACTTGGGAGCTTTCTATCAAGATTAAACAGGTGCATAATCCTTCTTGAGCAAGGTCTGGCAGCTGCAACAGCTGGAAGATTTCCCTTCTCAGTATACACTCATGGCTCCTTCTCTTTAGCCTCGGGTTTCTGGTGATGGCTCTCATGGCTTTCTGTTGGGGGCAAAGAGCCGCCCCATTGATTTCTTCCCTCTTGTGGGGAAAGCTGCCCACTTTTAAGAAAGGGTCTCTTCTCCCCCATCACATATTAAAGCAGGTTCTGATAAATGTTGGGGATCTTTAACAGAGTCTCTCAGGGAAGCAGGGTCCTGGGGGATGATGGCGACTAGTCAGGCAGTTCTGGGATGCTCCCCCACCTCTCTCCATGGCTTGGGCAGGGACCACCCTGGGGGTGGGTGAGGGCTGCTCCTAGGCTCGGGCCCCTGGATTTTCTTTTTTCCCTTTTGCTAGAGGAGTCTCATATCATCTTATAAAGTAAACACCATTGTAAGACAGCCTGACAGCCCCGAAGGATTTCCATTGGCCAGTGATTGATGGGCCCAGGAAGGAATCGTAGGGATTCTGCATCAGGAGCCCCTCTCCCCTGGCTCTAAAACTGACCCTGTTAGCACAGGCTGACTTGGACCATTTGTCTCCAGAGTGCCAAGGGATTTTCAAACAGCTGTGGATCCAACCATTTCAAATGGGAACATATTTCTGGTTTGTGGTAAGAATAACACATGTGCTGGAGAAGCTGGCCTCCCAAGTCCTGCGGCAGTGGGTGGGGCTGGCGCCTCCTGGGCTCTCCTCCCCAGTCCCCAAGCGGTCCCTCTGCCAGAGCCCGCCATTTGTCTCCTCAGTCCCCCCTTCACCCTTTCCCCTAAATGGCAAAAGCACCCAAACTAACCTGTCCTGTCTGTTCCTTACTCTTTAATGTATTCCCAGCTGACTACATTTCTCTGAAGCTGGACTGAGGATGGGGGAAGGAGTCCCCCTTATTTGCCCCCCTGGGTTGCTGGGAATCAGCTTCATGGCCAACCTGGGTCTCAGATCCAAGGACCTACTATAACATTAGAGCAAAATGCTTGTCGTTTTTTATCTTTCTTCCCTTTCCCCTTTCCTTTTCTCTCTTTACAATTTGTTGCCTTTCTTCTCTTTTTTTCTTTTCTTCCTCTTCTTTTCTCTCTCCCATCTTTCCCTATCCCTCTTTTTTTCCCTCTTTACTCTCTGTTCTTTCTCCATCCTCTCCCCCTTTCCTTCTCCCTTCCTTCTCTCCCCTCTCCATTCCCTTTCTCCTTCTCTTCTTTTTCCCTTTGGTGGGATTCTCTCCCCTTGCCCTCCCCAAGGATGCCGGGAGCCTGAGGAAATGCTGAGTACCCCAGCCATGTGCCTGAATCCAGCCTGGGGTATTAGTATTAAAAATGCAAATGCTGAAGAGTCAACAGGATGTAGCAAGCAGCAACACCCCCCTCCCCATCTCCCTGCTGCACACCCAAGCTAGGAAAGCCTTGCCACAGTAACAAGGATGGACCTTCTTCTCATTTACATGGCCTGGGACTCCTTCAAGAAGAAGCCTAATGAATACAGCCTGGCTGCTTCCCCAGCAGTGACTCAGCAGCCTCAGTAATGAGGCCACCTGGCTCCTCTTAAGAATCTGTGAGAGGTTCAGTTCACTTGCCTCTGACGGCTCAGGTAAGTGAGAGGCCTGGATGCACTGCCATGATCTCCACACTGGCTCCTCTGGTGCTCCGCCCAGAGCACTTACTCCCTGCCTCTCCTCCTCGAGCCTTGGGGGTCTCAGCAGACCCTTGGGACTCCCTCTCTTTGTGTTCCAGATGGGGATGGGGGAAGGCAAGCTAGAATGCTGTAAATGGATTAATACAAGGAAAACAGAGAGGAGGGAGGGAGAGAGAGAGACAGAAAGACAAAGAGAGACAGAGACAGAAAGACAGAGACAGAAAGACAGAGACAGACAGACAGACAGAAAGACAGAGACAGACAGAGACAGAGACAGAAAGACAAAGACAGAGACAGACAAAGATAGAGACAGACAGAGATAGAGACAGACAGAGATAGAGACAGACAGAGATAGAGA
>JAJPUD010000202.1:766225-816984 GCA_023553655.1 Myrmecobius fasciatus | reverse complement strand
GACGGAGAGACAGAAAGACAGAGACGGAGAGACAGAAAGACAGAGACAGACAGAGACGGAGATGGAGAGACAGAGGCAGACTAAAACAGAGAGAGACAAAGACATATAGAGAGATAGAGACAGAAAGACAAGGAGAGAGGCAGAGACAGACAGAGACACAGACTAAAACACAGAGAGACAAAGACAGAAAGACAAGGAGAGGGACAGAGGCAGAGAAACAGAGAGACAAAAAGAGACAGATAAAGACAAATGGAGGTGGAGACAGAGAGGGGCAGAGACAAAGAAAGAGACAGAGAGAGACAGAGACTAAAAGAGACATAAAGGCAAAGATACATGGAGATAGACACAGACAGAGAAACAGATAGAGAGACAGACAGAGAGACAAAAAGACAAAGACATGGAGATGGAGACAGAGACAGAAAGATCCAGAGAGAAACAGAGACAGAAAGAAAAAGACAGACGGAGACAGAGACAATCAGATTAACAGAGAAGGGGTGGGAGGTAGAATCAGGCCAGAGAAAATGGAAGGAAAAGAGATGAGTAAGAGTGAAAGGGAGGAGGGTAGGAAAACATAGGAGCAGAGACAGATAAAAGGGAAACTGAACAAAACAAATAAGAGGGAGTGACTGAGGTGGAAACAAAGATAGAAAAGATAAGAAATAATAACAGAGCAAGAGGGAGGCAGAAATAGACGGGGAGAACAAATAAGAGAGAAATGAGAGAAAACAAGAGAAAAGAGGCAGAGGTGAAGCAACTCAGAGAAGGAGACGCCACGGAGAAGCCCCGATGGGCCCCGTAAGCACCACGTGAGGTGGGAGCCCCCTGGAGCAGCCTAGACGGCGAGAGCAGATTGTGGAGGTCCAGCGGGCCCTTCAGGCTGGCACCAGGTGTTTCTCATCTCTGAAACTCCAGGTGAAGGACAGGGGGGAGGCCCCGAGGCCCCTGCCCGGCCCCTTTCTCGCTCCCTCCTCCCCCTCCATCTCCCTGCCCGCGATTTCTCCAATTTGGGCTTTGTGCGCAGGGCCCTCCTCCTCGGGGAGCTGGCCCGGCTCTTTCATTCCTCGCAGCCAGACTGGTTCCAGAACCCGAGGCCGGCCTCAGCATCCGGCTGAGCTTCGCCAGGCGAGCAGCAAGTGAGCAGGGCGGCCAGCAGCTTGTGAAAGGGCTCCCGTGTATGGCTTCCCTGCCCTGATCCTGGCCATAGCTGAATCGGTGCCATCGTCGCCACTCGGGGAGGCTCGCAGGTGGCAGGCCTTCTTCCCTGGAGAAGTGCCCACACAGCTTTCCCCTCCTTCAGCTGTATTTCTGGGAAGTCGGGGTTGATTATCCCAGCTGGGCAGAGCTCAGTACCACTAAGGCAGAGGCGGTCACCGGCCCGGTCCCCCAGAGACCGCAGAGTCCGGGAGGCGGCAGACCCCAGCCTTTCCTGCCAAAGATGGTGGGCAGGGTAATTTTCTTTGGCACCTGACTTCCCTCCCTTCCATCTGCGAGACCCGCTTCCAGCCTCAGGAGTTGGCAGCTGTCACCCGTGCCCCTTTCCCATTTATAAGCAGGTGATCGGAGTCTCCTGGACTGCCCCTCTGCCCACCCTCACCTCCCAACAAACGGCAGGTAGCCGGCCCTTGCACCTCTGCCCCAGTCCCCCGCAGCGTCACCAGGAAAGTGCTGTAACTTGGTGTGTCATTTAAAAAAGATCGGAGGGGCATGACAACTAAGAGGAGAAAATGTTTACTTTCGGAGGAAAGGGGAGAATGAGCAATGGAGTCTCCTCTATGGCAACTAAGCTGAACCTGGAAGGAAAAGATACGTTTCAGTAGGCAGGGGTGAAGTTGGGGAGCCCTTTCTGGGGCATGGGGTACTCTGTGTGCAAATACATAGAAGGGGGAGAGGATGGCATGGGGCTTGGCTTAAAGCCAGTCAGGGCCAGTTGAGTAGCTGTGCCATGGTTCTCTGCCAGCTGGGTTTCCATCAGGCTGCCTTCAGCACAGGGAGATGACATTGAGAATTAGGAAGGGGATGCATTAAATCCTGGGAACATACAGGGGGCTCTAAGTCCTGAGGGGTGGGCATGGAGAACAGGACTCACAGAAAGAGAAGGTGCAATGACAGCTGTCTTTAAATGACTTCAGACGAGCGTTTGCCACACACTTTGAGAGACCCTCTAATCTCAACTTGCAAGTGAAAAGAACTTGCATGGGGGAGAGGAAGACCTGACTGCTGTGCCATGTGGGGAAAGTCACTTTTAACATCTCTGCCTTTGGGGTTTCCCTCCAGCTTTTAAAATTCTAACCAAAGGATGCATTGAATTAAAATGAGCATTTTTACTGGTTGTGAAAATGGACCCCAAAGCACAATAATCTCTAACCTATGGAGACCTTTTCTAGTCTCTAAACTGTTAGTTTGATCCTTTAAGTTCCATTTTGAAGGAAGAGAAAGGATTGTTTTAGGTAGCACCTAACTCATTAGAATACAGTTTAGTCAACAGTTATTCTAGGTTCAAATTATCCTGTGGGTCTACATTTTAACAACAGCTCATGGGCCCCTACTAATGTATTCGCTTTTTGTAGCTAGTCAGAAGATACAATTGGTTCAAATCAAAGGCATTTACTGAAATGGTTTATTAATAAAAGCAATAAGCTATTTCTCCCACAGCCCCATGGCACACTTACACACCATGCCAGTGAAAGGGCAAAGATATATATAAGTGGAACGAGGGCACACATGCGAAGGGATACACAGAGAGGAAACAGCCTTGGACAGCAATGTCTCCAAGTGATATAGTTGTACAATTCTAGCTGATGCTGGTATTGTCACTACTGGACATTTTCCCATCAGTATTCTCTGGACATTGTGAATCGAGATAGATAAATTACTGTAAGTTAATTAATAGTATATAAATGTATGTAAATAGAGTATATAAATATGTAGTATATATGAATGTATACAAATAGAGTATATAAATGTATAGTATATATAAATAAAATATATAAATGTACTCATCTGCATTATAGTCAGGCAGAAAGGTATAATGAATAAAACCAGATTTGGAACAGCCATCACATCTGGGTTCGAATCTTGACATACTAGCCATTTATTAGCTTACTACTTAGGTAAATTACTTAGCTTCAGTTTCCTTATTTGTAAAATAGAGTTAATAATAATACCTACTTCATAGGGTTGTTGTGAAGATCAGATGAGACAACTTTGTAAATATGAAAGCCTTATATAACATTTGTATGAATAAAATTGACATAATATAAACTAATTTTAATATAAGTAAAATCATGTACTAAAAAAATAAAAACCAGAGATTTTATTGATACAGGGAACTCTTGAGGAAACTCTCTCTCCAACCATAGGCTGGTTCTACCTTCTCTGAATTGTTTTCAACCTTTTAAAAGATGACTTCCAATTTTTTGTTATTTCTTTCTTCTTCTTTCCCCACCTCAAGACAGTAAGCGATCTGATTTAGGTTATAAATGTACAATATTAAATATATGAAATGTATAGTCTTTTTTTTCCTTTAGTTTTCAACATTCACTTTTATAAGATTTTGAGTTCCAATTTTTTTCTCCCTCTCTTCCCCCTTTTCCATCTTCCCAAGACAGCCAGCAATCTGATATAGGTTATAAATGTACAATATTAAACATGCAATGTTAAGAGAATTACTCAGAATACTGAAGGTCAAGTGTCTGCCCAGGACTTAGAAGCCCCTGTATCAAAGTGAGAAGTTGAACAAAGTCTTCCTGGCTCTGAAGTTACCATTTCTATGTGGCTTCTCATAAATCAATAATGATGGACATAAAGATCAGCTGAAATCTTAACGGGCCTGGGTCTTATTGTTGTTCAGCCATTTTTCCCATCGTGTCCAACTCTTTATGACCCCATTTGGGGTTTTCTTAGCAAAGATTCTGGAGTGGATTCCCATTTCCTTCTGCACTGGGCCTGATTCTGACATTTAATCAATTCCTTCCATGCACATTTATTAAGCACCTACTATGTCCTAAACACTGAGGATACACAGACAAAAGCGGCATAATCCCGTTATTAAAGAGTTAATTCCTTCTATAAAGGAGCTAAGAAAATTTCTAGGAAGCTGGCTACAGATACTGTGAGATCATACGCAATAAACTTTTTGGAATGTCCAACACAGCAGACATTGATGAAGTACCTACGATGTGGTCGAGTGGAAAGATTGTTAGATTTGTGACCAGGGAACCTGGATCCCATTCCAGCACCATCATTTCCTTCTGCAATCTTGGCAAGTCATGCTACTTCTGTGTGACTCAGTTTCCTTATTTGTTAAAACAAGGACATTCAACCAGGTGACTTCTGGCTTCTGTATCTGTGACTGGTGTGCAAAGTTCTGCTTGGGAGCTGGGAGGGGGAAAGTGATGATAAAATACTTCCCCTGCCCTCCAGAAGCTTATTAGCCACTGAGGGTCTGTAGTATTTTCCCCAAAGGCAAGAACCCAGGAATGAACCTGGCAGCTGTTTCCCTTGGAAAGGGAAGTTTCAAAATGAAAACTATTTATAGGCATCTGATTTTAGCCCTTTCATTCCTTAGATTATTTTTATTAACTCTGTAGTCCTGGACAGCACATTGCAACTAATCCCCTCGTGCTTTCCCTTGCTCTGCCCAGTCGGAGCCCTCTCTCCTTCCTCTCTGTCTGCTCACACGGGCCTGGCTTGCTCACCTGGCCTCCATCACCCTTTCCTAGGACTCTGCATTTTCTCCTGGGTAAGTGGCGTCTCGGAGCCCGAGAGATGCAGCTGTCTCATCGAGCTTTTCCTTTAAGCAAAATGGTCTCAGCATCCCCCTTTGGGGATGTTTATGTTCCAGGACTCCACAAGCAACAGAGAAGGGGCCTCCTGGGCTCAGGGGCAGATCTCGGGATCCGCTGGGGTTCCAGGATGCTGCTGCTGCTGCTGGAGCTGTCATGTACCAGTGAGTGGCTGAAGGGTGGGAAGCCCGGCAGTCCTCATCCACAGGCACTTTGTTGTTTTTGCTCTCTGGCCAGTCCGTGGCTAGACAGTTTGCAGCTCCTTTCTTATTCTTGGAGACTGTCTGTCTCCTTTATCCCAGTTACTACCCCTTCTCTGACTTTGGGTTGCTCTGTTTAGTTCTCATTCACAGAAATACATAGGACCACTGGGCCTGGGCCTGAGCCTCTACTCTGGTCTGTGCCCTAGAACGGGGCCAAGTACACACGGAAAAAGTTAGGAGTTAGGGTTGGGAATGCTCTAGGGTTTTCTGTTTGATTAGCCAGCCATCTCTCTGTCTTATAACTTAGGAGTTTGGTTCAAAATGTAACCTCTCTCAGGATCTGCACGTAGAAATTAAAATGCCTGTGCACAGAAAGAGCTATTAAATGCTTATTTATATGATACAATTTTTTATTGATTGTATGTGTGCCATATAGTTTCTTATTCATTAAATATGTATATATCCATAGATAACTATGTATATAAGCATATATCTATTATTGATTAACCATTTATCTATTTATGCATCTGTCTAATTATCTATATATCTATCTATTCACTCTCTTTCTCTCTCTGTCTCCCATCTATTCACCAATCTATCTAACCATTTTTCAACTATATATCTATCCATCAGTCATCTATGTATCTATCCATCCATTACCTATCTATCCATCACCTAGCTATCCATTAATCTATCTGTCTGTCTATCCATCCATCCCTCCATCTATATATTATCTATCTATCCATCCATCCTCTATCATCTATCTATGCATCTCTATCATCTAGCTATCTATCCATCATCTATCTATATCTCTGTCATCTATCTATCTAGCATCTAGCTATTCATCCATCCATCTATCTATCATGTAACTTCATTCATAATCTATCATCTATCCATCCAACATCTATCTATATCTCTATCATCTATCTATCCATTCATCCATCATCTAGCTATCCATCCATCATTTATCTATCCACCTATCATCTATCTATCCATACATTATCATCTTCATCATCATCATCATCATCATCATCTCTCTCTCTTTCTCTTTATTTTGTATATCAAAATTGTGATTTTAACTAGGTAGGGAGCTCCCATTGAAGAATTTCCTCTACCAGTGGAGTTCACAATCTTCTTGCAGTTTAAGGATATAGGATTACTCATTTAGGGCTAGAAGTGACCTCAGAGGCCATATAGTCCAACTCCTTCATTTTGCAGATGAGGAATTGAGGTCTTAGGGCATTTCAGTGTCTTGTCCAAGTTCATGTAGGAAAGTACCAGAGGTTAATTTTGTTGCTGTGGTGGGGCAGCTAGGTGGCACAGTGGATAAAGCCCCAGTCCTGAAGTCAGGAGGACCTGAGTTCAAATCTGCTCTCAGACACTTAACCCCAATTGCCTCAGAGAAAAAAAGAAGTACCTGTTCCTACTATCTTCAGCTTGAGAAGAGTATGACCCAGACAGTCTGGCAGCTTTTATGGGTTTCCAGAGAGAACAGTGCCCTGGGGAGCATTGGGGTAGATCCAGCAGGTCTAAGAATTCAGAACATGGATGCAATTTTATGCAACAAATGTCAAAGTGCCATGAGTGTTTGGCAAAACCAGGATGGCCACCACCAATTTATTTCTGTTACCCAGCACAGCAAAACACAGGAGATAATTTTCTTAGGAAAATTCTGTTTCCTCATAATGGTTCATAATCCATTCTGTGTTTTCTGCCAGGGCAGGTTTCTGTAAACTTTGCATCAGAAACTCATTTTTTTCTTTTGCTTTTAACAGATTTTTTTTTAGATAGCTTTTGTTTTTCATTACCCAGACTCCCCCTCCCATCCTGGAGAGCCATTTCATAATAAAGAATGTTTCTTTATTTTGGTAAATAGTGTTTTATTTTTTCCAATTATCCATAAAGACAGCTTTCAACATTCATTTTTTATAAGATTTTGAGTTTTGGGTCTTTTTCTCCCTTCTTCCCTTCCCAAGATAGTAGCAATCTGCTAGAGGTTATACATGCAAAGAATGTTTCTAAAGAATAAAAGTAGAAACAAAATCAGTAGAATCAATGAATACATTGAAAAAACATATCTGACATTATGTTTAATGTTTCACAACCAAGGACACTTTCTTCCCCTCACCCCAGGTTCAACAATTAACTCAAGGATAACCAGGTGAATTCTTTATTTGAACCCAGATTCTGAGTCCTTGAGTCCTAGCCTGATGTCAATAAAACAAGTCCTGCTGCTCCTTCTAATAGCTTACATTCTATCAGGGGAAACACTACATATATATTTATTTTATTTTATATTATATATATTATCTTATATATTATATATTTATTATTATATATTAAATATATATGTTTATATATAAAACAAATAAATGCAAGGTAATTTAAGCATAGGTAAGCCTTATCTAGTGGGTGACATTTGGACTGAGTTTTGAAGGAAACCTGGGAGAAGAGAATTAAATCATATTCAAATTTTTTTTTTAATCAGATTGAAAATGAGTCTCAGTCATGGGGCTGGAATATTTTTCTGTCCCTTCCAAATGCCCACTAAGTTTTTCTCCTTTTTGAGCAAGGAAAAAGAACTGAACGCAGGTCAGCTTCATGCTCCAAGGAGTTACTAGCTAAAAAAAAAGATAATTTTTTATCATCTGCATGGAATGAATGTGAGAAGGAAAGAGGCTTCAGCTGTGGGTGGGCAGCAGGTTCCCTCCCTGAGTTGCTGTGGCTCAGGATAAAAGCATCAAAGGGGATGCTTGTATTCCACGTGCCTTATGCCCTCTACATGGACTCAGGCCCTTTCCCAGCTCCTCCAGACTGGCCAAGCTGTCCTCTTGGTAGGTGGGGGTGCTCTGGATTTCCCCAACACTTCTTCTAAAGTCCCCTGGCCTGTTCCTTCAGGGCCTTTGGTAGACACTCAGATGATCAGGCTGTTTGAGCAAGGATGGATGCTACTTAAAGATCAGATAACATTTGCATTTTAATTGGACCCTCAGCTACTTAACTGGAAGGTGGAATTGAAGATGGAAGGTGGGAATTTAAGGTTCCCAGCAAGGCCTGGAGTGGGGAGATGGGAAATCACTTTGGGAAGGATCTGGAGCTCCCCAAAATATACCACGTGGGGGACACTGGCTGTCTCCCTAAATGGACATAAATTCTGCCCAAGGGATTACACTACTTCTCAGTAGATAATAACCTTGGAAGGCTGCCAGAGACAGAGGGAGGGAGGGAAGGAACTGGGCCATCGAGATCCTGGTCAGTCTCAATGTCAAGGCTGTGATTAGGCCCTTATTCCTGATCCCTGGGCTATGGTCCCAGGCGCCTTCATCCCTGACTTCTTTGCTCTGCTTAATAGGAATATCATCGTGGGAGCTTCTCCCACGTGATGCCCCATTTCCCCTTCTCATCTTGGCCTTGGCCATTCCCATGTCTGGAATCAGTCCCCCACTCAAGCCCCCCAAATCCCTTATTTCTTTCACAGCTCTTCTACCCCAACCCTCTTCTTGTCCCCAGAGTTTCTGTCTTCCCTCTTTGTATTTCTTTGGTACCTTATTTACATATTTCCAATTTCCTCCCAGGAAAGCTCTGTGAGGGCAAGGCTTGGGAAATAGAGGGCATTTAATGAATTTTTGTGGACTCACTAATGGTTGGTCTGAGCCTCCGTTCCCTAACCTTCCAAATAGAGTTCTTTTTCTTGGTCAGCTTTCACTTTGGGCACCTCTTCTTCCCCATCCCCTTTCAGCTGGTGGTGATGTCCATGTTTGTGGGCTCCTCAGGGTCCTGACCATTATGCAAGGTTGTACAAAAAATAAGGTGTTTTTCTTAAAGCTTTGTACCACAATTGCTCTTGTACCAGGGGTTCATCAGGGCCCCCTCCACTCCCTGATTAGCCAGAATACAAGCTTGGATATCTTTATGGATGGCTGTATATATGCTGTAAAAAAATAATAAATAAACCAACAAATAAAAATTTTAAAAAAAGATGGTTCTTTTCGGTCTTAATTTTATGATCTTACTCATCTGTAAAATGGGATAGTAATACCTTCCCAGTCTCTTTCATGGGAGAAAATGAAGGAATGCATGTATTTTGAAAACTGTAATGTTCTATTGAAGGAATAAACAAAATGAACAAAACCAAGAAAGGTTACAGTTGAGTTTGTTTAGCTAAGCCTTGGGGCTTCCTCAACTATTCTCAAGCTTATAAGCATTTACAAGAAGAGGGACCACATTAATGTACCTTCCTCTTAGACAGTGCTGCTTTCTCCCCCACTCTTTCTCCCCCACATTCTGCTTGTTTGAATTCCCAGGATCCATTTCTGAGCCCCCTCCTCTGCTCCCATCTGGCCACAGGCCTGGGGGGGGGACCGTCTTGCTTTGCCAGCTGTAAGGAGACTTGTGTAAATCATAACGACCTGAGAGGCCCTTGTCCTCTGATTTCACAAAAGCTCTGATCTCTCGCTCCTTGGGGAAGTCCTAATTGATTAATCCAGGGCCAGTTTCCTCTCATCTCCCCCAGAGCTGCTGCCGGGCCCATCCATCACAGGCCCCGATCACTGAGGCGATCCACCTGCGTTTAGGGTCACGCTCTGTGCAATGGCACTTGGTTGGAGACCCGTTATATCCCAGGGTGACCTCTCCTTCCGTGCTATTACCTTGAGCTGCTCTCAGACTGACACACGATCCCCACGTTTCCACTAGATTTTCCTGCCCAGCCCCATTCTCTCTAGAGTCCTCATGTGTCATTACTTCCTATATTATACTTTTTAGTTTCATGTGTTCCACCAAATTCCTCCCTCATGGATACTAATTTTTTTTAAAATGTTATTTATTTATTTTAAATTGTAATTTTAAATATTTTAAATTTAAATAATTTTTAAGTTGAATCTCCCTAATGTATTATAAGATTAACAAAGATAAGGACTCTCAAGTTTAAAAATCTTAGTATCCTCTGCCTTGTACATAGTAGGCACTTAATAAGTGCTTGGTGGCTTGACTCTCTGGTTCCTGTCGTTGTTCAGTCATTTTGTAGTCATGGCTGACTCTTCGTGACCCTGTTTGGGTATTTTTTTTGGGGCGCAGCCTTTTGCCATTTTTTTCTCCAGCTCATTTACAAATGAGGAAACGGAGGGGAACAGAGTGAAGTGACTTACCCAGAGTCACACATCTCGTGTTTGAGGCTGGATTTGAACTCTTGAGGACGAGCCTTCCTGACTCCCTCGGGGATCTATTTACCACATCGTTGCCCCTTCCCTGGTTTTTAGTCTTAGGGAGATTGCTTTATATCTTCAATGCTGAACCAAACAGGATGTTGTCGGCTCCCATTATCTGCATTGCAAAGTGACTTCAGGTTATGGGGTAGGATGCTCAGCATGATCATTCAGAAGTACAGGAAGTGCCAGCATTGCATCTGACCTCTCAGGATCCAATGCAGCTAATTAGCAAATGACTCTGGAGAGGAAGTGCCTCCATGATAGAAGGGCCGACCTCTCCCTGGAGTGGATGGTGTCTTGCCCAGCCTAGAACTGAAGAAAAATGGTGTGATGCAAGAATAGGCAATTATTATCAGATAAGGTGGCTCTGGTGTGTGCCCAATCTGCCCTCTACCAATGCAGATTGGCACCTGCTCTCCAATCTATGAGCTGTTTGGGCATTGACCCACCCTGTTCCCTATTTGTACAGAACCACAGGGTCCATGGAGATCACAGGTAGAACTTGAATCCGGGTTTTCTCGGTTCTGAGACTGATTTTCAGTTTTTGTATCTGTGGTCTCATTTGATTCTGGAAGCTACCCCCCACACACTTCCAGATGGAGAAGTCATTATTCCTCCCCTCCACCCAACCCCCATCTGTGTCTATGGAGGATGAAACTAAGGTAAAAAGGGGCTTCATGGAATTATCCAGTGCCATGAAACTAGCAAATGATAGCATTGAGATTTTTAGAATTTAGGTCTTTGGACAATAACTCCAATGATTTCCACGGGCTACTGATCTTTATTTCCTATGAAACCCTATGAGTTCATGAAGATCAAACTGTGTCTGGAGAATTATACCTTCAGTTCTACTTTTATGTCCAGCTGGAAAACCATCAGAATGGCCAGGAGTGATAGCAAAGGTGGGCAGTAGAATGGGGAAACAGAATCATGTATTGGGAGAGTTTGGAGATCACCACATCCAGTATTACTTGCATTACTTTACCTGTATTACCTTACCTGTATTACCCCATCCAGATGATATAATATACATTTCTTACCTGTATTACCCCATCCAGATGCTATAATATACATTTCTTACCTGTATTACCCCATCCAGATGATATAATAAACATTTCTTACAGGGTAAATCACATCTATGCCCAGAACTCTAGTTTCTCCTTTTCCTTTATAATTCTGAAGTAAGTATGATTAAGGTATGATAAGACTTCATTTCTCATGAAACTTGGGATTTCGAGAACAGTGCTTGTTGGGAGCAATTTCCTGGACCACATTTTCTAGCAGGCCATATTTCTGGGGATGGAATAGTAGTTTTATCAGGTGCATTCTGATAAGTAACAGGAGTTCCTCTTAAGTATGAAGTTTTAAAAGTGAGACAACTAAAGATGGAGGAAGGCAAGAGGGAGAAGCAAAATATAAGCTGCAAGTAGAGCAGGGAGGTAAGACAGAAGGGAACATATGGAAAATAATAATCAAGATATTTCTAAATCTAGGAGTCCTGTTAGAATCTTTCTCGGAGCTTCAGCAGATTGCTAGATTGTCCCAAGGGCTTTAAGCAGCTATCAGCCTGATCTCAGAAGTTTGTTTGGATCACTGCATTAAAGGCAGAAGTCAGGAAACTAAGCCTTTACCACTGAGCCTTCAGTTTTTATGAAAATGTATCTCTCCCCCAATCTGCTGATAGGATTACATGGAGAATTAGGTTATAATTCCCTGGAGCCTCTAAGAGGGTGTACCTGTTTGCATATGGAAAAAAATGAGAACTGATCTATAACTTGATTCTCTCTTGTTATTTATACTCCACCACTGTCTTAATTAAATGTTTTTACTATTGGATTTCTGGCTTCCATAGTCTGTTTGATAGAAATTTGTTGTGATTGTATGTATGTCCAGATACCCCCCAAAACCCATATTGAATCAAGTGAGGAGGCAGATCCCCAGAGTCATATTTCTTGGGGGTTTTTGGAGGCCCAGGGTTAGAGTGCCAAGGAGTTTTGCTGAATGAACTTCCTCCACCAGAAGCAGCAGAGAGGAAGAGGGAGAAAAAAAAATCCCACTTATTCCTTTGCTCTTACATTTCAGGCTATTGATGGGCCAGACTCTGGGACTCCACTGTAGTTTATGTTTAAATAACAGAGCTATTTCCTATCTCTTGTAGGGCTGAGTCTTTGGTGAACTAGAGTAATTGAAGAACTCTGGCCTCCAAACCACTTCTCTGAAGTGCTTAACCTATTCCCTGGTTTGGGAGTAAATTCCCTTTTCTAGGCTTCCTGGAAATATAAGCTCCTGGGGTTCCTGGGAGCACAAAGGAGGAGGGGGTGGGGTTAGAAAAGAAAGGGAAGTCAGGCAATAGGACCTTAGAGTTCATGTGCCCAGAGCTTATCAACTCATGGACCCCTATGGTAATCTGGTGAAACCTTATGGATCCTTCTGAGAATCATGTTCTTAAATGTATAAAGTAAAATGTGTAGAATTACAAAGGAAACTAATGATGCTGAAATTAGTTATTAAATATATTTTTTTTCCAAGAAAAACTCACAGATCCCTGAAATCTATTCCTAATTTGATCCAACTGCCTCATTTTATAGACAAGGAAACCCTAGGTCAGGGAGGTTGGGTCCTGCCCAGGGTCACGAAGGCATTCAGGAGCAGAGCCGGGATTCAGAGCCTTTGATTCCAAATCCAGCCCTGTTTCCACTATCCCACAATGCTCTACCCTGGCTTCATTCACTGAATGAAAGGGCAAAGTGCAGCATCAATCATAGTCTCAGTGGGATGGGAAAGTCTCCATCCTGATTGGCGGCAGCAGCAGAAATTCATCCCCCCTATCCACACCAGGTCCCTGTGGGGCCACCTGATCTACTGTGGGCTTCTCCTGGCAGGAAATGCCAAGAACCACATGGGATTCCTGGCTACCCCTCCCAGAATTCTGCTCCTACACGCAATGGCTGTCTTCCTAGGGATTTTATAATGTGTAGACCCGACCTGGGGGCCATTCTATTCTTGATAGCTTCTTGTACCAAGCAGTTTAGATGGAGGAATCAAACCTGTCCTGCCCACCTGCATTACAGTGAGGGTGGGCATTGGGACAGAGTTTTCCCCCTGACCCCAGCTGGTGAGCAGCTTATGCCTTGAAGCATGAGGATTAATAACCCTGGTAATTTTATTCTAGTCAGATGCGGTTTATTGGCCCAAACAGCTAATCCTTTCTGCATTCGGTTCAGTTATGAAATATGATGCCTGGGGGCTGTCAGAGGCAATATTTCCTTAGAAGCATTGGGCTGGTTCCTAGGCGTTCTCTCCTTTTTCCCTCTTGCTGAAGGGAGGAAGCTTCTTGCCCACGTTGAATTGTTTCCTGCCTGCTGGGTGTTCCAACCCTCAGCGAATTAGATTGGGAATGGGAGGAGAAGGGAGAAGAAGAATGGGGGAATTGGGGTGTCTCTTTGAAAAACCTAGCAGCAGTTCATAAAAATGATGTTTTTGAGAAGTAGACAAGGAGATTTTTGTTGTTGTTCTCTAAGGGTGGTTCATTTGGGTGGCCATCGATTGAGAAAAGTGAGTATTCAAGATAAGGTCAAAATGGATTCATGATCTAGGCATAAAGAATGATATTATAAACAAATTAGAACAACGTAGGATGGTTTACCTCTCAGACCTGTGGAGGGGGAAGGAATTTGTGACCAAAGAAGAACTAGAGGTCATCATTAATCACAAAATAGATAAGTTCGACTATATCAAGTCAAAAAGTTTTTGTACAAACAAAATGAATGCAGACAAGATTAGAAGGGTAGCAGTAAACTGGGAAAATATGTTTACATCCAAAGGTTCTGATAAAGGCCTCAGTTCTAAAATATATAGAGAATTGACTCAAATATATAAGAATTCAAGCCATTCTCCGATTGATAAATGGTCAAAAGATATGAACAGACAATTTTCAGATGAAGAAATTGAAACTATTTCCGGTCACATGAAAAGGTGCTCCAAGTCACTATTGATCAGAGAAATGCAAATTAAGACAACTCTGAGATACCACTACACACCTGTCAGATTGGCTAAAATGACAGGAAAAGATAATGATGAATGTTGGAGGGGATGTGGGAAAACTGGGACACTGATACATTGTTGGTGGAACTGTGAACGGATCCAACCATTCTGGAGAGCAATTTGGAACTATGTTCAAAAAGTTGTCAAACTGTGCATACCCTTTGACCCAGCAGTGTTTCTACTGGGCCTATATCCCAAAGAGATCTTAGAGGAGGGAAAGGGACCCACATGTGCAAGAATGTTTGTGGCAGCCCTTTTTGTAGTGGCAAGAAACTGGAAACTGAATAGATGCCTATCAATTGGAGAATGGCTGAATAAATTATGGTATATGAATGTCATGGAATATTATTGTTCTGTAAGAAACGATCAGCAGGATGATTTCAGAGAGGCCTGGAGAGACTTGCATGAACTGATGCTGAGTGAAATCAGCAGAACCAGGAGAACATTATACACAGCAATAAGACTATACAATGATCAGTTCTGATGGACATGGTTCTCTTCAACAATGATGTGATTCAAACCAGTTTCTATTGTTCAGCGAAGAAGATAGTCATATACATCCAGAGAGAGACCTGTGGGAACTGAGTACGGACCACAAGACAGCATTTTAACGCTTTCTGTGAATATTTCCCTGCATTTTGTCTTCCTTCTTAGGTTGTTTTTTTTCCTTCTCTCTTTCTAGATCTGATGTTTCTTGTGCAGTAAGATAATTGTATAGATATGTATACATATATTGGATTTGTCATATAATTTAACATATTTATCATGTATTAGATTACCTGTCATCTAGGGGTGGGGAGTGGGGGGAAGGAGGGGAAAAACTTGGAACAAAAAAAATTTTGCAAAGGTCAATGCAGAAAAATCACTCATATGTTTTGTAAATAAAAAGCTCTTAAAAATAAAAAACAGAGAAAAGTGAGTATTTTTAGATTATAGAATAGGAACAGGGGATAAAAGCCAGACCTATCAATACCTGCATTGATAAGATTTATGCAGATCTAGATAGTTGTAGTACTATAGGATATGGAGTAGGGACAAGGGCTCTTGACTTGGAGAACTGATGAGTTCTTTATCAATACAAGTTGGCACTTTTTTTTTTTTGCAACTTAGAACTTTAAAGCCTTGCTTAACCCCAATTACCTCAGCAAAATAAATGAATGAATAAATAAATAAAATAAAGTGTAAGCTCCTAGAGAGCAGGAACTATATTGCTTTTTAAAAATAAAAGAACTTTAAAGAGTCACTATAGGGCAGAAGAGATCCTAAAATGTAACTGGGGAATATTTGAGAAAATAAATAAAAATACAATAAATCATAGATAATATCACATTTGAAAAATAAGTCAATGGGTAGCCAGCAAGGATCCTTTTATGTTTGGATTGCTGTTCAGCCATGCTCAATTCTTTGTGTCCTGTCAATACTGTCCATGAGGTTTTCTTGGCAAAGTTACCAACGTGATTTGCCATTTCCTTCTCTAACTCATTTCTCAGAGAAGAAAACTGAGGTTCTTAAAGAGGGTTAAGTAGCTTGTTCACGGTCACACAGGGCAGATTTGAACTCAGGCCCAGCCCCTATTCACTGAGCCACCTGTCTGCTCCAGCCATTCATGGATTAGTGGCCCTCATTTCTATCTATATGAGTTTGACACACTGGCTCAGGAGATGGAGAGCCATCTAGTATTTGTCAGAAATAACCCTCAAACTCAGGTCTTTTTTAGCTCTTAGGTGGATTTTCCACCCATTTTAGTCCATTAGCTCATTTCTTGTTGAGAATTTGAGATATTTGCCAGGCGTGGGAAGTGGGGGAGAGGAGGTGCTTGGGAAAGGAACAACGGCAGGTGGGATCGTTCAGAGTGATTTTCCTTGGAGATCCTAAGCTAGGCAACTTAAAGGGCTGCTGCTGATGAAAGGATTTCCAAGGCCAGGAGGAGATCCCCTTGGATTTCCTCCCCAGCTCAGGGTTTGTAACAGTAGGAGCTGTTCCCTTGTAGCAGGAATGTGTGAGTCTGGACCCTGAGGAAGCTCCCTCCCCTCCCAGAGAGAATGTCAGGCAGGATTCAAAGGGGGCTCTTGTCCTTTTCAGCACAGAGGACACCAGTCATGGGCCTGCAGGGCCGGACGATGGGTAGCCAGGATCTGCCAGTTCCTAGGAACCACTGTCCAGGGGCAGCAGGCTTCTGCTACTTCCTACCTTGGGGGAAGAACTCCCAGGTTTCCCCATCAGCCCTTGGGGTTCCTTGGCCAAAATAAGGGAGCAGCTTTTGATAGGGGATGACCACTGTGCAGAGAAGACAATTTCAGAACAAAGAGCAAGAGGAGAAAGAAAAGGGCTTTTCTGGAGACATTCTGGGTCTCTGGCAGCAAGGAATTCTCCCCTCAAAAGCTCAGCTTCGCCGCTTCAATGACCCTTCCCCTGCTACTACCAGGTGATGGGCACACAGGCCGGTGGTGGTCATCCTGGCCCAGGACCAATCACCAGCTAAGCAGAAGGCATGGCACATGAGGAGTCAAAGGCACTAGTTCCCCCTTGATGTACAACTTCAATGTGCACTCTCCACGGTGAAATGCCAGGCTGGAGTGCCAGGCCTCCGCCCAAGTGGGTGAGCTCATTTTCAGATCAACAAGGACCAGCCCTCTTCCCTTCCCCACCCCAGTCTCCCATTCCTTCTTCCTTCCTCCCCCCTTCTCTTTTCAAATCCAAGTTCAAAAGGCAAGGGAGGCTAAACAAAGCTCTGGACATTCCAGAAATTAAAGCAAGCAAATAAACAAACAAAAAGTGAATCTGCCCCAGGATCTTTGGAAGAAGTTTGGAGGAGAAGTAGGCAGCAAGCCCTCATTGATGTGGGAATCCTAGGCTGCTGTCTGCTGCTCCATCCAACTGGGCACCGTATTTCATCAAGCTTGCCAACAAGCTGGAAAGCTTCTGGAAGAATGGGATGGTGAAAGGGACTAGAGATCGGAGCAGATGAGATTTCTTAAGGAATTGTTGAAGAGAAAAGAAGACTTGGGTCAGGGGGCACATGAGAGCTTCAGTTATTTGAAGGATTTTCCCATAGATTAAGGGCCCTTCTTTTTTAACACCAAAATTCTACTGCTCTTGTGGTTTAAAGTTAGGAAAGAAAGGTCTTCCCTAGAATATTAGTCATCTCCTAATTGATCTCCATGCCTGGAATCTTTCCCTATTTCAATTCACATTCTGTCTAGTTGACAAACTGATTTTCTTAATGTTTAGGTCTTCCTATGTCACTCCTGATCTCTGTAAACTCCAATAGCTCCCCATTACTTCAAAGATCAATTATCTGACATTTAGTGCTCTTGACAATGCAGCCCCCACTTGCCTGTTTAGTCTTATTATGTATTCTTTTTCATTTTACACAATGGTCCAGTCGTTAACCTTCTTTCTTTTTTTTAAATAAAATTCTATCTTTACTCTCTACTCCTTTGCATTAGCTGACCCTCGTGCTGGCAATTCACTACCTCCCAATTGCTGCCTCTTAGAATCCCAAATTTCCTGCAATAGTTCCATGGAAAGACCAGGTCTGGCTTTCTATTTCTTCATCTTTCAAATAAGGTTCCAAATTGATCCATGACTCTATGACGCATTTGCCAGCAGTTCTCCATCCTTTGCAGTCTGGATCTCAAGCATTTAGGGCACCGTTTTCTTCCCTTTTTCCAGGTGATTGGTCATTGATTTCCTCCCCATGCTTTGTACTCACGTCTAGAGGCAGACAGCTTTCAGCTGGTGACCCCAGAAATTTCACATTGTTTTATGGTGAGAAGTTCCCTTTTGGGAACACCATGACAAGTTTTTGTTTTTTACCAGCCCTGGATGCTTTATGTACCCATCTGAGCTCTCCATTGAGCTTTGCTCCTACCCTTGTCCTTTCCCAAAGTGCCTTAAGACTATTTTTGTAAACACGGCTCACAAATGAATTCCACAAGCGAGGCTCCCTTGATAATTGGTAGCTAACAGATGGCACACTTGAAGGTGTCTAGTTGTATTATCCAGTTCACAGACCAAAAACCTACATTAGGTCAGAGCTTTGACTAGTTTGGATAGAAAGGACCTTGTTCACGTGGTGTCTGCTTCCTTATCACGGGGCCTTCTTATCATGACTTTGGAGGGTGGGAATGGGCTGAGCTGTGGGTAAAGCACAAGCTATTACTTGGAAGAGAGGGGCCCATACAAGTTCAAAGTCTAGTTTCTCTTCTCCCCCAGCCCCATTTAAGGACGTGCCCACAGATCAGACTGAGCATTCACAGGCACGGGATCATTAAGGAAGTTATTTGATTCAGTGCCATGCTAGTAAACTTATTTTTGTCATTTTAAACTGGATCTCTGATTTTATTGGCATAGGACAGTCATTCTAATATAGACATGCAGCTGTTTTATGATTTATAGACTTAACAATTTGCCTCGGGGTACTGAGATGTTTAATAATGCACCCAGAGTCACACAGTCAGTATGTGTCAGAAGTGGGGTCTTCCTAACTGGGAGACTGGTTCTCTATCCAACCAGGCTGATTCCTAGTTGAGTCAGAGAACTTTTAATAATAATTCTATTTTTAAAAATGTATTGATGTCTTTTGTTTTGATATCAGTCATTTTCAGTAACATTTTCTCCCATTACAGATTATTTATGATCTCCCAGCTCACATTTTCATGGCTAATGTAATTTTTCAAAGGATGTTTCATGAATAGGAACGTTATTTAAAAGGATTGCACATGTTTAATTGATATTAGATTGCTTTGGGGAGGGGAGAGGTAAGGGAGGAAGAGGGGAAAATTTGGAACACAAAGTCTTATAGAAATGAATGTAGAAAATTATCTTTATGTGTATTTGGGAAATAAAATACTATTGAAACTAAAAAACAAATGGGGACATTAATCATTAGTTAATTGCTAATTATTATGCACTAGCTAACAAACTATTTATTTTCTTAAGTAGGTCCACGAGGGCAGTGTGGTACAATCGATTTCCAGTTAGGAAGATCTGAGTTCCAGTTTTGCCTTTGACAAATCCTGACTGTGTGACCTGGGGCAAGTAATTTAATCTCAGTGGTCCAAGCAATTATCTAAACCTATACATTGCATCGAACATTGATCGCAAGAGTGGGGGGAAACCCCCTACCAATGAAATCACAGATCTGGGCCCTTCCATAAGTAGGTCCCACCAACTTCTTCCTCCTAATCTTACTCATGTAATTACCCTTGCCCCAATCTTACTCATAACATTATTTTGGTTGAGGAAGCACCCCCCCCAACCCCCAGTTTAATTTTATGCATAGATCTTCATGGGTAAATACCAGCTTAACCACCAGTGGGTCTTAACCTGGAGCCCCCTTTTTAAAAAATTTGTTTTTTTCTTGGTAATTATTTTCAGTCATGTCCAACTCTTCATGACCCCATCTGGGGTTTTCTTGGCAAGGAGACTAGAGTGCTTTGCCATTTCCTTTTCCAGCTCATTTTACAGATGAGGAAACTAAGACAAACAGGTTAAGGGTCACCCGGCTAGAAAGTTTCTGAAGCCAAATTTGAATTCACAAAAATGAGTCTTCTTAACTCTGTCCCTGTACTCTATGCATTAGCCACCTGGCTTCTCTGGACCACCTAGCAATAACTATTTAATATAATTAGTTTCCTTGGTAATATTATATATTTTATTCATTATTACTCTTTCCCCCAATTTTGTTCATAATATTATTTTGACAAGACATTTCCCTGTCTTCCCTTCTTATTTTTATGCATGGATTTTCATGGGTAAATATTCATTTAACCATAGTTTTTAACCTTGGGCTATGAGCTTCTTTTTTTTTTTTTTAATTGAGAACTGTATTTTAATATAATTGACTTCCTTTGTAACCCTATGTAACTTATTTATTCATTTAAAATATAATTCTGAGAAAGGGTTCACAGATTTCATTGGACTGCCTGGGGATCCACAACACAAAAGGTGCTAAGAATCCCTAATCTAAAACACACACACACACACACACACACACACACACACACAGAGTGTCCAGTGTGGTACAAGTATACCTGGAGTCAGAAAGCTCAGTTTTAAATCTAACTCCTAAAGCATAAACCTGGTCAAGCTATTTCACCTCTCAATTCTTTATTTTCCTCATCTGTAAATTGGGATTGATCACATTTGCTCCAATCAGTCGGCCAATAACTCTTTATTAAGCACCTACTATGTGCCAGGCACTGTGCTAGGTATTGGGTTGTTATTAGGACAATGACATATGTGACCATGGACATTGAGTTGGACCTTGGAGGTCATCCAGACTAATCTCACTTTACACATAAAGAAAGGAGGTTAAGTCATTTGTCCCAACATCAGAGGCAGAAGCCAGCATTCTTTCCACTACTTCACTCTGACTCTTGTATAAACACAGGCAATTATAATCCTAATGAAGGGGACATTTCTTACTCAGATAACAATACTGTTCTTTTACCTTGGGCTTTTCTGTGACCCAGTTTTCATGGGGTGACCTGTATCAGTTTTCTTTTCTTTTCTTTTTCTTTTTTTTGACACTTGGAGAAAGAAGAAGGAAATATATTCTGCTTTGTATACAGAATTATAGAATCATAGATTTAGAGATGAAAGCCATCGAGTTCGACTACCTCACTTTATGGGTAAAGAAATTGAGGCACAGAGATATTAAGTGGCTAATAAAATGTGATAAAGGTATTAGGTGTCAGGGTTCCAGTTCCAGCCACAGTAGTTTGTCCATTGTGCCATGAAATGGTTGGTTTTTATTTTTTAATTGTACTAATTGTGTGGCCTTAGCAAAGTCACTTTATCTCATTAGGTCTCAGTTTCCCCATCTGTAAAATGGGCAGATTGGACTAGAAGAGCTTTAAAACCCCTTCTAGATTTAAGCAATCCTTGCTCCAGTTGTCTCAGTCTATGCTACAATCACTTCATGAGCAGAATTCAGGAACTACAAAAGAGGGTGTTTTGTGATGGGGGAAAAAGGGCTCCCCAACTGAGCGATCAGGAAGGAATTGTGACATTTTGGCTTTGGAGCATAAATTGGGGCTGGCTTTGGTGGAGAATGCCCATAGTCTTGGCTTCAGAGGAAACTGAGGGTGGTGGATCTCTTGTGTTTGGGAGTTTTGAGTTGCAGAAAGACTAAAGCCTATCAGGTATCTGCACTAAGTTGGGTAGCAAGATGGTAAATCCTCAGAAGTCATTAGGTCATTAGGCTCTTGCCAAAATATTCTGGAAAGACTCTGTTTCCCAGAGCTAAAATCCCAGCAAGCAGGCTGAGTTTGGAATAACAACAATCCTTTGTGCTCTGGATGATCTCATCTTCTGGCAGAGTATACAGTTTTGACCAGTACTAGGTGTTGACTGAGGGAGCTCCCCCTATTTTCTGGGGACTCAGGAGCCATCCATCACACCTCTTCACAGGTTCATACTTCTATGGAGGGCAAGTGAGTCCAGATTAGGAGGATGGCAAATCAGTCTAGATTAGGAGGGGGGGCAAATCAGTCCAGATTAGAAGGGGGTAAGTAAATCCACATTAGAAGGAGGGCAAGTGAGTCCAGTTTAGAAGGAGGGCAAATTAGTCCAGATTAGGAGGAGGGCAAGTGAGTCCGGATTAGGAGGAGGGCAAGTGAGTCCGGATTAGGAGGAGGGCAAATAAATCCAGATTAGGAAGAGGGCAAATCAGTCCAGATCAGAAGGGGGGCAAATCAGTTCATATTAGAAAAATGAAGCAGGTTAAAGCTTCCACACCATACCCAGTTGGGATCAGGTTCTCAAGTGGTCACTGCATGCTGTCCTGAGTGAGACAGGGAGACCCACTTTCCCAAAAAACAGAAGACGAAGGGTGAGGGAGCACATTTCTGCAATGGGGGACAAAAAGCTCAGAAGTGAGTGTGTGGAAGATGCATTGGGTTGTTAGAATTTAAGGCACCTTCCTGTTAGGGTCCAATTTGGGCTTCACCTCAGAGGATCAAAGCCCTAAAAAGTTGTAAAATACTTAGTCCTGATTCACAAAGGGAAAAAGAGAAGTGTTACAAGAACAGAATTTGGCTACTCCATTGGAAAGGCCAGTCTTTTCTTTTGGTTCACTCTCTGAGGTAGTCGCCTTTCCTGGGAAGTCAGACCTCAGCAGAGAAGAGCTATGGTGTAGAAATAGGAACAACCCCTGGGTTTGAGGTTTGCTCCTGCCACTTAATAGTGTGATCTTGGGCAAATTGGGGTGGGATGAAGTGGGTTCTGAGGTGCCTTTTAGCCCTTTGATTCATTGAGAGTCATGAATATTTATCACTCAGTGTTGCACCAAAGGAAACTGCACCTCCATCAATCTTTCTCCTTATTTGGGGGGGGGGAGGGAAATCTACTTCAAGGAAGAGGGTTGAGGAGAGAGAAAGGTAAAGGAGGATATCAGAAAAAAAACCCTCTCCCCAAAAGATACAACCCTTCCAGCTTTTCCAAGAACATTTTCAGTGGCTTAACCACCCCCAGCAAACTTTTATTTCTTTCTCTCAGAAAAAAAACTTGATGACGTCTCCTCTCAGCCTCCTTGCCTTGCTCCAGAAGCAAATGAAATCAGTTTGCCAATTCTGGGAAAGTCTGACCCTGCCCTGAGGGGACAAGTGTAATGATGATTAATAAGGGTGAGGATAATGGGACTTTGTGTCTGCTGGGAATTATCTCATTGGCCCTTACAGCATGGGGGCTTGAGAGTGGGTGGGGGTGGAAAGCCCAGACAACTATCTGGAGTTCTACTCTCATTCTACAGATATAGCACAGAGGGCTCGTGACCCACATAGCCCAAGAGGACTGAGAGCCCAGTGTCTCCACCCCCGATATCCTTTATTACCCAGAAATCTGTTGAGTTAGTTAAGCTCTTAAAATCTATGATCTCAGATTTTTTGAAGACCTGGAAAGGCCCTTAGAAAACACCCAGAGGGTCAGAGGATCAGAGGTTTGCAGCTGGAAGGAATCTAGTCCCACTCACTCTTTGCTCATTTTAGAGATTAGGATCCTGAAGTTCAGGGTGGTCGAATGGCCACCCCCAGTCTCCCAGGTGGTATTATGGGTGGGGTTTGAACCTGCATTTTCTAACTTCAGAGCTACTTTTCTTTCCACCCCCTCTTTTTGAGGATCTGAAAATGGAGAACCAGAGAAATGAAGCCTCTTATTCACAGTCACACATCACCTCCTTGATATGAGTACTCAAGTTTCCTTTGCATTCAGCATTTCCTTATTGGTCAAGTTTTTAGTGGCCCGGGAACAGGTCCTAGGCTTATTTCAGTGTGAGAAACTGAGGAAAATAACCAAGTTGTTCCTAGTACTTTGGGCTGGAGGAAGGTTACTGAGAGAATAGAAAGATGGGGATGGGGACCAATGTTCTAGGAAGGAATGATGTTCAGTGGTTGGGAAAGAAGCTTCTCAAGGTAGGATTTAGTCTGTGGGGCTTTGGGAAAGGGAGCAGGGGACTGCTCAAGGGCTTTTGTCTTATGAAAGGTGGAGTGGGTTTACATGGTTTATGCCAGTGATTCTCAAAGTATGGATTATAGACCCCCGGGATTCCCAGAGACCCTTTTAAAGGGCTTGCTAGGTCAAAATTATTTTCATAACAATAGGAAGACATTTAATTTCAAATGCAGCAAATATTGATGGAAATTAGTGGAAATAATCTATGCAAAAACTCTTTGGGGACTCCTCAATAATTTTTAAGAGTATAAAGGGGTCTTGAGACCAAAAAGTTTGAGAACCACTAGCCTATGATATCAGTATAAGGGAAGGAAGTACCCTAAACTCTGAGATAATTCTATTTGAGTCCAGGCTCAGTCTCATGTAGCCTCTTGGAGCCTCAGTTTCCTATCAAGAAAAGAGTTAAGAAGGGAGCACAGGTGACTCCTCACATGGCAGAGAGGACGTTCTCCTAGGACCTCTTGGTAGTACAGGTGAGGCAGGGAATTAATTACTGAATGGAGTAGCACCAGCAAAGAGGAGCCAAGGTGGGAATAGGACTGTGGGGCAGATTATGTGGTGGGAGTTGATGAGTGTGTGGGAATAGTGGCTCTAGTAACATTGTCCCTAATATTAGCTGTGTGAACCTAGGCAAATGACTTAACATCTCTGAGATGAAGTTAGTCATTTGTAAAATGGGAGAGAGGTGGACTCAAAGGCTGCCAAGTTTCTTTCCAGTTCCAAATTCCAGTGTTCTTATATCTATCTATCGTTCCTTCCCTCTCCATTGCAGTGAGTGCAGCTGTTCACAAGAATCTGGGTTGGGTGTATGGGTCATGGGAGCCCACCCACAGAGTACAGCAGAATTGGAGGGATAAATGATGAAATTTTGATAGGATCCAGCTCAGAGCCATTTATCTGATTTGGATGGGATGAGCTTATTTCCCATTTCCCACTGATAAGCAGGCAACTTTTTTAAGATTGTAAATGAAAGGACAGGAGCTGGTCTCCACTGGTGGAGGGAACAGTCTCACTGGGACAGAGAGATGGAGACAGAAAGGAGCAGAGAAAGAGACAGACAGAAAGGCAGAGATAGAGAGACAGAACAAGATGGAGACAGGGAGAGAGACAGAGACAGGGACATAGGCAGAGACAGAGACAGGGTCACAGAGAAAGAACATCTTATAGTGGATGCTGGGAGGACAGAAGATGGCATCTGCCTTCCCAACACCTCCTTATTTTTGGGTTTCACAGCTGAAATCTGCCAAAGTAAAAGAGCCCTTCCTCTACAACTTAGCACTTAGCACTTACTCCTCTCCTGGGACCACAGACTCTCAACTAATCAGCAGATACCATGCTCTTTTTTTTCCCCTTTTGGTAATACTGTTTGCTCTTTTTTTTTTTTGCTTCCACCTATTTGGTCACTTCTCAGTCTCTTTTGCTGGATCAATATCCCCTTTGCTCCTTGACTGTGAGTGTACCCCAACAATTGACTCTGTTCTCTCTTTTCTCTCTCACTTGGTGATTCCATCAGTTTCCATTAATTTAGCACCTCCTTGTATCTCTAGAGATCATTAGGTGGCTCATTAGAGAGTCAGGAAGATCTGAATTCAAATCCAGTCTCAGATTAGTTGTGTCTGACTCTGAGAAGACCCTTAACCTGTGACTCAGTTTGCCTTAGTCATAAAATAGGGGTAATAATAGCACCTACTTTCTAGGCTTGTTGTGAGGATATAATATTTGTTAATGCTACAGGCACAATGCCTATAATAGGTTCTTAATAAATACTTATTTCCTTCCTTCCTTCCATGAAAAGTGATTCTCAGAACTATATGTCCAGCCCTAGTCTTTCTCCTAGACTCCAATTCCATATAACTACTTGTCTATTACACATTTTGAACTGAATAATTTGGAGGCATCTCTATTTAACTCAACAGTGTACAAAACATGTTTTTCTCTCAAACTTCTCCCTCTTCCAAATTTTCCTTTTTTTGTTGAAGGTATCACCATCCTTTCAATTAATCTGCGTTCCTCCCCTTGGTATCACCCTTGACTTTTTTCTCATACTCACCACATATATCCAATCAATTGCCAAATTTTAATATTTCTGTCTCTCCAACATCTCTTGCCACATCTCTTTTTCTTGATTGACAGTCTTGGTTGAGAAACTCATCACCTAAATGATTTCTTTTCTTTTTTTTGGCGGGGAGAGACAATTGGGGTTACATAGCTAATAAGTATCTGAGGCCAGATTTGAACTTCGGTCCTTCTGACCTCGGGGCCAGCGCTCTACCCCCTGTTCTCTTCATTACCTAGATAATAGTCTAAGTGATGCAATAACCTGTGATTGTTAAGTTATTGTCATGTAATAACAATAGCCTTATCTCAAATCTCTCCCATCTTTAATCCATTCTCCACATAACTGTCAAATTAATTTTTGGGACAGACCTGACCCAGTCATCCCCTTACTCAGGAAGTCCAGCAGCTCCTAGTTATGTTCAGGATCAAATATAAATGCCTCTATTTAGCATTTAAAGAGGCATCTAGGTGGGGTAGTAGATAGGACACTGGGTTTGAAGTCAGGAAAACCTGAGTTCAAATTTAGCCTTTGACAGTTTTTAGCTGTGTGATCTTGAGCAAGATATTTAACCTCTCTTTGCTAGTGGAGAAACAAATGGCAAATCTTTTCAGTATCTTTGCCAAAAAAAAGGCTTTGAATAGAGGTTCATGGGATCATGTGATCAGAATTGAAATGACAACTATAAAAAGCATTGAAAACTCTTGACTGTGACAAGAAACAGTATTATTTTCCTCTACATGTTCTAGAGTCCAAACAAATCCGCCTTTGTGTTGGTTTCCTTCAAGATGCCCATTTGTCCCCTGCTGCAGGAGGGTTTTTCCTGGTGCCCATAGCTGCTGGTGTGTCTCCCACAAATTTCCTTGTATAGCCTTTGCAGTCACCTCTATATGTTTTCTCTCCTACTTAGTGAAGGTCTAGATGGTCTCATTTTCGAGTTTGCATCCCCTGGGCTTGCATGGTGTCTAGGGTAAGGTAAGTACTTAATACATGCTAGTTTTGGAACTCACAAAAGACTAGCTCGGTCCAGAGGATGCCTCATTCCTGTTCTGAAAGGCTGGTAGTACCTTGAAATATATCTGCCCGGCCTTCCCCCAAAGGCTGAATTGGGAGTAAAAAGTCAGAATCGTCCCCACTCCACAAGGATATTTCTCTTTCTTCTGCCAGCCTTACTCAGGAACTTCTCTTTGGAGGGTCGCTCGCTCCATCCATCCAGACCACCTGGTCCAGATCTCTTTGGCTCTGTTCTCTTGGCCTTCAGATCTTGGGCAATACTTTCATACTCCCAACCTGGATGCTCAAATTTGGGGACTTTATTATGCACATTGATCTTTCCTTGAATGATCTGTCGTCAGTGTTTAATCCTTGGGCTGGTTAAATAGCACAGTGGAAGGTGGCGTCCGGAAAGCTCATCTTCTTGAGTTCAAATCTGGCTACAGACACTCACTGGCTGTGTGACACTAGGCAAGTCACTTATAACCCTGTTTATCTCAAGTCCTCATCTGTAATATGAGTTGGAGAAATAATGACAAACCACTCTGGTATCTCTGCCAAGAAAAAGCCAAAGAGGCTTTTAAAAAGCCTATTAAACATGATTAAACAAAATAGAAGTTTGCTTCAATTATTCACTGGATAGACATCCTTTGGACTTCTTGATCTTGCACTCTAAAAGTCTCCTTTCATCTCTCCCTCTGGCTCGCTCCTCCTAAACAATTTTTCATCCTCAGCTCACACTTCTTCCATGTCTCCTTACTGTCCAAGACCTCTGGTCTGGTCTCTTTTTCTCTCAATAATCTTGACATTGTAAGTCAACCAGCTCAATAATGCTTTGACCCCAACTCTTGGATCCATCTTGTTCATTACCATTCATACCCACATGCCTCAGCCTTGGCTACCCCCACCATCAGCTTTCTCCTTTTCTTCTTCTCCTACTGACTCACATTTTTCAGAGCACAAATCTTTTCTTTTCCCCTGAAGCCCCTTGCCACCCCCCACTCCCTGTCTTTTTTGCACATGACCCAAATTCCTATTTTAGTGAGAAAATCAAGGTCATCATTGATGAACTCTCTTATCTCCCCTCCTCCAGACCTGAAAATCCATCTACATTTTCATCCTTTATTCATCCTTTCTGAGCAAGAGGTAGCCTTTTTCTGGCCAAGGCTAATCCCTTTCTCTGTGTCCTTAATTTCATTCCCTATGATCTCTTTCATGTTCAGTCCTTCCTTATGTATGGATTCCCCACCTTTCATCCATAGACATTTCCTACATCTTAAAAAAATCCTTTACTTGATTTAAAAACCTCTCCAGTATAGCATCGTGCATTTGCCTTTCCTTTCACTGACAAAATTCTAGGAAGAGTTGTCCCCTATCATTATTCCTACTTCCTCACCACCCATTCCTGGAACTGCCCTTTCAAAGGTTATCAGTGATCTCCTAATGCTGTATCCCTTTCTCAGTCCTGTTCCCAGACCTCAGCCTTTGACACTGTTGATCACTCCTTCTTCTGGGTATTCTCTCCTTTCTGAGCTTTTCTGATACTGCTCTCTCTTGATTCTCTTCCAGCTGATTCTCACCCATTCTTTCTCAGTCTCCATTTGCTGTTCCCCCCAAACACAGGCTGTGGAGACAGAAATGAGAAGACCCAGACCAGAGCCTTTGAGGGGAAGGCTTGTCTAGTTTTTGGCTCTGTAGTTAGTACTTAATAAATTACTTCAATAACATAGAACATGATACAAGAATTATTAGGAAGACCCTCTTGCCTCTCAAATATTGTCCCTGTCCATATGCCCTGGCAATTGAAATTCCATAATCAGAGATTCATCCCTTTGGGTTAAACTTTGCCCTTTATTAAAATGCAAATACCACCTATTATAAGAGGGATAACCTTGTCTTTATACATTAGAACAAACTAGTTATCATATTGTTTTTCTCTGTGGTCTATTGAGGGAGTTTGAGGATACTAAGGTCTCTCCCTTATGGTGTAGATTCTGTTTAGAAGTCTTACAGGAATATGGATAGAGGTAAATTATATCATTTTTCAAGGAACTAAAACTACTGCCAACAAGATCCATACAATTGGAGTGAGACTAACTGGGGGTGGAGAGGATGGGTTTTTTACTCCAGGAGTTGACAGACATCTCTCAGGGCTCTTTGGTAAAAAAAAATATCTTTCATCATCTGTAAAAAGATAAAACAAATTGAACTATCAGTAGACTTAATGCAAGACACAGCTTTTGACTCCTTGAATACTGCCTCGCTCTCTTTTCTGTGAACTCTAAGCACTGTTAGTATAAAGAGACAGGGTCTCTGAATTAATCATCTGGTCTCATGGAGTACCCAGCAGGACCTGGAATTGGGAATGGAGATCCTTAGGGACTGGAACAAACAGGCCATTTCTTGCTTCTTCCAAAGCTGACTTTTAGCAAGTGGCTTCCCCTGTGGCCTGCTATCATGTTCCTATAAAGCTACTCCTTTGTCACCTGTGAGTTTAAATTTAGCTGATGTTTTTCCTTACACTTGGGAAAGTGTTGACTTCATGCCCTTTGGGGTGAGGGCAAGACTACAAAAGTCTTCATTTTTTTGCACAGTGACTTGGGAAACTCATGCTTCTGCAAATATTTCTGATTTTGAAAAAAAGGAGAGAAAATGACTTGTTTACAGGAATAGTGCTGGATTCTTCTGCCAGAGGAAAAAAAAATAGTAGACTGGTGATCCTAAAACTTGGGCTGTAGACCCACAGGGACTGTGACATTATTGCAAAAGATCCAGAAAACCATGAATAGACAGGCATTCCTTCTGTAACCTAAGTGTCTCACATATATGTGATAGTATTTTTCAAGTGTATGTAGATACTATTGTAATTAAATTTATAAATAGATACTATTATGATCAAATTATAAATAGATGCTATTGTGATTAAATTATAAATTCATTTAAAAGCACTACTGAATTCATAGTAGCTTCTTATCTAGCAACATGTATTTTTTCAATCAATAGATATTAATATTACCATATTGGGGGGGTGTGTGATAAAATTTTTAATCTTAAAAGAGGTTCTCCCACCAGAAAGGATTGGGAACCACCACAGTCTCCCACCTCATCCTTCTGGATGATTTGCCCATTTTCTTCTACCCTATTCCTGGGAACCCATTTTATTGTCAAATTGAGTTAACATGTCAATAAGCATTTGTTAAGCATCTCTTATGGGCAAGGCACTGTGAAAAAATTTTCATGGAGTATATCTTTGAGATGGCCCCTGAGTTGGACAAAAATGATGTCTATTGGTACCTGGGGTCTTTGGGACCCTAGGAGGCCATGAGCTTAGTGATAACGTAATTCATTAATTGAAGCCCCAGGGCCACAGTCCAAATGTGAGAGGTGCCATCATGACACACCTGATGTTGTCTTCTTGGTAACTGTTCCTTTTAAGGCTACTGGCTCAGACTTCAGATTGTTCAGTCGGACACCGATGACCTGCTTGATTTAGAATCTTTGCTGAACCGAATCATTTTCCAGAGAGAGTGGTTCTTTGTTAATGTGAAGGAAGAGGGGGGAGAACAGACTATGGAGCTAGTAAGGAACAGATGAATTCTCTGTGGACACTAAGGGAGACATCAGGGTGATTGCCTGGGAGTTTTACTTGGTTTCCACTAGCCTGAAGCTAAGAGTTCTCTGTTTATTATTTCTTATTTATGCTGCAAACCAGCTGGCCTCCATGGGATATAAGTCCTATTTGTCCTCACAACAGTTGCCAAAGTAAACAAAATAACAGAGAAAGGATGGATTAAAATGGGCAGTATCTTCAATCTGGTGCCCTTGGGGCCCTTGGAAGAGGTAGCTAAATGATGCATCCCTCTGGGTTGGCAGCTGAGGCAAACCTTTATGTCTGCAGGTGATGGTGGGGGAGGTTCTTGGGTGTGGGTAGGAAGTAAATATCCTAAGAAGAGTAGGGAGAGCTATGTGCCAGGGAAATGAGGACAGTGGGAGCCAGAGAGCCTAAGCAGAACCATTTGTTATCTGTAATTACATTTAGCTAATTTCATTCTGTGGCACAGAGCCAAGGAATCAAGGTTCTCAAAAAATGTTATTATCTCATCCCCTTTTGTGAAAATGTCATCATGGTTCAAATGGAACTGGAAGAAAGGACATTTTTGAGATGTTCTTGGTCCCATAAATGGATTTTGTTCTGTTCCTTCAGCAATAAAGTCGTTCTCATGTCAGGGCCTTTAGGAGCTGATTTAGATGAAATGTTACATTTGTACAATGATTCGATGGACAGACTAGAAAGTGCTTTCTCTGGACAAATACAAGAACTGAAAGTGAGCAGCTAAGTGAGAGATCAGACAGACCCGAGCCCTCAGGGAGCCTTGGCAATTTTTGTTCACAAACTAGTTATGACCATTGCTTTTTATATGTTTGCTCCTCTGGGGTGAACAAGTTAGAAAAATGGAGACATAAACCCAAGACAGGATCTGGATTTTAGGAACTGTATACAGCTTTGAGACCAATCAAAAGAATATGTCTGTCTGAAAACTTTTGTCAGCTTTTGTTTCAGAAAGACCTACCCACCAATTAGACCTATCACATATGTTGATACTGATTACTATGACCTGAAATTGGTCAAAATCAGTCATTTTTGGGGAAGATATCATGGGGGTAACTACAAGATGCTAAATAGGTGAGTTGAAACAGAGATTCTACTCTATGATTTTTTTTAAAGTTGCTTCTTTATTTTCCTTTTCCTACCAGAAATTCCAGTTGTTTGGCTTTCCCTTCAGGAGCCAAGGTCCAATTAACCACTAAGCATCTATCAAGTGCCTGATAGATTAGGCATAGAAAGTACAAAGAAAAAAATGTTTCAGGAGCTTGTCTTCGAGGAGCTTATATTCTATCTATCCTGCTCTGGCCTCCATTTTACACATATCTCACCCCCTCCAAAAGCAACTCTGTGACTAACTTAAGTCCCTCTTTCAGAGAACCATCATCTAGTCTTTCAGCTTTTTATTCAATTCTTCAGCTACAGTCCAGAAAGAATTGATTTGATTGTTCCCTGTACAGTATCAATCTAATTCCAACAGACCACCAGAAAGGATGAGGCTGTCTAATGCCATATCATTTCTAAAGGCTAAAAAGGCAAAGGTGACACTGCATTACATTTATGGAAACTGAGGAAGTCCAACAACAACAAAACCCACCTGACATTTTAATGGGTTGAGTGCCACAAGCCTCCAAAATCTGGCCCTGTAGAATTGTTTACTGTTAGCCCATGGGAATAAGGTAGATCTATGAAAGCTTAGCCAGGTCTCCTTTTTCTGTTTTCCTTTAATTCTGGCTACCATTCTATACCCACTATGGACCATCAGACGCTTCCTCCCGGGTCCCAGCTTCCTCCTTTAGGGATGAGGAGGAGGGAATGTTGCCGATAGGTCACCTGAGCTCTTATGCAAGTCTCACATGTTAAGATACCTAGGATCAGGGAATCAGGCTGCTTCCATGTCTCCGCCATAGTATACTCCTTTCTTTCTCTTCTGAAACCCTTCTTCATCTTTAGCAAACTTCTGGGTTTCCATTTGCACATGACTTCCACTTTATCACGGTCTACACTGTAGCTTTCTGAAGATGCCATATTTCTTGTTACCCTCTCTAAAACGAGATTTCCTTTTCTCCCATCCCTTGACATACATTATGTTCTGATGCAGCCCATTTCATTTTTACATAATTCTGATTATTAGGAAGTTTTTCTCATAGTAAGCCAAAATCTGTCTCTCTCAACCTCTTCCTACTATTTCTAATTCTAAGGGAAAAAGTCCAATATCCTTTCCCTCTCACAGATACTCAAAAGTAGCTATCACTTTCTCCCTCCCCCTTCTTCATATCTTCCATTCTCCAGACTAAACATTCCCAGTTCCTCTGACAGACCCATTAATTACTGCTCTTTTTACCTGGTTATTCAACTAATTCTGAATCTAGCCAATTGTACCAACATCTAGTGCCTATCTTTCTCTCATCTATATTAGCACAAAAGGCTTTGTCAAATGCTTGGTTAAAATCTAGGCAGGGATAGCCACAGCATTTTCTTGTTCTGTTAGCCTGATAATCTTAGAGAAATAAAATGAATTTAGTGATTATTGGCCCATTATTGATGTAGACATACTATTAATAATGATTGCTTCTTTTTCTTGATGTTCACAAAGCATTCTTTTAATAATATGTACAGGAATTCTTCAAGGACTCAGTCAAAGCTTATGGTGTGATTACTTCACTCTCTGCATTTGACAGATGTTTTGTGAACACTTAGTATGCACAAGGCTCAATGGGGAAAACAAAGACATGGTCCCTGCCTTAAAAAGTTTATAGTCTAGAAGGTGAGAAAATGCCTACAAAGAAATGCCTAAAATACAAGGCAATATGAGTTATCTCTGCCTGGGAATGGGACCTTCCATTTGGATAGCATTATATAGTTTACAGAGAGCTCTTATTTGCTTTATCTCATTTGGGGCTCACAACAAACCCATAAAATAGGTAGAACAGTATTATGGTTCCTGTTTTATAAGGCTCAGAGGGGTTAATTGACTTGTCTAAAGGCTCATGGTAGGTATGCCATAAAGCTTTCCACCTAGATTTTCTGGTTCTAAGTCTAATTTTCCTTGCAGGATGTCACACCACCTGTCCAAGCCAATTGGAATTATGGGAGTTAGAGAAGGGGAGATAGGGAAGACATCATGGAAGAAATGGTGTACTGGTGGGATTTTGATGAGTGCAGATGGATGGAATGGGAATGCAGGGGAGGTGGGATCCAGGTAGAACATTCCATTTGGAAGAAACATCTGGAGCAAAAGTGCACATGGCAGAGACTTCAAGACTAAATGGGTTCCTGGGTTCTGAGAGGAGTCCTGTGGGATCAGTTTGGCTACTCTCAGAACTTTGGATCTGACTCAGCTGGGAGGAGCTGTCTGGCTTCTCTGATGATCTCCAGGTTTAGGGGTATGTAGCAGTTCTCATTCAGGTTCAGGTGAGAAGCTGGAAAACTAATGTTTTACAATGAATGTATAGGTCAGGAAAGTATGGAGCAGCAATATCTTATGATTTTGGGAATACAAAGAGGGCAGACTGGGGTGGGATAAGGAGAAGAAATAAATTTATTAGGGTCTAGCTCATCCTGATGGTATGTGAACTATGATTTTAAGGAGTGTTTGCTTAGACTTTGTTTTATTATTATTACTTCTACTACTTGGAGTTATATTTGAACAGTTAAATGCATACTGCTTGCAAATTTCAATATTACATAAACTACATAAAGAAATTACACATTAAATTGTTTACATACATACATGTATACACATACAAAAGAGTATCCCAAAAGTCTTTTTGGGGCCATTGAAAATAGTTTAAAGGCTTACAGGCTTAAAATTACATAAAGACTTTTGGGGGAACTCTGTGTATGTATATACATGTGTGTATATACATATATATGTGTGTATATGGACATGCATATTAAAGCTTTTATAGCCTAAAACACCACTAAGACTTTTGGGATACTCAGTGTGCATATGTACATGAATATGTATGTGTATATATACATAATATACATGTGTATATATGCATACATACAATATAGAGCAATGTGTGCATTTTTATATATATATATATCCACACACATAGACATGTAATGTGTCTATGCATGTATTTGTGTACACAAATTAAAGTTTATTAGAGATTAAAATGGCATTAATGCCTGTTGAATGTATTATGTCTATACCTATAATATGTGAATATATATAATGCACATTCATAATATGTATGTGTATATGCACATATATTAAACTTTATTAAAGCTATCAAAAATTTAAAACTTTATTAAGATTTTTGGGACATTGTGTGTGTGTGTGTATGGGTAATTTCTAAGAAGTATTCTGTAAATAATAATTGCTTGCAACTCAAGCTAGTGGTAAGAAGGGCATAAAGTTGAGTGGTTACAAAGGATATCCATGCCCTGTGAGGGGAGGGTCCACAGGCCTCCAGAACTGATTGGAGTTAGAAGGAGGAAGAGGAGGAGGGAAGATTACAAAGAAATGTTGAGTTTTTCATTTTCTATGTCTGGGAGAATGCTGTTGCCATGAACAGAAACAGGAGATGCAGACAGGAAGAGCATCTTTGGGGAGAAAGATGATGAGCTCAGCTTTGGGTAGGAGTTTGAAGAGCTGATGAGTTATCCAGATGAAGAATTCTGGCAGACAGTTGAAAATACAGAGATTAGGAAAACAGTTGGGATGATAAAAGTAGGATTGGGGGGATTGCCACAGAATTGATAGCTGAAGGAGCAGGAGCTGAGATGGTCATAGAGGCAGTGTATGGAAAGAGAGGAGGGCTGTGGCAGGTGGCAGCTTGGGCATCTTTTCCATTTAGGAAAGGGTGAGATGAAGAGGGGATGAAGAAGAAGGTGGGGAAGGTCAAAAAGGGACCAGAAAAACTAGGATAATGCACAAAAGCCAAGAAAAGAGTATCATGGAGAAAGAAGGTGACAATAAATATAGAAAGGTCAAGAGATGAAGATTGAGAAAAGGTCACTGGATTTGTTCATTAGGAATTGACCTTTGAAGCAGAAGTTTGTCAAAGATGGGGAAGAAATTGGATTTCAGGACAAGTAAGAACAAATTGTGATGGGAATATGCAGGCAGATTGTAGAAACTCCATGGAGGGAAATTGTGTGCATTCCCTTAGGAAAAGCATAGACAAATGGAGTGGGGAAGGAGGGAGAGAAAGAGTGAGAGAGACAGAGAAAGAGACAGAGAGACAGAGACAGGCATGGAGAGAGAGAGACAGGCAGAGACAGAGAGACAGAGAGACAGAGAGAGAGATGGGGGGGCAGAGACCTAAGTATGTTTGCAGACAGAGTGGGATAGGGTCCTGAGAGCAGAAAAAGAATAATAGGAAAAGTTTAGGGGATAATTGAAGGATACAAGTACTAGAGGAATGGAAAGACAGAATTAAGAACACAGGTGTAAAGAAAGGAAATTTAGAAACAAGGATCAGGGATTTTGAGCAGGAGTACACACACACAATCACATATACACACACATATATTACACTGATCTAGAGAATCCCCTCTACCAAAGCAGATCAGAACCCACTCTATAATTTATATTCTTAGAGAGCTTTCTGGAACAAAGGTGAGATTTTAAAAAATAAATTGATTAAAATTTTAATTTATGGAATAAATAAGCATTTCCATAACAGTGTTTGAACCCATATTGTTCTGACTCTGAGGACAGCCCTTTATTCAATCCCCCATTCTGTTTTTCCTTAAGTAAATATCAATTACCCCCACGTGTGGTATTCCCGGGAGTGGAAATGTCCTTCATGGTGGCCCCAGGGGCTTAGGCTCAGTATGGAGCAGAAGGTACAGTCCAGTGGCTGATTGGCTGCCCAATGATACTCCAATCCAATTTCAGTTTTTCTAAGACATTAGCCTGCAAAAGGTCACCCACTCCAAGTAAGAAACCAGCTGAAGCACAAACTGAGAAGCTAATGATCAAATTTAAATTGTGAGCTGAATGACTCATCTAGTGATTACATTTAAAAAAAAACCCAACCCAGTGGATCTTATTATGTAATTTGTTCAAAGGCACTGATACCCCAAACTGTTACAAACTCCCTCCCACAGATAGACTCAATCTCATGTATTTCCTCTTATTACTTCAGTAAAACTAGTATGCTCCTTTTTAAATTCTATTCTTTCTCTTTTTCTTTCAACATTTTCTAATGTAGCTTGAATAAGAAGAAAACAAACTTTGTGTCAGTTCCCCAAAGATGGGAAATGGGTAAGGTTCTTTTTCCTCCTTCTGGCTGATATTATCTATCCTTGTGAAGGAGCCTTAGGTCAGAGATTTTGCCTGATTCTGAAAGGTCAACTAAGCCATTCTCCAGTACTTGGGGCAGGGCTATATGTAAACTCATGAACCAGACGTTGTTCATGGAAAATCTATGGTTTGTTCCCCTTGGTTCTGTTCTCTGGAGAAATGGAGGACAGTCATAATTCCCTGAGTGCTCTTGTCATAGATGGTTTAGCTGAAGGACCTGGGGTTGTTTAGTCTGGAGAAGAGAAGAATTGAGGAGGGTAAGACTGTCTCCAGATGTTTGAACCTTTAAACGGGAGAGGGTTTAGATTTGTTCTCTTTGGCCCTGGAAGGAAGTACTAGGGACAACGGGTAGAAGTTATAGGAAGTTATAAAATAACATAGGCTTGACATAAGCAAAGGGCTTCCCTCCCTCCCTCCAAGTCTTCGGATGAAGGCTGGAGATCAGATATGTTAGGGATGCAATTCTTGTTCAGATATGGGATGGAAGAGCATCTGAGGCCCTTTCCAACTTGGAGATCATAGGATCATTTATTCAGAGCTGGAAGAAACCTTAGGGTCTATCAGTATCTTTCCTTTACAAAGGAGAAAACTGAAGCCCCTGGCATGTAAATAGACTTTCACAAAATTATATGGGTAGTAAATATCAGGATGTGAACAGAGGGTCTCTGAGTCCTTAGCTGGGGCTCTTTCCATGAATCTGACTGAGGAGCAGCTTAGTTTCAAGGATGCTCTCCCTTTGTCTACTTCCTGGGCAAATCACTTAACTTGTGTTTGCCTTATTCCCCTTGGAGAAGGAAAGGGCAAACCACTTCAGTATCTTTGCCAAGAAAACCCATGGACAGCTTGGTCCGTGGCGTCTCAAAGAGTTGCAAGTGCCAGAACTTTTGGAGACTTATTTCTCTTTCTGGTTCAGTTTAATGACATGTGGATACAGTTGATTAAATTTTCCTGATGGATAAAAATCTTACTCACTCTAACCTGGGATAGAGCATGAAGATTTCATGAGAGCAAACTGTATTTGAAGATGGGGAAAGAGAGGAAAAAAAAGCATTGTGACTTTTGCTGAAGAGACCTCATTTCTTTAATTCTTTGAAGGAAAATAAGCCATCTGAGAGGACCCCTTTCTTGCTTCTGGGCCAGCCTAGGGAGAAGTCCTCCCTCTCCTCAAACCTCCTGCTATTCTAGGCCAGGAAGTCCAGCCCACAGAAACCAAATCAGAGTAAATATTCACTGACTAGGACATTGTGGTAAGGCTGAGGAAAGGGGTAGAATCTCAGGGCTTTCATCTGACCTGGGGAGAGCTGCCCAGATGCCACGCAGTGGCTGATGTAAGAGGCAATATCTCCTCCCTCTAGAATCTAGACCAAAGGCTGCAGCCTCTTTAAGCATCACACCCTTGGAGAAAGGGAGTATCTCAAGGAGGAAGTGCCATCTAGGTAGTAATTGGCTGGGCTCATGGAAATCCACTCATCATGAGCCAGTGCCCTGTGGATGTACATGGGCTCTAATGGACAAGCACTTTGCCCTTGGGGATATGGGCAGACAACACGAAAGAGAACCTTTTTATTGTATCCATTAGCAGTAGGGCAGCAAAACAAGGCACAAAATGGAAAAGAAAATAAGGAAAGGAAATCCTAGATTTTTCTGACTTGTTTTTTTTTCTCAATGGGTGATTTATTTTGAAAGCAAGTCAAGTATACATCAATATCCAATCAGTTCCCCTAGATTTACAAAACTTTGATAGTTGCATAGAGTTAATCATTTTGCATTAGAGATAATTACAGATGATCCACCCGATGCATTTTAAAATATTGGCTGAATTTGTGGCTTATGCATAATCAACGTAGTGAGAACCTGAAAAAGGCAAAAACCAAGGGATGAGACTTCATTTGTATTCTTTCAGGCAGCATCTTATTTCATGGTATGAATAAATATCTAAACGTTGGCCTGGGAAAGAAATCTTTGTATCTTTCTCTTGCTGATGTCCAATGTACACCCAGTTTGGTGTTTTGTCTTATTTATAAGCCAAGGTACAGCCAGCTCCTGGAGCAGGAAAATCTAAACTTTTCAGAGTTTTGGGGTTTTTAGTCAGATTTCTGATTTTGTAGACAACGTAGACCCATTCCCACATAGATCTCCTGGCAAGGAAGGGCTTCAGCAGAGTCCAAATGTGTTTGATAACATTCTGATAACAGCATAACTGTCTGCAAAGGATGACAGAGGAAAAGAACTAGGGAAGAAACAAGTAATTACTGTTGGCCCCTCCAGGCCTTGCTATTTATGCCACTAATGAATGAGATCTCCTTTGGAGCAGGGACCATTTCATTTTTTGTCTTTGTACTTCCAGTACCTAGCACAGCGCCTGGTTATGTATAGTGGGAGCTTAATACATGTTTGCTGAAACAGTGGCTGGCTTTGTGCTCCAGGGCCGTCCCCTTAGAAGGTCAGCTCTGTACTTTTCACTACTGCACTTAACAATCTACAAAGATTGAGCCAGTCATTGAACCTGAGTTTAATTTTCTTATTGTAAATACTAAGGAGTTGTATTATAAGACCTCTATAAGGGATGTTTAAATCTACAATTCTTTGTATCAGAGGAGCAAAGAATCTTCAAATGCTCTTGTGGACTCTATCGTCAGCTTCCCTAAACCCTAAGCTGACGATGGGCTGGGAGACACAAAAGCCTTCTCTATCTTAAAACTTTTTCTATTTGACTCCTTTTTTGCCTGAGAAATTTTTACACAATCCCAGGTCTATAGGTATATAAAATAGTATGCAAATCAAACATTTTCTGATAACAAATCATCAAGAAATTTATTTTAAAACAATTCTTTGGTATACATGTAATCTCACAATCTGTTAAACCCAAAAGCAAATTTGCATACTAATAAGATGGATGGCTTATTTATTTTTATATAAAGAATTAAATCTTGGAGAAATATTTGATACTTTTTTGGGACCTCCCCAGATTCAGTTATGCAACCACTTATGGGGTCAAAACACACAGTTTAAGATTTCCCCTAGACAGAGAAAAACTGTTCTTGTTCCTTTGGTTCTATTTACCAAAATCCTTAGTAAAAATATAAAAAAGTGACACTTTAGGACAATGGTCCAATTAAGGTGGGGAGAAAGAGAAATAAAAATCAGGGATTTTACGTGGGTGCTGAAATTCAGAGAAGTACTTCATCCTTCACAGGGATATCAAAAATAATGTAGCTAATGGCATCATATTTAAGGAAACCAGGAAAGCCAGAGTTTAAATCTGACCTCGGATAGTAGTTCTGTAATCCTGGGCAAGTCACTTAACCCCAATTGCCTCACTTTACTCATCTGTCAAATGAGCTGGAGAGGGAGATGATAAACCATTCTAGTATCTTTGCCAAGAAAACCCCATGGATAGTGTGGTCCAGGGGTCACTGAAGAGTGGGACATAATTGAACAACAACAAATCACATTTAAAAATAGCCAACCCACCAAAGGCTCCTTCCATTTACCAAATCACTCGTTTAATAGAAACGAGACTTGTTTGTCTCTAGCTCTTGCTCTGAATATTCTTAAGCCTGAATTCTCTACTCTATTCTAACAGTGCATTAAAAAAAGTCCCTTCCACTGCATGCACAAATCACACAGTAAAGCTTTTGGGTGGCAAAGCCATAGGACAGGTAGCCCCAATATGTGCTATTGGCAAGGGCAGGTGGGAAAGCCATCCCAGGTGGGATAAACCTTCTCTGGATGGCCTGGCCCCAGCCTCTGCCGGAGACAAATAACCCATTCCTCCTGACTCACAACATCTGAGACCAATGAAAGGGAGGAGTTCCATAAGAACTCAGCATCTGCCTAAGCCGCCTTGGCAGAGGTGGGTTACCATAGCAACCCAGGGGGTGGGGTTAAACAAGTCTGGAGTTTAGGGAGGGGCAGATGGGGGACCAGGGCCGGCTGGTCCAGGGGAGGGAGCTGCCCTCTCGGCTGAGGTCCACCTCCAGTAACTGCCTTGTCCCTCCCGCAGCCTGATGACCTCCTCTTGTTCTGCATCCAGGTCTTTCTAATACCAGAGTTGAGAAAAACATGCTGCCATCATGATTTTCTCCCCCAGTGAAGGGGGGTCATCCATTAAGGGGGAGAGATAAAGGCTCATTTCCCTGGGGGACAGGTTCCTCCCCCCCATGTTCTTTTCCCATGTCTGGTCTCTTGGTTTCTTTCCAGGATTCCCACCCTGAACCCTTCCCCAGGTGGCCCCATTTTTGGTTATAGCTGATTTCCTCTAAATCTGGCTAAGTGGTGCTAATGGGGTAAATAGTTAAAAGCAGAAGCAGGGGATTGGAGTTAGGGCAGGATGGACCTGGAGTCAGGGAGGCCTGTGTGCCAAATTGACCTCAGTCACTTATTCTCGCTTCATGATCCTGGTAAGTCACTTAAATCTGCTTGCCTCAATTTCCTCATCTGTAAAATGAGAATAAAAGCATCTACTTCCCAGTGTCCTTTTGTAAAATAAAATATAAAATTAAATGATAAAGTTAAATGATAAATGATAAAATGAAATGATTATTTGAAAAGCATTTTGCAGACTTTCAAGTGCTATATAAATGCTGGCTATTACTAATATTAAGTAACTTGTTCAAAGCCACAGAGGAAGTTAGTAGAATTAAGATTTGAACTTAGGGTCCTAGACGCCAGGTTCCATGCTTTTTCTGTTACACTATGAGCTTCTCAGGTCAGCCCACAAAAGCAAATTTTACTCATAATATGAATGAACTGATAATAACCTGGAGGTCATGGCTTCTTACTGGTTCCTGGGTACCTCTGAGTCTTGAGTCCTTACAAACCCTAAAAAGGGTAGGAGGGAAGGGTGCGGGTTGGGGAAGCAGTTCCCATGGCAACGGGGAGGGAAGATTCTGGCAGCAGCAGCCGCCGCCAGTGGGGAGGGAAGAGGCAAGGAGGACAGACAGCTTTTGTATGTAGCTCTGGTAATGGGGGGAAGGAACTAAGCCAGGGCTTTTGTAGTAAGAGGGGAGGAGGGTCCTGCTGTACAAGGGAGGGAAATCACCAGCTGTCGTGCCCATAGCATTTGGAAGTCAAGTGATGATGAGCCTGAGACTTCCTGCCGTTGGAAAGAGACGATTTATCATTAATCTATTTTTGCATTTGATATTTTCCTGTTGTCACTGCAAGCTCTGAACCAGAGACAAAGAAGGCAAAACTTTGATCACAAAATAAACTGAGATTTAGTTGTCAGTTTCTTTCCAAGGTTGGGTTTTGAAGCCACATTGGAGCAGGGTGTGAGCCTTGAGAAGGCTGTGCCATCAGGGTCCAAGGTCTAGGAGGACCTGGCAAGCAGGGAAGACTTCTGGGATGTTCTGTCACCCGACTTGGGCTGGCCCCTTGGGTGTCTGCTAAACTAAGTTGGGAGCTGTGCTTGCCACAGGCCAAACCAGTCTTGATTGATTATTGGATGAGGAAGTTTTTATATTGAAGGAACTTTGTTTTAATGTTGGAGGGAAAGTCTTACAATTCTTATATACTTCTTTGGGAAAATGACTATAAAGATAGCATTTTAAGAGTCTAAACTAAACCCTCCACAGTATATTGGAGGACTCTTCACTTTTAAACATTAGTTGGGACAATTTGGAATTATCTTATGTGGGTTGAAAATAATAAAAAAAAATGAAGAAAGTTGAGATTTCTTTGCATATGGAATTCAAAAGTCACCAGAATCAAGAAATTATAATAATGATCCTGTGAGACAATGTACTGCTTCTAGCATAGGACAATCTGTGCTTTTCCCCTGGCTGACTCCTCCTTAGCCTCTGCCCCCTGGCTTCCTTTAATCCTGGGCTTAACTTCCACCTTCTGTGGGAGGCTTTACTCTCCCCATCTCTCCACAATTTATCCTGGAAGTCTCTTGTTTGCACGGTTAGAATCCGAAGTCTTCGGGAGAAATGGATGTGCTTTTACCTTACTTTGTATTTCTTGTGCTCAGTACCATGTCTGACTCAAAAGCAATTAATGCTTGTTGAGTCTGCAGCTGTTGTGTATTAAAGGCAGAGGGCTAGGGTGGAGTTGGAAAGCAGTAAACACATTTTCTGACATCCTGAAAGAAAGTACTACAGGTAACTCCATGAGTTTGTCCATAGTGGACCAATGATCTATCCACTATAGACCTCAGTTCTATACCTCTGCTTACTTAACAGCTACCCTGGCTCTGCTCACATGCTTATGAGTTGCTGCTTTGAACCCTGACCATGCCTAAAGAGTTAAGGCTGCTGCTTTCATTTCCAGGTCTATTAGTTAAATCTTCTTTTTTGCTTTTTTTTTTTGAGTTCTCATGCATCTAATTTGTTTATAATAATAGCTTTTTATTTTTCAAAGCACATGCAAAGAGAATCAACATTCACTCCTGCAAAATCTTGTTTTTCAAATTTTTCTCCCTCTCTCCTCACCTCCCTCCTCCTGTAGACATCAAGTAATCCAATATAGGTTAAAATGTGCCATTCTTCTAAATGTATTTTCACATTTGTCATTTTGCACAAGAAAAATCAGATCAAAAAGGAAAGAAAATGAGAGAGAGCGAAAAAAGCAAGCAAACAACAATAACAAAGGTGAAACTACTATGTTGTGATCCATATTCAGCCCCCACAGTCCTCTCTCTGGATAAAGATGGCTCTCTCCATCACAAGTCTATTGGAATTGCCCTAAATCGCCACACTGTTGAAAAGAGCCAAGTCCATCACAGTTGATCACATAATCTTCTAGCTAAATCTTGTTAACCACACATTCCCCCAAATGTTCATTAGTATCCATTCTCAAAATTTCTTACTCATATTTGCCACTTACCTTACCTAGATTAGGGAATTTTCAAGTCTGTTTCAAACAACTCATTGGGAACATACTCTGGCAACAGTTTAAAGAGGGAAGAAACTGCCATAGGATTTCAGATTGAGTTCCAAACGACCTTGGACATCATCAATCAATCAATGAAAAATTATTAAGCACTTACTGTATGCTGGGAATTGTGTTAAGCAGTGGAGATGCAAAAAAAAGCATTTCTAGTCTTCAAGGAGTTTATAATCTGATGGGGGCAGGATTGGGAACAACTTTTATATACATACAAATACATACAAAACAGGTTTAGATACAGGATAAATAGGAAATAATGAACAGAAGGTAGGTACTGGAATGGGGAAGGGTGAGATTTTAGTTGAAACTTATTTAATGGGAACCATGGAAGTCAGCATTTGGAGCAGAAGAAGAGGAACATTGAAGGAATGGGGGACAGTCTGAGAAAATGCCAGGAGCTGAGAGATAGTGTCTTGTTCATGGAACAGCTGGGAAGCGGGTATCAGAGATCGGAGTCCGTGCAGGGAGTAAGATATAACAAGACTGGGGGCAGCTAGGTGGTGCAGTGGATGGAGCACTAGCCCTGAAGTCAGGAGGACCTGAGTTCAAATCTGGTCTCAGACACTTAACACTTCCTAGCTGTGTGACCCTGGGCAAGTCACTTAACCCCAACTGCCTCAGCAAAAAAGAAAAAAAGATATAACAAGACTGGAAAGGTAGGAAGGGGCTAGATTATGAAGGGCTTTGAGAGTCAGAACATTTTGCATTTAATCCTGTAGACAATAAAAAACTAGTGGAATGACAAAACAAAGTTGATAAATGTTGGAGAGGATGTGGAGAAATTGGGATATTAATGCACTGCTGGTGGAGTTGTGAACTGATCCAATAATTGGAGAACTATCTGGAACTATGCCCAAAGGGCAACCAAATTATCTATCTATCTATCTATCTATCTATCTATCTATCTATGAAACATTGGAAATTGAGGGGAAGTCCATCAATTAGGAAACGGATGAATAAGCTGTGATATATGAATATAATGTACTATTGTACAATAAAAATGAACAGGCAGATTTCAGAAAAACCTGGAAAGACTTATATGAACTAATGCAAAGTGAAACAAGCAGAACCAAGAAAACTTTGTACACAGTATCAACATTTTGTGATGATCAACTATGAAATGACTACTCTTTTCAGCAACACGATCTAAAACAAATACAATGGACTCACAAAGGAAAATGCTATCCATAACCAGATAAAGGACTAATGGATTTTGAATGAAAATCAAAGCATATTTTTTCATTTACTTTATTCTTTCTTGTGTTTTTTCCCCTCCATGGTTTTTTTTCTTTCACAACTGTGACTAATATGGAAATGTTTTACTTGATAGAACATATATAAATCATCTCAAACTGCTTACCATCTTTAGGAGAGGGGAGGGAAGGGAGGAAGGAAAACATTTTGAACTCAAAAAAATTTAATAAAAGCTTTTGATTTTTTAAAAGTCAAAGATAGTTTTCAACATTCACCCTTTCAAAAACTTGTGTTCCAATTTTTTTCCCTCAGCCACTTCCCCCTTCCCTAGGCAGCAAGTAATCTAATATAGGTTAAACATATTCAATTTCTCTAAACACATTTCCACATTTGTCATTCTGTGCAAGAAAAATCAGATCAAAAAGAAAACGTGCAAGAGGAAAAAAAAACAAAAGAAGTGAAAATAGCATGCCTTGATCCACATTCAGTTTCCATATTTCTCTCTCTGGATGTGGATCCATCAAAAGTCTATTGGAATTGCCTGGAATCACCTCATTGTTGAAGAGAGTCATATCCAGTGTGGTTGATCATTGCATAATTTTGTTGTTGCTGTGCTGGTTCTGCTCATTTCCCTCAGCATCAGTTCATGCAAGTCTCTCCAGGTCTCTCTGAAATCGTCCTGCTGGTCGTTTCTTACAGAACTATAATATTCCATAACATTCAAATACCATAGTTTATTCAGCCACTCCCCAACTGATGGGCAACCACTCAATTTCCAGTTTTTTGCCACTGGGCTGCCACAAATATATTTTTGAATGTGGGTCCTTTCCCCCTTTTTAATGATCTCTTTGGGATACAGGCCCAGTAGAGACATTTCTGGATCAAAGGGTACGCACAGTTTGATAGCCCCTTGGGCATAATGGAACTCAAAAATCTCATAAAAATGAATGCTAAAATTTGTCATGTGTCTGGGGGAAAATATACTATTATATTAAAAAAAATAGGGAGCCACTGGAGTTTATTGAGTCCAGGGGAGTGATGTAGTTGGACTTGTACTTCAGGAAAATCTTTATTTTAATGGCTAAATGAAGGATGGATTGGAATATGTTGGGAGAGACTTGAGGCAGGCAGACCCACCAGACAGTTATTGCAATAGTTCAGACATGAGCTGATGAAGGTCTACATCAGAGTGGACAGAGGGTTATAGGATATTCCATATTTGATGATATTAATGTTTTGGAGATATTACAAAGATATTACAGGCCTTGGCAACAGATTGTAGTCTAATCTCATTTTATTGATAAGGATGAGTTGATGAGATGAAATGACTTGTTTATAGCTATACAAATAGTTACAGGGTTGGGATTTAAACTGAGGTTCTGATTACAGATCCAGTGATTTCACATCCGTTTCTTCTGATTCTACAACCTCAGGGCAGTTTTCTTTCAGGATTTCCTGGAAGATAGTGTTTAGATTCTTTTTTTCATCATGGCTTTCAGGAAGTCCAATAACCCTTAGATTATCTCTCCTAGATCTGTTTTCCAAGTCAGTTGTTTTTCCTAGGAGATTTCATATTTTCTTCTAATTTTTCATTGTTTTGTTTTTGTTTGATTCTTGAAGTCTTATTGAGTCATTCACTTGCATTTGTTCAATTCTTATTTTTAAAGTGTTGTTTTCTTCAGTTACCTTTTTAAGCTCCTTTTGTAACTGGCCAATTTGTTCATTGCACTCCTTTTCCACTTCACTAATTTTATTTTTCAATAAATTGGTGTCTTTTTCATATCTCTTTTGCAGGGCATCATATCCTTCTTGCACTGATTTCAATTTATTTTCCCATTTATCCTCCAGCTCTCTTTTGAGGTTCTTTATGCAATCTTCCAGAAAGGCCTTTTGAAAAAGGGACCAGTGATGATCCTTAATAACTTCCTCTGGAGTTTTGTCTAAAGGAACCTCAGGATCTGGGGTCTGCCCTTCTTTCTCTCCATAGAAGTTGTCTATGGTGAGAGCTCTCTTCTGCTTTTTTATTTTTGTGGACATCATGGGGGTCTCTAAGGCTAGAAAAGAGGCAGCTGTGGTAATTTGCCCTGGGGCAATCTGGCAAATTAACTTAAGGTGCTGGGCCGGTGGGGGCTAGGACTAAGTCCGAATTACTCCTTAAACAAGGCAAGTCTGTAAGAACACCTACCCCCAATCAGGGCAGAGTGTCCCGAGTGCCTCAGATAAACTCCAGGTGTTTGGAGTTTGGAGTTTCTGCCACAGTGTGCTGAGTCCCACCATCACTTCTGGCCTACACCACTGTTTATCCCTCTGTCTGAGTTAGACAAACCTGATATGAAGTTCTCAGAAAGCAGTGTCCAAATATTTCTGGATTCGTTGACTTGAAGATCAGTTCAGAGGCTTATTTTATTGTAGATTTTAGAGAAGATCTGAGGAGGACAAAGAGTCACCTTTTCACTCTGCCCCTTGTCTTTCCTACACCCATTTCTTCAAAAGTGATATTTAGCTGCCTTTAGTTATGCTCAAATTTGCCTATTTTTATAGTGATAAGGCCAACAGATTGGATTAAACTTAAGCTTTTGGGATTAACTGAAATGATTCACATTGTGTCATTTCTGTGAAGACACCAGGAAGGAGTTAGATTAAGGCTCCCTGAGAGGACAGACTTTTCCTCATTTCCTAAAACCTTGCCCTGGCTCATCAAAGGGTAGGTGGGCTGCCCATCTGAGACAGTGGTTCAGATATGATGGCGCTTGTTTCCAAGAAGCTGCTATGGGAATATTTTATTTGAGTCAGTTTTTTTAAAATAGATTTTGTTTGCAATGCTAATCGTCAACCAAAATGTTAAGCATGATAACAGAAACATTTCTAACATGGATCCTGGGAAGGTGAGAAACAAATCACCTTCTTTATCAAAAACACAAAACTTTGCTGCCTTTGTTTTATTCACGTTCCTCCTATCCAACTGTTATGTATACAGAACCCTTCTAATTAAAATCAGTTACTCACTGTATCATAATTTGTTACTCCTGTGCTTGGAATTGTTCCCTGGGAAACCAGACATCTAGGATCCAATTTAAAATCCTCTCTTTGGCTTTGAAAGTCCTTCCTAACATGGGCCTTTCTAGTCTCTTCAATCAATGATACTTTCTTTGCTTTTCTATGAAATCCAATTCTGGGCATTTTTACTGCCTGGCCTTCTATACCTAGACCTCTCAATTTTGCCTTCTGGCTTCTTTAAGTTTCAGCCAACGTGTTACCTTCTTGCAAGAAGCCTTTTTAGGTTTTCCTCAGTTTTAGTACCTTCCTGCTGAGAATATACCCAATTTATCTTATATCTAACTAGTGAGGACATGTTTATTACGATCATTTGCCTATTTTTATATTGATAAGGCCAACAGACTGGGTTAAACATAAGCTTTTGGGATTAACTGAAATGATTCACAGAAATGCACATTTCTGTGCAGACACCCAAAAGGAATTAGATTAAGGCTCCCTGAAAGAACAGACTTTTGGTCATTTCCTAAAACCTTGCCCTGGCTCATCAAAGGGTAGGTGGGCTGTTTATCTGAGACAGTGATTCAGAAATGATGGCACTTGTTTCCAAGAAGCTGCTATGGGAATATTTTATTAGAATGGGAATGCCTTGTTTTTGGGGGTTTTTTTTTTGGCCTTTATATCCCCAGCATGTAGCATACTGAAGGTGCCTAATAAAAGCCTGTGGGCTTATTGATATAGATGGGCATTTAAGGCCTTCCACAAGATGGCTCAAACCTTCTAATACTGTTTTCCCTTTGTACTTAACTGATCTATTTGTTGTTCACTCAGTCCACTTATACTTCACCATTGATAGTGGGTTTTTTTTTGGAAAATTCTTGTGAGAATGGGAGACCTGGCCCAAAACATGAGGGTTACTGTCCCTCCATGGGTCTCAACTTCCCTAACTGTTGTAGGACAAGGTTGGATGACACAGACACAGAGGCAGAGAGAGACACAGAGGCAGAGAGAGACACAGGGACAGCCATTGCACTAGCCTAAAGATTGAGCCTTGGAACAGTTTCCTTGGCCACCAAATGAGGGTATTGGATTTGAAAACATAATTTCTTAGGTTCCTGTCTGTTTTTGAAATCTCATCCTCCTGTCTGCTATTACTGTACAACCAGAGTCTGTGGCTAGGAGGTTAACGAAATTGGATGGGGAAAAACAGTTTTTATTTTTACTAACTTTTTGTTTCCTTTGTAATCCTATGAATTATATGATTCAAAAACCTCATTCTGAGACATGGTCCATAAGCATTACTAGATTGCTTCCAAAGGGGTGTGTGACAAAGACAGTCAAGAACCTTTGCTCTATGTACAGAGATACACATGAGCCTCCTTGTTTTAGGATTTTGTGAGAGGTTAAGGGTGATTTGGAATTTGCCCAATTTTACAATTTATTTTAAACAGAATATGCATCTCATGAATTTGAAGAAGAATCTCTAAGGAGTTTGATCACAAATACAGTAGCATCATATTGGCAAGAGAGTCAAACAACAAAACAACAACAAAAAAGAATGTAATGTGAAAGCAGATCCAAGACTTTAAATTGATTTACTATAAATTTTCTTCATGCTCTATATTCTCACTTTTTTCCTGTATTGTACTGTAGTGTAGTGTATTAAATGTACAAGGAAACAGTCTTACTTCCCTTATCCTTAATTTAAAACAAAATTTCATTAATCTCAGCATCAAATCTGTGACAATATCAAGAAAAATTAGTTGCCTATTAACAATAGACAAGGAAACCATCAAATTTGCTAAATTAGCAATGTGGGATTTAAAGCCACTCTCTCAAGGCAAGAAGGAGAACTGGGGTGCATCAGAATCAGTTCATTTTGTGAACAGTCCTAGAAAATGAGTCTTTGTGAATAAATAATAAAAGAGGTCTATATCTGGCAAAATTGTGATAGAAATATAAAACGTACATTCAAATGGCTGAATGGGGATCAGGAAGTCAGGGTTTAATAGCCATTATTCATTCTTTTCTGAAATAAAGTAATGAATGCAGTCAAAGTCATTTACCAGAAGTAGAAACTTCTGTTCTCTTTTTTAAGTAAAAAAGAAATGTAAAACTTGTGGTAATATTGCTACTAGCTAGTTAATTCCCAAGTTGACTATGATTACTCTAAGAGAAGAAAGCCCCTGTTCATTTTTCATTTTTTTTCTTTTTTGATGACATCTTCACACTATCTTATAGGAAAGAGAGACTAGCTACTGATTAACTTCTCTACTTTGTGTCTTCATTTTCCAATTTTTGTAGCAACTTTCTTCTCTTAGAATATCCAGCAAAGAATGGGAAGTACACCAGCTAGCTAAAGAATGGCATTCTCACATTTGTTTAGTTCCCCCCTTTTGCTCCTTAAATGTACTGTTAGTCAAAGGCTGAATTAAATTTCAAGTTCTTAAAAGTCTGATTGAGATCCAGTAAGCTATTTCATTTTAGTTGAGTGCCATAATTTTCTCATGTTCATTATCTTGTGCTCTCCTCTCTCTAATATACTTTCCACTCAGTTCTATCAAATAATTTGGGAATTTCAAGTAAATATTAAAGTAGTTACTATTAGATAGAATTCTGTGTCTTATTGCCTTATTATTTAGTCTATAAATAGGTATGTTTGTTAGCAGCTGATACTGATCCTTAAAGCATTTTTGTCATCTTATATAACATTTTAAGTCCTTGACAATCTGGCTCCACTCTACCTTTCCAGGTTTATTATTTGTCATTTCCCTTCACACAAATGGCTTGACTCCTATTTCAGATACATGTCATTCCATTTTCTGTCTTCCCTGCCTAGGATATATTCACATTTCACTTTTGCTCCTTGTAAGAACATTCTTTGACAAATACCACTTTTTACAGAGAGGCCTTTCTTCCCAGTTGCCATTCCTGATCTGTTCCTCAATTTTGTACCTACTTTGCGCTACTTATAGTTTCATATAAGTGGAAACTCTGGGAGGGAAAACTAATTTTATCTATCTATCTATCTATCTATCTATCTATCTATCTATCTATCTATCTATCTA